>JARQOD010000008.1:13213031-13443735 GCA_033576555.1 Oophaga sylvatica
TGCCGAGGAGAAAGACAATTGAACACCCAGTTTAGAACAAAAAGTCCTCCAAAATCTGGAAACAAACTGGACTCCTCTGTCAGACACAATGTTCTCAGGAATGCCGGGTAAACGAACCTCGTGCTGAAGGAACAACGGCACCAATTCAGAGGAGGAAGGCAACTTAGGTAATGGCACAAGATGTATCATTTTGGAAAACCTATCACAAATTACCCAGATGGTGGTCATTCTCTGAGAAACAGGAAGATCGGAAATGAAATCCATAGAGATATGGGTCCATGGTCTCTTGGGCACAGGCAATGGCATCAATAAACCACTAGAGCGAGAGCAAGGCTTGGAGCGAGAGCAAGTCCCGCAGGACTGCACAAATTCCCTGACATCACGAGACAAGGTAGGCCACCAAAAGGACCGACTAACCAAGTCTCTGGTACCAAAAATTCCGGGATGCCCAGCCAATGCGGAACAATGAATCTCAGACATCACACTCTTTTTCCATTGGTCCGGGACAAACAATTTTCCAACAGGGCAGCGCTCGGGCCTATCGTCCTGACACCCCTCCAGAGCAAGTCTCAAATTGGGCGAGATGGCGGAAAGAACTACACCCTCTTTCAAAATAACAGAAGGATCAGATAACTCAGGAGAGTCCGCAAGGAAACTCCTCGAGAGGGCATCCGCCTTAACATTCTTAGTGCCAGGAAGAAAGGAAACCACAAAATTAAAACGTGTGAAAAACAAGGCCCACCTGGCCTGTCTAGGATTGAGTCGCTTGGCAGATTCCAGATAGACCAGATTCTTATGGTCAGTAAGGACCACCACCTGATGTTTGGCTCCCTCCAGCCAATGTCTCCACTCTTCAAAAGCCCACTTCATGGCCAATAACTCCGATTACCCACGTCATAATTACGTTCAGTAGGAGAAAATTTTCGAGAGAAAAATGCACAAGGGTTACTTTTAGAGGTCTCTGGATCTTTTTGGGACAAAACGGCACCTGCCCCAATTTCAGAGGCATCAACCTCCACCTGAAATGGCAGAGAAACATCAGGCTGCCGTAGAACAGGGGCAGAAGTGAATCTCTGCTTAAGTTCCTGAAATGCAGAGACTGCCTCAGGAGGCCAATTCACCACATCAGAACCCTTTCTGGTCAAATCAGTTAATGGTTTAACAATAACCGAGAAATTACCAATAAATTTACGATAAAAATTGGCAAAACCCAAAAATCTTTGAAGAGCCTTTAATGAAGTAGGTTGGACCCAATCACAGATGGCCTGAACCTTGACCGGGCCAATTTCAATAACAGATGGGGACAAAATGAATCCCAGAAATGAGATCCTCTGTACGCCAAAAAGACACTTTGATCCCTTCACATACAGAGCATTCTCTCTCAAAATCTGGAACACAGTTCGAACATGTTTCACATGAGAGTCCCAGTCATTAGAAAAAATCAAGATATCATCCAAATAAACAATCAGAAATTTGTCCACAAAATCCTGAAAATGTCATTCATGAAGGACTGGAAGACGGAAGGAGCATTAGTGAGCCCAAAGGGCATCACTAGGTACTCAAAATGCCCTTCAGGGGTATTGAATGCCGTCTTCCATTCATCCCCGTGCTTAATGCGAATAAGGTTATACGCCCCCCTGAGGTCAAGCTTGGTAAACCAAGTAGCATTTTTCACCCTGGAAAACAGGTCAGAAATCAAGGGTAACGGGTATTGATATTTCACAGTAATATTGTTCAAGAGACGATAATCAATACACAGCCTTAATGAACCATCTTTTTTGGCCACAAAGAAAAAACCGGCACCTAAGGGTGAAGAGGATGGTCTGATATGACCCTTCTCCAATGATTCCTTGATATAAGACCGCATAGCGTCATGTTCAGGTACAGACAAGTTAAAAAGGCGACCTTTAGGGAATTTACTACCCGGCACTAATTCAATAGCGCAGTCATAGCTCCTATGGGGAGGCAAGGATGCAGATTTACTTTCGCTAAACACATCAGAAAAATCAAACAAAAAGTCAGGAACATCCTGAGCTTGGGGGGAGGCAGAAAAAACAGGAGTGTTGGTATTAACACATTGGCAGCCCCAACTGGCCACAGACACAGACTTCCAATCCAAAACAGGATTATGAGACTGCAACCAAGGGAAACCCAGCACGATAATGTCATGCAGATTATATAGAACCAAAAATTTGCAGCACTCCTGGTGATCAGGTTCAACCCTCATTATCACCTGAGTAGAAAACTGGGGTTTATTCTCAGCCAAAGGGGTAGAATCGATCCCCAGTAGGGGAATAGACTTCTGTAGGGGTATCAAGGGAAACCCACAACGTTTAGCAAAATCATAATCCATCAGGTTAATAGCTGCTCCAGAATCAACGAAAGCCTGAGCAGAAAATGAGGACAGAGAGCATATCAGAGTGACAGTTAATAAAAACTTAGTCTGAACACTACCCAAGACAACTGAGCGTGCAAAACGTCTTCCCCGCTTAGGGCAGACTGAAATAGCATGAGAGGCATCACCACAGTAGAAACATAACCCAT
The DNA here is from genome assembly GCA_033576555.1 of Oophaga sylvatica. Lineage (NCBI taxonomy): Eukaryota > Metazoa > Chordata > Amphibia > Anura > Dendrobatidae > Oophaga > Oophaga sylvatica. The sequence continues at coordinate 13,215,576 of JARQOD010000008.1, forward strand.
TGCGCTTTCGAAACTCATGACGCTGTGCCCCCGACACCACTCTATCACATTGCATGGTTTCAGGAGCTGGTTCACAAGGCAACACCATACCACGCATACTTCTCCGCTCACGCAAACGTCTGTCAATTTGAATCGCTAATGACATAGAATCATTGAGACCAGAGGGGACTGGGAATCCCACCATAACATCTTTTACATTATCTGACAGACCCTTCCGGAAAAGGGCCGCCAAAGCGTCGTCATTCCATTTGGTCAGGACTGCCCACCTACGGAATCTCTGACAGTATAACTCAGCGTCATCAAGCCCCTGATTTAATGCCAACAAGGCTTTTTCAGCTTGATCAGTGACATTAGGCTCATCGTACAATAACCCCAAAGCCTGAAAAAACGCATCAACATCACTCAAAATAGGATCCCCAGGTATCAGGGAAAAAGCCCAATCCTGAGGATCGCCGCGCAGGAGAGAGATGATAATTTGAACCTGCTGCGCTGCGTTTCCTGAGGACTTAGATTTTAAGGCAAAAAACAATTTACAATTATTTTTGAAATTCTGAAACTTAGCTCGATCCCCTAAAAACAAATCTGGCATGGGGATCCTAGGTTCCACAACAGGCAACCCAGCAAGATAGATAGCAATACTCCGAACCTCAGTGGCAAGCTGATCCACACGGCCAGACAACTGTGCAAACTCCATTGGGAAAAAAGATCCTCCCCAGCACCCAGAGATACAGAGGGAAAAAAAAAAAAATGCAACAAACAGAAAAATATCTCTGACAACTCTGACAACCTTTTTTCTATCACAATATTTTTTCCCTTCTGTGAGTACCATACAATTTTCAATTTTTTTGGGCCGGTGATACTGTTTTGTTTCGGTAGCTGAGGAGTGCAGGTAAAAAAGGCAATACACCAGAGCAGTTGGAATCTATGGGATTGCAGTACCCTGACTAACCACCACAACTAGAGGCAGCCGTGGAGCGTTCCTACGTTGGTCCTAGACGCCTCGTCACAGCCTGAGAAACTAACTACACCTAAAGATAGAAATAGGAAAGCTATCTGCCCCGGAGCAGAACCCCAAAGATAATAGAAAGCCCCCAAACATGTAATGGCGGTTAGACAAGAGGAAATACAGACACAGGATGAAAATAGTATGAGCAAACGTTGGGGCCCAAACTATCTAAATAGAAAAGGATAGGAAGGGTACTTACTGCAATCCCAGAAAACCCTGAAAAACACCAACTCTACTAATTTCAAAATCACCTGAGATCACACGACCTCTACCACCTAAATTAGCTCTCTGGTGTAACAAAATCAAAACAGCAGCCACTGAAAAAACTGGAAAAACAAAAGAACAAAACTCAGTGGCTGAATTAAACTGAGAAGGCAGAAGCCCCGGAGGGGACCCAGAAGGCCCCAAAGAAGTGCAGGACAAAATGCAAAAATATAGCACAAACACAAAAGAAGAAAAAGACTTATCTGGAAGCAGGAGATGCAGACACAACACAGCAGGCTACAAGGGAAACTGGAATGAAGGATTCAGACCAGAACAATTGATCACCGGCAACCCTGATGGGAAAATGACTCCCTTATATAAGACCAGTCAGTAACACCTGATTCCCAGTCCTCACAATCTTCACTAGAACCGCTTGTAACCACCAGAGGGAGCCTCTGCTCAGAACTCATCTCAAACCCATTCACAACACAACACTATTCCACGCATACTTCTCCGCTCACGCAAACGTCTGTCAATTTGAATCGCTAATGACATTGAATCATTGAGACCAGAGGGGACAGGGAATCCCACCATAACATCCTTTACATTATCTGACAGACCCTTCCGAAAAAGGGCTGCCAAAGCGTCGTCATTCCATTTGGTCAGGACTGCCCACCTACGGAATCTCTGACAGTACAACTCAGCGTCATCAAGCCCCTGATCCAATGCCAACAAGGCTTTTTCAGCTTGATCAGTGACACTAGGCTCATCGTACAATAACCCCAAAGCCTGAAAAAATGCATCAACATCACTCAAAACAGGATCCCCAGGTGTCAGGGAAAAAGCCCAATCCTGAGGATCGTCGCGCAGGAGAGAGATGACAATTTGAACATGCTGCGCTGCGTTCCCTGAGGACTTAGATTTTAAGGCAAAAAACAATTTACAGTTATTTTTGAAATTCAGAAACTTAGCTCCATCCCCTAAAAACAAATCTGGCATGGGAATCCTAGGTTCCACAACAGGCAACCTAGCAAGATAGGTAGCAATACTCCGAACCTCAGTGGCAAGCTGATCCACACGGCCAGACAACTGTGCAAACTCCATTGAGAGAAAAAATCCTCCCCAGCACCCAGAGATACAGAGGGAAAAAAAAAAATGCAACAAACAGAAAAATATCTCTGACAACTCTGACAACCTTTTTTCTTTCACAATATTTTTCCCTTCTGTGAGTACCATACAATTTTCAATTTTTAGGTCGGTGATACTGTTATGTTTCGGTAGCTGAGGAGTGCAGGTAAAAAAGGCAATACACCAGAGCAGTTGGAATCTATGAGATTGCAGTACCCTGACTAACCACCACAACTAGAGGCAGCCGTGGAGCGTTCCTACGTTGGTCCTAGACGCCTCGTCACAGCCTGAGAAACTAACTACACCTAAAGATAGAAATAGGAAAGCTATCTGCCCCGGAGCAGATCCCCAACGAACATAGAAAGCCCCCAAACATGTAATGGCGGTTAGACAAGAAGAAATACTGACACAGACAGAAAATAGTATGAGCAAACGTTGGGGCCCAAACTACCTAAATAGAAAAGGATAGGAAGGTCACTTACTGCAATCCCAAAAAACCCTGAAAAGCACCAACTCTACTAATTTCAAAACACCTGAGATCACACGACCTCTACCACCTAAATTAGTTCTCTGGTGTAACAAAATCAAAACAGCAGCCACTGAAAAAACTGGAAAAAGCAAAAGTACAAACATCAGTGGCTGAACTAAACTGAGAGGGCAAAAGCCCCCGGAGGGGACCCTGAAGGCCCCCACAGAAGTGCAGGACAAAATGCAAAAATCGAGCACAAAAACAAAAAGAAGAAAATGTCTTATCTGTTAGCAGGAGATGCAGACACGACACAGCAGGCTACAAAGGAAACAGGAATCAAGGATTGAGACCAGAACAATTGATCACCGGCAACCCTGATGGGAAGGCGACTCCCTTATATAAGACCAGTCAGTAACACCTGATTCCCAATCCTCACAATCTTCACTGGACAGTCCAGTACCGCTTGTAACCACCAGAGGGAGCCTCTGCTCAGAACTCATTTCAAGCCCATTCACAACAAATCTCCAAGTGGGGGCGATACATAAAGAACTGTTGTCGTGTTACGTATTGGAGGGTCTTCCCACTCCTATAGTGCTGGGCCTTCCTTGGTTAACTAAGCATAACCCGGTTATTAATTGGCAATCCAGAGAGATAAGCCAATGGAGTGAATTCTGTAATAAAAACTGCATGAATACGGTCATCGGTGCGATCGCTCCTAGGACCTTACCTCCATTTTTGGTGGACTTTGAGGATGTATTCTCGGAGAAAGGGTGTCAAGAACTACCTCCTCATCGCGTGTATGACTGTTCTGTTAAATTGCTCCCTGGGGCCAAGTTACCGAAATCTAGGTTGTATAACCTTTCTGGTCCTGAGAGGCAGGCCATGAAGGATTATATTTCAGAGAGTCTGGCTAAGGGGCATATTAGACCTTCATCTTCCCCGGTGGCCGCGGGGTTCTTCTTTGTGAAGAAAAAAGATGGAGGCCTACGCCCTTGCCTGGATTTCCGTGAACCTAATCGGATTACGGTCCGAGATCCGTATCCGCTCCCACTTATTCCCGATCTCTTCAATCAGATCGTGGGCGCCAAATGGTTCTCTAAGTTGGATCTCAGGGGGGCGTACAATCTGATTAGGATGAAGGAGGGGGATGAATGGAAGACGGCGTTTAACACTCTGGAGGGGCATTATGAGAACCTTGTCATGCCATTTGGTCTGACTAATGCCCGGCGGTGTTCCAACACTTTGTTAATGACATTTTTCGCCGCCTGGTGGGACAGTTTGTTGTCATATATCTGGATGACATCTTAATTTACTCGCCGGATCTGGTGTCTCATCAGGAGCATGTTAGGCAGGTGTTGCAGATCTTGCGGGATAATAAACTGTACGCCAAATGGGAAAAGTGTGTGTTCGCCGTACAGGAACTTCAGTTTTTAGGTTTCCTGGTGTTAGCGTCCGGTTTTCGTATGGACCCTGGGAAAGTGCGGGCAGTTCTTGAGTGGGATCTGCCAGAGGATCTTAAGGCACTACAACGTTTCCTGGGGTTTGCTAACTACTACCAGAAATTTATTCGTAATTTCTCGTCCATAGTTAAACCTCTCACAGACATGACTAAAAAAGGGACGGATTTTTCTAGGTGGTCTGACAAGGCTTGTCAAGCGTTTTCCTCCTTGAAAAAATGTTTTGCTTCGGCTCCCATACTCATTCAACCGGATGCGTCACAGCCGTTCATTGTGGAGGTAGACACTTCTGAGGTAGGGGTGGGAGCGGTATTATCTCAAGGTTCGTCCCCTGGTAAGTGGCACCCGTGCGCTTTCTTTTCTAAAAAATTGTCGTCCGCTGAGAGGAATTACGATGTCGGCAATAGGGAACTCTTGGCCATTAAGTTAGCTTTTGAGGAGTGGCGTCATTTTTTGGAGGGGGCAGTCCACCCGGTCACCGTCATCACCGATCACAAGAACCTGCTATATTTAGAGTCCGCAAAACGTCTGAATCCCAGACAAGCTAGGTGGTCGTTGTTTTTTACCAGATTTAATTTTGTTGTCACATATCGTCCTGGGTCAAAAAATGTAAAGGCGGATGCCTTATCTCGGAGTTTCCCTGGGGCCGGGAAGATGGATGACCCGGTTCCGATCCTTCAGGAGGGGGTGATGGTGTCGGCAGTATGCTCTGAGCTTGAGAAGGAGGTATTGGAGGCTCAGGGGGACACCCCTGTTGGACCTCCAGGGAGACTGTTTGTTCCAGAGCACTTGTGACAAAAGGTGATCGAGGCACACCATAACTCAGCTTTGGCAGGCCACCCAGGGAATAAAGCAACTGTGGATCTCCTCTCGCGGCGGTTTTGGTGGCCTAACTTACATAGGGAGGTGGTAACTTTTGTGGCGTCCTGTGGGGTTTGTGCACGCTCTAAGACCCCACATACCCGTCCGTCTGGGGCCCTCTTACCTTTGAAGATCCCGGAGCGTCCGTGGACGCATCTGTCTATGGACTTTATTACGGACCTCCCGCCGTCTTCGGGTAAAACAGTCATACTCGTTGTAGTGGACAGGTTCAGCAAGATGGCTCATTTTATCGCTCTTCCTAATGCTGAAACTCTGGCGCAGGTTTTCATTGGGGAGATTGTGAGGCTTCACGGGGTACCCTCCGATGTGGTGTCGGATCGAGGGTCGCAGTTTGTGTCCAAATTCTGGAAGGCATTTTGTACACGGCGGGGGATGCAGTTGTCATTTTCATCGGCTTTTCATCCTCAGACCAATGGTCAGACAGAACGTCTGAACCAGAGCTTGGAGACATATCTCCGGTGTTTTGTGTCAGAGAACCAGGAGGACTGGGCTTCTTTCTTGTCTCTGGCGGAATTTGCTCTTAACAATAGGCAGAGCGAGTCCACTGGTAAGTCCCCGTTTTTTGGGGCATACGGTTTTCATCCCCAGTTTTGTACTTTCAGTAGGGGGGGCTCTTCGGGGGTTCCGGAGGAGGAACGATTTTCGTCATCACTTGCTTCAGTGTGGAGAGGAGTGCTGAACAATCTAAGTACTATGGGGAACCGATACAAACGTATGGCTGACAGGAGGAGAGTGTCTGGTCCGGACCTATGTGTGAACGATCGGGTATGGTTGTCTACAAGAATATAAAACTTAAGGTTCCCTCTTGGAAACTGGGTCCCAGGTTCATCGGGCCATACAGGATCAGTTCTATAATTAATCTGGTGGCATTCCGTCTTGACCTCCCCCCTACGTTTAAAATTCACAACGTGTTCCACAGATCTTTGCTTAAGAGGTATGTGGCGCCGGTGATACCGTCACCTTTACCTCCTCCTCCTGTGGTGGTCAATGGTAACTTGGAGTTTCAGGTGTCGAAAATCATCGATTCACGTCTTAACCGCTGGTCCCTTCAGTACCTGGTTCATTGGAGGGGGTATGGTCCTGAGGAGAGGACATGGATTCCTGCGTCGGATATTAACGCAGACCGATTAATTCGGGCCTTCCACACGACTCATCCGGATAAACCTGGCTCTGAGGGTCCGGAGGCCCCTCGTAGAAGGGGGGGTACTGTCACGGGCGTGTCGCCTCGAAGATCTTCGCGATTACACAATCTGACTTCTCGCAGCTGAGTTTTTGGTGCTTGGTGTTTTTCGGCAGTGAGGGAGTTAATTCTCTCTCTCTCTGTGCTAGACGAGGCCCAGCCTCGCCCAGCTGCAGTTAATGCTGCAGTAATGAGATTCCTTCAAATACCTGCCAGTCTGCTAGGAATGTGTCGGTGAAAGCATTCATGCAGACCAGCAGAGCGGATCGTGGTATTGTGAAGTCTGAAGTGTAGAGTACCTGGTGTGGTTTTTTCCCCTCCTCGCTTTATCATTTATTTCCGTACCCGTTGGTGTTCCCTCTGTAGTTGTGGAGTGAGTTTTGTATGCAAGGTGGATTTTAGTTTACCCCTTGTACTGTCTCGTTCGTCTATTACTGTGTTTAGGCATATATCTTCCAGTCCCCTGTGGTTGTGATCAGGGTGCTTCTCAGGACTAGATTACTGAGGGTCAGGGATTTACAGGAGATAGGGTTACGCTGGCGGCCTGGACCTCTGTACCATCAACAGTACCTCCAGGTAGAGGGATTAGTCAGGGCCCTGCTTAGGGTCAGCATAGACCCCGGACCTCCTGTATGCAGTGATAGCGTGACAACCTACCAACGAAGACCATGCCTGTGAAGGTGAACAAGACCACATGGGACGTACAGTCTTCCACAGGACAAAGGAAGACGACAAGGTAGCGATGTCCATAGAAGATAGGATGTTCCTGGACATCATAGATAGACAAATAGTCAAAGACAAATCGAACAGTTGGGTTTCACCTTTACCATTTCGACCTCAGAGAAGGCGCCTACCCAACAACAGGGAACTGGTCTACAGACGATTATCTCCCTCAGGCACAAGCTTAAGAAGTCATCTGAGATGAAGGAACACTTCTTTACCTTCATGGGAAGGTTATTCCAGAACAACCACGCAGAGATTGCACCTGCACTTCGGCCCTCAGAGGAGTGTTGGTACTGCCCATCTTCGGAGTATACCATCCCAAGAAGCCAGGTCAAATAAGAGTGGTATTCGACTTAAGTGCCAAATGTGAAGACGTCTCATTGAATGATGTCCTACTGTCGGGCCCAGACCTCAACAACAGACTTCTGGAAGTGCTACTCTCTTTCCGCAGAGATACGGTGGCATTTATGGCTGACATACAACAGATGTTCCAGTTTTCTCGTCAAAAAGGAACACAGAAACTACTTGAGGTTCTTCTGGTACCGTGACAACGACGCAGACAAAGACATCACAGAGTACCGGATGAGGGTACAAAACTTCGGGAACAGCCCTTCCCCAGCAGTCGCTATCTACGGCCTCCGTAATTCTGCCAAAGAAGGCGAAGAAAAATATGGGTCAGACGTCAGATCCTTTGTAGAAAAGGACTTCTACGTAGACGACTGTTTGAAGTCCACACCAACAAATGATGGCTGCCAATCTAGTCTAACCTAAGGTTACACAAGATTTCCTCCAACAGTCGAGAGTTGATGGAAGCAATCATTACCCTCTCAAGACTATTCCAGCGATCTAAAGGACCTAGACCTAAGCATCGACACTCTTCCCATGCAGCGGAGTCTTGGATTGCTTTGGGATCTGAAGACGGATGCCTTCACCTTTCAGATCAGTAAAGACGAGAAACCCTTCACGCGCAGAGGAGTTCTTTCTTTCATGAATAGTTTATACGACCCCCTGGGATTCGTAGCTCCAGTTACTGTCCAAGGGAAAATGATGCTGAGAGACTTCACCCAAGACACATCTGATTGGGATGATCCACTGCCAGCAGAAAAGGCAGACCTGTGGGCAGAGTGGAAGAGGTCTCTCGAGGCCTTGACCGACCTTCGTGTGAAACGACCGTATGCTCCTGTGCCATCCACAGAAGTCAAGACACAAAGACTTTGTATCTTCTGCGACGCATCAGTCAAAGCAATCGCAGCAGTAGCATACCTCAAAACCATAGATGTCAATGAACAGAGCCACATCGGGTTTGTGATGAGCCGGACTAAACTGGCACCACTCCGCGAACACACTGTACCCAGACTGGAACTCTGCGCTGCTATCCTCGCAGTTGAGTTGGCCGAGCTTATCTCAGGTGTGATGAATCTGGAGACCAAAGAAGCAGAGTTCTACACTGATAGCAAAGTGGTACTGGGATACATCTGCAATGAAACGCGACACTTTTATGTCTACGTCAGCAACCGGATACTGAGGATAAGAAGATCTACCTGCCCTAGTCAGTGGCACTATGTACCTACTCACCTCAATCCTGCGGACCATGCGACTAGATCCGTTGCTTCAAGTCATCTTGAGGACACTACCTGGTTCACAGGCCCTGCTTCCTTGTACAGTTCGACGCCCCACATCGACAGACCTGAACGTTCGAACTGGTGTATCCAGATGCCGACGGGGAGCTCCGTCCTCGAGTGTCTGCTCTGCAAACAGGGATTTCAAGTCATTACCTGGAATCTCATCGGTTCAGCAGGTTCTCAACCTGGAAGTCACTTGTTCGAGCCATTGCTTGTCTACTTCATGTGGCCCAGTCCTACAAGTCAGCATGACTTGCGAGCCAGAGATCTTGTAAATGTTGGCACCACTGCAAGCATGCTTTTACCACCCTCAACTTGGAAAGAGGCAAGGTTACAATACTTCGTATTGTGCAAAAGGAAACCTACCCCAGAGAAATAGACAACCTCAACAAGGGAAAGCCCATTTCTAGAGATAGTGTCTTGAAAAAGCTTGATCCAATCATTGACCAAAACGAGCTGTTAAGGATTGGAGGTCGTCTTCAGGAAGCTAAGGTGGAATATTGTGGAAAAACACCCTGTAATAATTCCTGGTCATCATCATGTCACTGCTCTGCTCGTACAGCACCATCATGTTTTGGTTAAACATCAAGGCCGATTGTTTACCGAAGGGAATCTACGAACTGCTGGTCTATGGATAGTCGGAGCAAAGAGATGTGTGAATAAACTCATCTTCAACTGTGTGACTTGTCGCAAACTCCATGGCGTGACTCAAAACCCAAAAATGGCTAATCTTCCACCAGACAGACTTAGTATGGATCCTCCCTTTACTGGATGTATTCGGGCCGTGGTCTGTGGTTACACGGCACACTAGAAGAGCCCAAGCCAACGCAAAACGCTGGGCAGTTATGTTCACTTGTATGTCCATCAGAGCGGTCCATATCAAAGTAATTGAATCCATGGACACTTCAAGTTTCATAAATGCACTCCGACGTTTCATTGCCATTAGAGGCACCGTGAAACACATTCGCTCTGATAGAGGCTCAAATTTCGTAGGAGCAGTGAAAGAACTTCAAATTCCTTCCCATCTAGACATTATCAGTGTGGAAAGATTCTTGAGTGAGCAGGGATGCACTTGGACCTTCAATTTACCACACTCTTCTCACATGGGAGGTGCTTCGGAGAGGATGATAGGAATAGCACGTAGAATCTTAGACTCTATCTTCTTGCAAGAAGGTAGCACAAGACTCACACACGAAGGTTTGACTACATTCTTGGCAGAAGTTTCAGCTATCATAAATGCCAGACCATTGACTGCACACTCCAGTGACGCTGAAGATCCAACCATTCTCACTCCCGCCAAGCTACTCACTCAGAAAACCAACACTCCCAGCGCTCCACTGGGAGAATTCAGCAACAAGGACCTCTACATACGTCAATGGAGACAAGTTCAAAGTCTCTCCAAAACTTTCTGGGATAGATGGAGAAAACAATATCTCTCTACCTTACAGCCTAGGAAAAAGTGGCAGATCGACAAGCCGAACATCAAACCAGGTGATATTGTGCTCATGAAGGACATCCAGTCACACCTAAATGAGTGGCCTCTAGGCCTCATCACCAAGGTATTCCCAAGCAAGGATGAGAAGGTGGGCAAGGTCGAGGTCAAAGTGTGGAAGGGAGGAGAGAGTAAACTATTCCTCAGACCAGTTGCGGAACTAGTTTTACTGCTTTCGGCAAAAGAGCCTGTATGTGGCATCAGTTAATGCCAAGCGGGTAGTGTTCTGCCCATCTGAGTACAGGGCAGTATGTTTTGTATTGTGTGCTGGTTTGTTTGTTATAGCACCATCTAGTGGTGGCTGAATTTATAGCCTGTGCCTTTAACAAGCAGATAGAGTATTGCATTGTGGATTGAAGCAAGGTATGCTGGGAAGAAGCTCCATTTTCTTCCATGTACTTCAGGGAATACACGTGTTCATGTGCTCTCCTGTAACCTCTCCAACTTGATTTTGCTATCCTGGTAAAGCATATCTGTTTTACCGCGCATGTTCTATACTGTTCACCAATAAACAAGTTAGACTACAGAGGACAGTCTGCTTATTTGGAGTACGGAATCGTGGTTTAGGCTGTATGCTAGATTGCACACCGTGTCAACGTGTATGAAGGCAGAACAGCCCTTACCAGAAAAACACCCCCAAAACATAATGTTTCCACCTCCATGCTTGACTGGGGATGGTGTTCTTTGAGTCATGGGCAGCATTTCTCTTCCACCAAACACGACGAGTTTAGTTAATGCCAAAGAGTTCAATTGTTGTCTCATCTGACCACAGCACCTTCTTCCAATCACTCACAGAATCATCCAGATGTTCATTGGCAATCTTCAGATGGGCCTGCACATGTGTCTTCTTGAGCAGGGGGACCTTGCGGGCACTGCAGGATTGTAAACCTTTGCGGCGTAATGTGTTACCAATGGTTTTCTTGGTGACTGTGGTACCAGCTGCCTTGAGATCATTAACAAGTTCCCCCCTGTGTAGTTTTAGGCTGATCTCTCACCTTCCTCATGATCAAGAATACCCCAGGAGGTGAGATTTTGCATGGTGCCCCAGATCAATTTTGATTGACAGTCATTTTGTATGTCTTCCATTTTCTTACTATTGCACCAACAGTTGTCTCCTCACCCAGCATCTTACTTATGGTCCTGTAGCATATTCCAGCTTTGTGCAGGTCTATGATCTTGTCCCTGACATCTTATAAAGCTCTTTGGTCTTGCCCATGTTGTAGAGGTTAGAGTCTTACTGATTCAGTCTGTGGACAGGAGTCTTTTATAAAGGTGACTATGTAAGACAACTGTCTTTAATGCAGGTAATGAGTTGATTAGGAGGATCTAACTGGTCTGTAGGAGCCAGAACTCTTAATGGCTGGTGGGGGATCAAATACTTCTCACTGCAAATAAATTTATATAATTTATACAATATGATTTTCTAGATTTTATTTTTGATATTCTATCTCTCAATGTCAAAATTAACCTACCCTTTAAATTATAGACTAGTGTTACCGCGATAAATGGCGCAAGAATTATTATGAGTATGGCAACAAGGCAGGCACTTTGCTCGCCAGAACCTTGCGTCCGAGGGCTCCCAATCTTATTTATTTTCTATTAATGATCAGCGTGGCCGAACAGTTCATTCCAATGGAGAAATCTTGGAGGCCTTCCGGTCATATTATGAGACCTTGTACAATATTGACCCCTCTCCGACTGGGGACCCGTTTCTGCCATCACAACGTATTTTGGACTACTTGGAGACCTTTGCCCCTCGACGCTTAGACCCGGGACGATTAATGCTGTGGAGGGTGACATGACGTTGGAGGAGGTGGCCCTAGTCATCAAGGACTTAAAGGTGAGCAAAAGCCCGGGACCTGACGGGTTCACGCCCAGATTCTATCGCACATTTGGGGACATTTTGGGGCCGGTAATGCTTCGGGCTTTTAATGCTGTGGCCAGAGGAGATCAGTTTCCTTCACAGACCCTACAAGCTGTCATAACGGTGTTGCCGAAGCCTGGGAAGGATCTTTCAAGTTGTGGTGACTTTCGCCCTATCTCGCTCATTAATGTAGACATGAAGGTCTACGCTAAGGTCATGGCGTGGCGGCTTCGCCCACACTTGCCTGGCCTCATACACAGGGATCAGGTGGGCTTTGTTCAGGGCAGGGAGGCGGGAGATAATACCCTAAAGACATTGGCTCTTATGGATCATGCACGAGCTTTGGGGTCACCTCTCTGCCTCCTTTCCATTGACGCTGAGAAGGCGTTTGACAGGGTGCATTGGGGCTTTTTGGCAGCAACTCTCTCACGGATTGGTCTGGGTCCCCGTATGCGCTCTTGGATTTTGGCTCTATATAGATCGCCTACGGCTAGGGTGAGAGTCAATGGGTCGCTTTCCATGCCTTTTCGTATCGGGAATGGAACGCGCCAGTGGTGCCCCCTGTCACCGACCTTATATGTGCTGGTCATGGAGGCGTTGGCTAATGCCTTACGCAAGGATGCCACTCTCCAGGGGTTCTGTAGGGGTGGTTTTCATCAGAAAGTGTCCTTATTTGCTGATGATCTCCTCATATATATGTCCTCGCCACATATAGGGATTCTTACGGTGATGAAACATTTCCAAACCTTTGGCGAGCTTACCAATTTTAAAGTTAACCATAAGAAATCGGAGCTGCTCAATGTGTCCCTGTCGGGAGAGGAGGCAGAGAGGATAAGGCTCAGTGGGGTTTTTGCGTGGCAGCCTTTAGCCATCACATATCTGGGGGTGAAAATAGCATCGGACGCTTCCAAATTATTTGACCTTAATTATGGCGCTCTGTTGCGTCAGATTGAGGAGGATCTCAAGAAGTGGAAAGTACTGCAATTGTCTTGGTTCGGCAGAGTCAATGCTTTGAAGATGAATATCCTTCCCAGGCTTCTCTACCTGTTTCAGACCATACCTTTGGTTGTGCCTAGACCCTTTTTTGATAGATTACGGCGCGCAGCTTCGAGGTTCGTGTGGGGGTCCTCCCGTCCGCGCATACGGCATTCTATTTTGATCCGCCCAAAACTGAATGGGGGGTCGGATTACCGGACTTTCTGTTGTATTATAGAGCCACTGTTTGCAAGAAAGTCCTAGACCTGACTTACCGAGGGAAGGAAAAACTATGGGTAGAAATAGAGAGACATAACGGCCCAGTAGCGGCACAGGGCATATTTTGGCTGCCAAAATTGGCACGCTATCGCGATGGGGACTTGTCCCTGATCTTGAGGACACTGCTGACTATATGGGACGGCTTCGCGCCCGGGGTCGGTTTAGTGTCGGTTCCTGGTCCCCTGACGCCCCTTGTTGGTAATGCTGCCTGCCCATCTTTAACGATGGGGCTCCCTGCTCTGCCGGTTTTTGACACCTGGGTTTTTTCCCTGCGCAATTTTTACACGCAATCAGGCTACGTTGGCCTTGGGGACATTCTAGGGACGGGAGCTGGTACAGCAGGCGCGTGGTTGATATACTTTCAGATGCGTAGTTATGCCTCCTCATTGGAGGCACTGGTCCTCCCACGTTTGCGACTTACAGACTTTGAACAGCTATGTACAGGTGGGACTGCTCCTGTTCATGATGTTTCTTTGGTGTATCGCCTCTTGGTTGCAGGAGAGACAGGAGACTCTTTGCCCCCATTTGTGAGTGGTTGGGAACAGGAGTTGGGTAGAACACTCTCGCCAGACTTATGGTTTAAAGCTTTCCACATGACTCACAAGGGCACGATAGCTGGCCGTGCTCAGGAGGCGAATTACAAACTGTTGTCTCGCTGGTACAGAACCCCTTCTAGACTGGCGAAGATGTACTCCACTTGTACTGATGAGTGCTGGCGCTGCGGCAGTGGCTATGGCTCCTTCGTCCACATTTGGTGGGAATGCCCCAAGATAGTCCCAATTTGGAGGGAGGTGGGGTTATTGTTTTCCAAATTTAGTGGGAGATCCGTCTCAATCACATTAGAAATGGCCCTTCTATCAATGATCCCGGGAAGGGTGCAGCTCATTAAAAAAGGGCTCCTGCATTTCTTTCTGCAGGCGGTCCGTCAATTGATCCCCAGGTGTTGGAGATCTATCCATCCACCCTCGAGAATCCAATGGGTGGAACTCATGGACGACATACGTTACATGGAGGAGCTTAGGGCAGCCGATGCAGGGAGGTCTGAGTCCTGTCTGCGATTGTGGAGTGAGTGGGTGACATTTAGGGGCTCTCCAGAGTTCCGGGATTGGCTTTCTCGGGGCTGTTGAGGCTTCCAGGGGTAGAAGTGGGTGGCGGTGAATAGACTTTCTGATGGATATGGGCAATGAGTGGCTGGGTGGACAGGCGAGAGTCGGACCTTTCTCTATCTTTGTTCTTCTATTGTCTTTTCTTCCTCTTCTCTTCTTTTTCCTTTTCTTTGGCTTTTGCTTTTCTTTACTCTTTTCAGTTTCTTCTTATATTTTCCTTTTGTGGTGGATGCTGCCTCTCTCATTTTGTTCTTGAAGTTTATTAAAGCAAAGTACCTGGGTATTGTGAACAATGTTCCTATGAGTTTACCAGAGCCCGGAATACTACTGAATTCTATGTTTCTAAACATTACTGTATAATTCGGTGCTGGAGGTTGTCTTGTGTTCTAGATGTACTTGCTCTGTTTCATTGCCGAGAGAGGTGCTGCACTATAACTGTTTACGCAACTTGTTTGTTGCCTTTTGTATTACATAAATGCTATAATAAAAACTATTTGAACCATAAATTATAGACTATTCATGTCTTTGTCAGTGGGCAAACTTACAAATTCAGCAAGGGATCAAATACTTATATCCCCACTGTACATTCTGTCTGACTTCTATACCAGGAACGTTCTTTGAAAAAATTATTAAACAACATGTATGTAAGTACCTCAATAAGAATGAAGTGATTAACCAGAGTCAGCATGGGTTTGTAACTAATTAGTCATGTTAGACTAACTTAATTTCCTTCTATGACAGAATCACTGACAGGGTAGATCAGGAAAATGCTGTAGATATAGTATATCTTGACTTCAGCAAAGTATTTGACAAAGTATCTCACACCATCTTTATTGAAAAAATGACAAGGTATGGAATGGACAAGGCAACTGTTAGGTGAATTCATAACTGGCATAGTGATCGGACCCAAATAGTGGTCGTAAATGGCTGCACATCCAGTTGGAAGAATGTCTCAAGTGGGGTACCACAGGGCTCTGTCCTGGGCCCTGTATTGTTCAATATCTTTATCAATGATTTAGATGAAGGAATTGAGGGTAAACTGATTACATTTGCTGATGACACAAAACTAGGAGGGATAGCTAATACTCTCATCTCCTGAGATCTTGGTGCTGAGATCTCCATCTGCGCATGTGCCGCCCCCAGGCAGCCATTTTCCCGGACTCCACCGCATAGGAAAACATGGAACTGCGGGGGCTCTGGCCTTTCACAAAATGTCGGCAGAGCCCCCGCAGCAGCACCGGACACCACCCGCAGCACCGGACACACGCAGCGGCACGCCGCACATGCGAGCACCCCCTAATCCCAGCCTGCGGCCTGCAGCAACGTTCCACTCTTTCCTCCTCCATCCGCGACCCTGGGACCCTGCTCCACTGTGGCCGGCAAGGTATATCTGCATTATATGACGCTTCCCCAATTTCCCCCGAAATTTTGGGAAAAAAGTGCGTCTTATAATCCGAAAAATACGGTAAATAAACTGGAGCAGTGGGCAGCAACTAACAGAATGTTTTTTAACAGGGAAAAATGGAAAGTACTACATCTGGGATATAAAAATGAAAAAAGCATATACAGAATGAGAGGAATAGGACTAAGCAACAGCACATGTGAAAAAGACTTGGGTATACAAATAGATCACAGACTGAACATGAATCAACAGTGTGATGCAGCAGCAAAAAAGGCAAATGTAATTCTGGGATGAATTAACAGAAGCATACTGTACAGTCAAGGTCACGTGAAGTCATTATTGCCCTCTACTCTTCTTTGGTCAGTCCTCATCTGGAATACTGTGTCCAGTTTTGGGCACCGCATTTTAAAAAAGATATCAGCAAACTGGAGCAAGTTCAGAGAACAGCGACCAGAATGGTGAACGGTCTGCAAACCACGTCCTATGAGGAACGGTTACAGGATTTGGGAATGTTTAGCTTGCAAAAAAGAAAACTGACAGGAGACTTAATAGCTGTCTACAAATATCTCAAGGACTGTCACTGTGTAGAGGGATCATCATTATTCTCATTTGCATAAGGAAAGACTAGAAGCAATGGGATGAAACTGAATGGGAGGAGACACAGATTAGATATTAGAAAAAACTTTTTGACAGTGAGAGTGATCAATGAGTGGAACAGGCTGCCACGACAGCTGGTGAGATCTCCTTCAATGGAAGTCTTCAGAGGCTAGACAGATGTCTGGGATGATTTAGTGAATCCTGCTCTGAGCAGAGGGTTGGACCAGATGACCCAGGAGGTCCCTTCCAACTCTACCATTCTATCATTTCTATGATTCTATAGGAAGCGTTTAATGCTTTCTGTAGGTAGGTCTCTATACACTCTATAGGAGCCTCCATACATTATATACAGTGTGTACTCAAAGTATTCAGACCCCTTTAAATTTTTCACTCTTTGTTTCATTGCAGCCATTTGGTAAATTCAAAAAAGTTCACTTTTCTCTCATTAATGTACACTCTGCACCCCATCTTGACTGAAAAAAAACAGATATGTAGGAATTTTTGAAAATTTATTAAAAAAGAAAAACTGAAATATCACATGGTCATAAGTATTCAGACCCTTTGCTCAGACACTCATATTTAAGTCACATGCTGGCCATTTCCTTGTGATCCTCCTTGAGATGGTTTTTCTCCATCATTGGAGTCCAGCTGTGTTTAATTAGGACTTCATTTGTAAAGGCGCACACGTGTCTATATAAGACCTCACAGTGCATGTCAGACCAAATGAGAATCATGAGGTCAAAGGAAATGGCCAAGGAGCTCAGTGACAGAATTGTGGCAAGGCACAGATCTGGCCAAGGTTACAAAAGAATTTCTGCAGTACTTAAGGTTCCTAAGAGCACAGTAACCTTCATAATCCTTAAATGGAAGAAGTGTGGGACCACCAGAAGTCTTCTTAGACCTGGGCGTCCAGCCAAACTGATCAATCGTGGGAGAAGAGCCTTGGTGAGAGAGGTAAAGAAGAACTCCAAGATCATTGTGGCTGAGCTCCACAGATGCAGTAGGGAGATGGGAGAAAATTCCACATAGGCAACCATCACTGCAGCCCTCCACCAGTCATGCCTTTATGGCAGAGTGGCCCGACGGAACCCTCTACTCAGTGCAAGACATTTGAAAGCCCGCATAGAGTTTGCTAAAAAAAAAAAAAACACATAAAGGACTCCCAGACTATGAGAAATAAGAATCTCTGGTCTGATGAGACGAAGATATAACTTTTTGGTGATAATTCTAAGCTATATGTGTGGAGAAAACCAGGCACTGTTCATCACCTGCCCAATACAATCCCAACAGTGAAACATGGTGGTGGCAGCATCATGCTATGGCGGTGTTTTTTCTGTTGCAGGGACAGGACGACTGGTTACAATTCAAGGAAACATGAATGCAGCCAAGTACAGAGATATCCTGGATGAAAACCTCTTCCAGAGTGCTCTGGACCTCAGACTCGGACGAAGGTTCACCTTCCAACAAGACAATGACCCCAAGCACACAGCTAAAATAACAATGGAGTGGCTTCAGAACAACTCTGTGACCATTCTTGACTGACCCAGCCAGAGCCCTGACCTAAACCCTACTGAGCATCTCTGGAGAGACCTGAAACTGGCTGTCCACCAGCGTTCACCATCCAACCTGACGGAACTGGAGAGGATCTGCAAGGAAGAATGGCAGAGGATCCCCAAATCCAGGTGTGAGAAACTTGTTACATCAGTCCCAAGAAGACTCACGGCTGTACTAGCTCAAAAGATGCTTCTACTCAATACTGAGCAAACTGTCTGAATACTTATGACCATGTGATATTTCAGTTTTTCTTTTTTAACAAATTTGCAAAAATGTCTACATTTGTTTTTTTCAGTCAAGATGGGGTGCAGAGTGTACATTAATGAGAAAAATGAACTTTTTTGCATTTACCAAATGGCTGCAATGAAACAAAGAGTGAAATTTAAAGGGGTCTGAATACTTTCCAAACCCACTGTAGGGAGAATTCTTCATTCAGTAGGAGTTTCCATACAATCCGTCTGAATTTACATAAGGTACATTCTAGATATTTTTTTGAGGCTATGTGCAGACGTTGCGGATTCTGCTGTGGAATTTTCCGCGCAGATTTTGCTAAATCCGCAGGCAAAATGACCTGGGTTTTACCTGGGGATTTAGTGCGGATTTGATGCTGATTTTCCGCATTTTTTGTGCAGATATCCCCTGCGTTTTGAGACATGCGTATTTCTATTTAAAGCAGGTCTCACAACGCTGCGGAACTGCACAAAAGAAGTGACATGCTGCGGATTTAAATCCGCGCTGAAAAATCCGCATGTGCACTGCGTTTTTTTTTTTCCATTGATTCTAATGCTACTGTACATCACTTGCAGTTCTGCTGCAGATCTGCAGCGGCAAATCCGCTGCGGATCCGCAGAAAATTCCGCAACATGTGCACAGACCCTTATAGTTTATTTAGGTTTTCTGATAAGATTTCTGTACAGCCTATATGAAGGAATATATTCGTTGTTTACGCAGCTCTCCATACTCCCTATAGTTGTCTTGTCTATACATTCTAGAATGAGGTTTTCTATACTTTCTGTTAGGTTTCTTTACATTCTATCCATTACTCTGTATATTTTCTAAGGGGACCTCCTCCATCCTTCAGTGTTTTCTCATCCTGTGCATTCAGTCTTACTCCATCCTGCAATCTCTCTGATCCTGTTCAGTGCATGCAGTCTCTGCTCTCATACTGTGTACTTACTCTATCCTATCTCATCCAGAGCCTGCGGCCTGTCTCCATCCTTCAGTGTCTGCCTTCTCATTCTGTCCATGCAGTTTCCTTCCATCCTGTCTCTGAACACTCTCATCCCGTCTATGCATTCTCACTCCATCTTGTTTCTCTGCATCCTGCAGTCTTTCAACCCTTTCATCCTGTTTATCGGCTTGCTCATCCCATCCGTGCAGTCTCCCTCCATCCTGCAGTCTCTGACCTCTCATCCCATCCATGCAGTCTGCTTCCTGCAGTCTCTCTCCTCTCATCATATGCAGCCTGCTTCCTGCAGTCTCTCTCCTCTCATCCATGCAGTCTCCCTCCATCCTGCAGTCTCTGACCTCTCATCCCATCCATGCAGTCTGCTTCCTGCAGTCTCTGCCCTTTCATCCCATCTACAGTCATGGCCAAAAGTTTTGAGAATGACACAAATATTAATTTTTTACAAAGTCTACTGCTTCACTTTTTCTAATGGCAATTTGCATATACTCCAGAATGTTATAAAGAGTGATCAGCTTAACAGCAATTACTTGCAAAGTCAATATTTGGCTAGAAAATGAACTTTATCCCCCAAAACACATTTCAACATCATTGCAGCCCTGCCTTAACCCCTTCACCCCCAAGGGTGGTTTGCACGTTAATGACCGGGACAATTTTTACAATTCTGACCACTGTCTCTTTATGAGGTTATAACTCCGGAACGCTTCAACGGATCTTCGCGATTCTGAGATTGTTTTCTCGTGACATATTGTACTTCATGTTAGTGGTAAAATTTCTTCCATATAACTTGCGTTTATTTTTGAAAAAACCGCAAATATGGCGAAAATTTTGAAAATTTAGCAATTTTCAAACTTTGAATTTTTATTCCCTTAAAACAGAGAAATATGTAACACAAAATAGTTAAGAAATAACATTTCCCACATGTCTACTTTACATCAGCACAATTTTGGAATCAAAATTTTTTTTTGTTAGGAAGTTATAAGGGTTAAAAGTTGACCAGCGATTTCTCATTTTTACAACAAAATTTACAAAGCCATTTTTTTTAGGGACCACCTCACATTTGAAGTCACTTTGAGGGGTCTACATGACAGAAAATACCCAAAAGTGACACCATTCTAAAAACTGCACCCCTCAAGGTACTCAAAACCACATTCAAGAAGTTTATTAACCCTTCAGGTGCTTCACAGGAACTAAAGCAACGTGGAAGGAAAAAATGAATATTTAACTTTTTAGCCACAAAAATGATCTTTTACAAACTTTTTTTTTATTTTCACAAGGGTAAAAGGAGAAAATGGACAGATAAGGTTGTTATGCAATTTCTCCTGAGTACGCCAATACCCCATATGTGGGGGAAAACCACTGTTTGGGCACACGGCAGAGCTCGTAAGGGAAGGAGCGCCGTTTGACTTTTTCAAACTAAAATTGGCTGGAGTTGAGATTGGACGCCATGTCGCGCTTGGAGAACCTCTGATGCGCCTAAACAGTGGAAACCCCCCACAAGTGACACCATTTTGGAAACTAGACCCCTAAGGTACTTATCTAGATCTGTTGTGAGCACTTTGAACCCCCAAGTGTTTCACAAAAGTTTATAATGCCTGGGTGTGAAAAAAAAAAAAAAAAATTCCACAAAAATGATTTTTTAGTCCTAAATTTTTGAATTTTCCCAAGGAAATTGGACCCCAAAAGTTGTTGTCCAATTTGTCCTGAGTACGCTGATACCCCATATGTGGGGGTGGAAAACTGTTTGGGCGCACGGCAGGGCTTGGAAAGGAAGTAGTAACGTTTTGGAATGCAGACATTGATGGGGGTCATGTTCCGTTTGCAGTGCCCCAGATGAGCCTAA
Source organism: Oophaga sylvatica (assembly GCA_033576555.1). Lineage (NCBI taxonomy): Eukaryota > Metazoa > Chordata > Amphibia > Anura > Dendrobatidae > Oophaga > Oophaga sylvatica. Next base: position 13,236,545 of record JARQOD010000008.1, read on the forward strand.
ACAGTGGAAATCCCCCACAAGTGACCCCATTTTGGAAACTAGACCCCCTAAGGAACTTATCTAGATCTTTGGTGAGTACTTTGAACCCCCAAGTGCTTCACACAAGTTTATAATGCCCGGGCATGAAAATAAAAAATCCTATTTTTTTCCCACAAAAATTATCTTTTAGTCACTAATTTTTTATTTTCCCAAGGGTATCAGGAGAAATTGGACCACATAAGTTGTTGTCCAATTTGTCCTGAGTACGCTGATGCCCCATATGTGGGGGGGAACCACTGTTTGGGCGCACGGCAGAGCTCGGAAGGGAAGGAGCACCATTTGACTTTTTCCAACCAAAATTGGCTGGAATTGAGATTGGATGCCATGTTGCATTTGGAGAGCCCCTGATGTGCCTAAACAGTGGAAACCCCCACAAATGACCCCATTTGGGAAACTAGACCCCCTAAGGAACTTATCTAGATCTTTGGTGAGCAATTTGAACCCTCAAGTGCTTCACACAAGTTTATAACGTAGAGCCGTAAAATTTAAAAATCATATTTTTTCCACAAAAATGATCTTTTCACCCAAATTTTTATTTTTCCAAGGGTAACAAGACTCCAAAAGTTATTGTGCAATTTGTCCTGAGTACACTGATACCCCATATGTGGGGGTATACCACTGTTTGGGTGCATGGCAGAGTTTGGAAGGGAAGGAGCGCCGTCTCACTTTTTCAACGCAGAATTGGCTGGACGCCATGTCGTGTTTGGAGAGCTCCTGATCTGCCTAAACAGTGGAAACCCCCCACAAATGACACCATTTTGGAAACTAGACCCCTCAAGGAACTTATCTAGATGTGTGGTGAGAACTTTGAACCCCCAGGTGTTTCACTAAAGTTTATAACGTACAGCCTTAAAATAAAAAATCCTTTTTTTTTTTACAAAAATGATTTTTTCGCCCCCAATATTTTATTTTCACAAGGGTAACAGAAGAAATTGGAACCCAAAAGTTGTTGTCCAATTTGTCCTGAGTACGCTGATACCCAATATGTAGGAGAAAACTACTGTATGGGTGCACGTCAGGGCTCGGAAGGGAAGTAGTGACGTTTTGGATTGCAGACTTTGATGGAATGGTCTGGGGGCGTCATGTCGCATTTGGAGAGCCCCTGATGCGCCTAAACAGTGGAAACCCCCACAAGTGACCCATTTTGAAAATAGACCCCACAAGGAACGTATCTAGATGTGTGGTGAGCACTTTGAACCCCGAAGTGCTTCACAGAAGTTTATAACGCACAGCCGTAAAAATAAAAAATCCTTTTTTTTTTTTTTACAAAAATGATTTTTTCGCCCCCAATATTTTATTTTCACAAGGGTAACAGGAGAAACTGGACCCCAAAAGTTGTTGTCCAATTTGTCCTGAGTACGCTGATACCCAATATGTGGGAGAAAACTACTGTATGGGCGCATGTCAGGGCTCGGAAAGGGAAGTAGTGACGTTTTGGATTGCAGACTTTGATGGAATGGTCTGGGGGCGTCATGTCGCATTTGGAGAGCCCCTGATGCGCCTAAACAGTGGAAACCCCCCACAAGTGACCCCATTTTGGAAAATAGACCCCACAAGGAACTTATCTAGATGTGTGGTGAGCACTTTGAACCCCGAAGTGCTTCACAGAAGTTTATAACGCACAGCCGTAAAAATAAAAAATCCTTTTTTTTTTACAAAAATGATTTTTTCGCCCCCAATATTTTATTTTCACAAGGGTAACAGGAGAAATTGGACCCCAAAAGTTGTTGTCCAATTTGTCCTGAGTACGCTGATACCCAATATGGGGAGAAAACTACTGTATGGGCGCATGTCAGGGCTCGGAAAGGGAAGTAGTGACGTTTTGGATTGCAGACTTTGATGGAATGGTCTGGGGGCGTCATGTCGCATTTGGAGAGCCCCTGATGCGCCTAAACAGTGGAAATCCCCAACAAGTGACCCCATTTTGGAAAATAGACCCCACAAGGAACTTATTTAGATGTGTGGTGAGCGCTATGAAGCCCCAAGTGCTTCACAGAAGTTTATAATGTACAGCCGTAAAAACAAAAAAATCTTTTTTTTTTTACAAAAATAATATTTTCGCCCCCAGTTTTTTATTTTCCCAAGGGTAACAGAAGAAATAGGACAAATTTCACAATAACTCTTGGGGTCCAGAGTACGCTGATACCCCATATGTGGGGATAAACTACTGTTTGGACGCATGGCAGAGCTCAGAAGTGAAGGAACACCGTTTGACTTTTTCAACGCAGAATTGGCTGGAATGGAGATCAGACGCCATGTCACATTTGGAGAGCCCCTGATGTGCCTAAACAGCGGAAACCCCCCAATTCTAACTCCAACCCTAACCCCAACACACCCCTAACCCTAGTCCCAACCCTAATCCCAACCCTAACCCTAATCCTAACTCTAACCCTAATCCTAACTTTAGCGCCAACCCTAACCCTAACTTTAGCCGAAACCCTAACCCTAACCCTAATGGGAAAATGGAAATAAATACATTTTTTTTATTTTATTATTTTTCCCTAACTAAGGGGGTGATAAAGGGGGGTTTGATTTACTATTTATAGCGGTTTTTATGATTGGCAGCTGTCACGCTAAAAGACGCTTTTTATTGCAAAAAGTAGTTTTTTGCATCGCCACATTTTGAGAGCTATAATTTTTGCATATTTTGGCCCACAATGTCATGTGAGGTCTTAATTTTTGCGGGACGAGGTGACGCTTTTATTGGTACCATTTTTGAGCACGTGACATTTTTTGATCGCTTTTTATTTCGATTTTTGGGAGGTTAGAATGAACAAAAATCAGCAATTCATGAATTTCTTTTGGGTGAGGCGTTTTTATTGTTCCGCGTGTGGTAAAATCGATAAAGCTGTTTTATTCTTCGGGTCAGTACAATTATGGCGATACCTCATTTATATAATTTTTTTATGTTTTGGCGCTTTTATAGAATAAAAACAATTTTATATAAAAAATAATTATTTTTGCATCGCTTTATTCTGCGAGCTATAACTTTTTTATTTTTTCGCTGATGATGCTGTATGGCGGCTCGTTTTTTGCGGGACAAGATGACGTTTTCAGCGGTACCATGTTTATTTATATCCGTCTTTTTGATCGCGTGTTATTCCACTTTTTGTTCAGCGGTATGATGATAAAGCACTGATTTTTTGCTTCGTTTTTATTTTTTATTTTTTAAGGGGTTCACAAAAGGGGTTAACTAGTGGGACAGTTTTATAGGGGGGGTCGTTACGGACGCGGCGATACCATATATGTGTACTTTTATTGTTTTATTTTTTTTATTTACAATAAGTAATGAATTTATTGGGGAATATTTTTTTTTTTTTTTTTATTTATTTTGGATTTTTTTTTACACATGTTTATTTTTACTTTTTTTTACTTTTTTACTTTGTCCCAGGGTGGGACATCACTGTATTTCATCAGATCGCTGGTGTGACAGTGTGCACAGCACTCTGTCACACCAGCGATGTGACAGGCAGTGCAGGACGCTTCCTCATGCCTGCTCTCGGCAGGCACTGAGGAAGCCGCCTCCCTCCAGGACCCCAGCACCATCTTGGATCCGGGTCCTGGGAGGGAGGAAGCCCTCAGAGCAGCGCGATCACATCGCGCTGCTCTGAGGGTCTCAGGGGGGCGCGCAGGGAGCCCCCACCCTGCGCGATCCTCCCCTGTGCCCCCAGTACACCGCGATCATGTTTGATCGTGGTGTGCAAGGGGTTAATGTGCCGGGAGCGGTCCGTGACCGCTCCTGACACACAGTCACGGGTGTCAGCTGTGATAATCAGCTGACACCCGGCGGCGATTAGCTGCGCTCCCTCCGGGAGCGCAGCTAATCGCCTATGACGTACTATCCCGTCCATGGTCAGAATGGCACGGGTTTTATGGACGGGATAGTACGTCTAATGTCAGAGAGGGGTTAAAAGGACCAGCTAACCTCTTTTCAGTGATTGCTCCATTAACATAGGTGTGGGTGTTGACGAGGACATGGCTGGAGATCAATCTGTCATGATTAAGTAAGAATGACACCACTGGACACTTTAAAAGGAGGCTGGTGCTTGGCATCATTGTTTCTCTTCTGTTAACCATGGTTATCTCTAAAGAAACACGTGCAGTCATCATTGCAGTGCACAAAAATGGCCTAACAGGGAAGAGTTTCGCAGCTAGAAAGATTGCACCTCAGTCAACAATCTATCGCATCATCAAGAACTTCAAGGAGAGAGGTTCCATTGTTGCCAAAAAGGCTTCAGGGCGCCCAAAAAAGACCAACAAGCGCCAGGACCGTCTCTTAAAAGTGTTTCAGCTGTGGGATCGGGCTACGAGCAGTGCAGAGCTTGCTCAGGAATGGCAGCAGGCAGGTGTGAGTGCATCTGCACGCACTGTGAGGCGGAGACTCTTGGAGCAAGGCCTGGTCTGAAGGAGGGCAGCAAAGAAGCCACTTATCTCCAGAAAAAACATCATGGACAGACTGATATTCTGCAAAAGGTACAGGCAGTACCTGTGCTGAGGACTGGGGTAAAGTTATTTTCTCTGATGAATCCCCTTTTCGTTTGTTTGGGACATCAGGAAAACGCCTCATTCGGAGAAGACAAGGTGAGCGCTACCACCAGTCTTGTCTCATGCCAACTGTTAAGCATCCTGAAACCATTCATGTGTGGGGTTGCTTCTCAGCCAAGGGAATCGGCTCTCTCACAGTCTTGCCTAAAAACACAGCCATGAATAAAGAATGGTACCAGAATGTCCTCCAAGAGCAACTTCTCCCAACCCTCCAAGAGCAGTTTGGCGATCAACAATGCCTTTTCCAGCATGATGGAGCACCTTGCCATAAAGCAAAGGTGATAACTAAATGGCTCAGGGAACAAAACATAGAGATTTTGGGTCCATGGCATGGAAATTCCCCAGATCTTAATCCCATTGAGAACTTGTGGTCAATCATCAAGAGACGGGTGGACAAACAAAAACCTAAAAATTCTGACAACATGAAAGCATTGATTGTGCAAGAATAGACTGCTATCAGTCAGGATTTGGTCCAGAAGGTGATTGAGAGCATGCCAGGGAGAATTGCAGAGGTCCTGAAGAAGAAGGGTCAACACTGCAAATATTGACTTGCTGCATTAACTCATTCTAACTGTCAATATAAGCTTTTGTTACTCATATGTTTGCAATTATTATATTTCTGTCTGTGATAAAAACATCTGTCAAACACACATAAAAACCAGAGGGCAGCAGATCATGAGAAAATATAATATTTGTGTCATTCTCAAAACTTTTGGCCATGACTGTATGCAGTCTGCTTCCTGCAGTCTCTCTCCTCTCATCCATGCAGTCTGCTTCCTGCAGTCTCTCCTCTCATTCCCATGCAGTGTTTCCTGCAGTCTCTCCTCTCATCCCATGCAGTCTGTTTCCTGCAGTCTCTCTCCTCTCATCCATGCAGTCTCCCTCCATCCTGCAGTCTCTGCCCTCTCATCCCATCTATGCAGTCTGCTTCCTGCAGTCTCTCTCCTCTCATCATATGCAGTCTGCTTCCTGCAGTCTCTCTCCTCTCATCCATGCAGTCTGTTTCCTGCAGTCTCTCCTCTCATCTCATGCAGTCTGTTTCCTGCAGTCTCTCTGCTCTCATCCCATGCAGTCTATTTCCTGCAGTCTCTCTCTCATCCATGCAGTCTGTTTCCTGCAGTTTCTCCTCTCATCCATGCAGTCTCTCTCCTCTCATCCCATGCAGTCTGTTTCCTGCAGTCTCTCTCCTCTCATTCCATGCAGTCTGCTTCCTGGTGTCTCTCTCCTCTCATCATATGCAGTCTGTTCCTGCAGTCTCTCTCCTCTCATCCATGCAGTCTGTTTCCTGCAGTCTATCTCCTCTCATCCCATGCAGTCTGCTTCCTACAGTCTCTCTCCTCTCATCCCATGCAGTCTGCTTCCTGCAGTCTCTCTCCTCTCATCCCATGCAGTCTGCTTCCTGCAGTCTCTCTCCTCTCATCATATGCAGTCTGTTTCCTGCAGTCTCTCTCCTCTCATCCATGCAGTCTGTTTCATGCAGTCTCTCTCCTCTCATCCCATACAGTCTGTTTCCTGCAGTCTCTCTCCTCTCATCCCATGCAGTCTGCTTCCTACAGTCTCTCTCCTCTCATCCATGCAGTCTGTTTCATTCAGTCTCTCTCCTCTCATCCCATGCAGTCTGTTTCCTGCTGTCTCCTCTCTCCATCCATGCAGTCTGTTTCCTGCAGTCTCTCTCTCTCATCCCATGCAGTCTGTTCCTGCAGTCTCTCTCCTCTCATCCATGCAGTCTGCTTCCTGCAGTCTCTCTCCCTTCATCCATGCAGTCTGCTTCCTGCAGTCTCTTCCTCTCCCATCCATGCAGTCTGTTTCCTGCAGTCTCTCTCCTCTCATCCCATGCAGTCTGTTTCCTGCAGTTCTCTCCTCTCATCCCATGCAGTCTGTTTCCTGCAGTCTGTTTCTCATCCCATGCAGTCTGTTTCCTGCAGTCTCTCTCCTCTCATCCCATGCAGTCTGCTTCCTGCAGTCTCTCTCCTCTCATCATTGCAGTCTGTTTCCTGAGTCTTTCTCCTCTCATCCATGCAGTCTGTTTCATGCAGTCTCTCTCCTCTCATCCATACAGTCTGTTTCCTGCAGTCTCTCTCCTCTCATCCCATAGTCTGTTTCCTGCAGTCTCTCTCCTCTCATCCCATGCAGTCTGTTTCCTGCAGTCTGTTTCCTGCAGTCTCTCTCCTCTCATCATTGCAGTCTGTTTCCTGCAGTCTCTCCTCTCATCCCATGCAGTCTGTTTCCTGCAGTCTCTCTCCTCTCATCCCATGCAGTCTTTCCTATCTCTTCCTTCATCATGAGTCTGTCGCAGTCTTCTCCTCATCCCATGCGTCTGTCTCAGTCTCTCTCCTCTCATCCCATCAGTCTGTTTCTGCGTCTCTCTCTCTCATCCTGCAGTCTGTCCTGCAGTCTCTCTCCTTCCATGCATCTGTTCTGCAGTCTCTTCCTTATCCCAGCAGTCTGTCCTGCAGTCCTCTCCTCTCCATGCAGTCTGTTCTGCAGTCTCTCTCCTTATCATCCATGCAGTCTGCTTCCTGCAGTCCTCTCCTTCATCCATGCATCTGTCCTGCAGTCTCTCTCTCTCATCCATGCAGTCTGCTCTGCAGTCTCTCTCCTTCCATCCATCAGTCTGTCCTGCAGTTCTCTCTCATCATGCGTCTGCTCTCAGTCTCTCTCCTTTCCATGCAGTCTGCTCCTGCAGTCTCTCTCTCTCATCCATGCAGTCTGTTCTGCGTCTTCTCTTATCCATGATCTGTCCGCATCTCTCTTTATCATGAGCTGTTCCTGCAGTCTCTTCTCTCTCATCCTCTCTTCTCATTTCTCCTTCTCTCCTGCATCTGTCCTGTCCTCTCTTCTCCGCAGTCTGTTCCTGCAGTCTCTCTCTCTCATCCATGCTCTGTTCCTGCAGCTCTCTCCTTCTCATCCATCAGTTGTTTCCTGCATCTCTCTCTCTCATCCATGCAGTCTGCTCCTGCAGTCTCTCTCCTCTCATCCCATGCATCTGTCCTGCAGTCTCTCTCCTCTCATCCATGCAGTCTGTCCTGCAGCTCTCTCCTTCATCCATGCAGTCTGTTCCTGCAGTCTCTCTCCTCTCTCATCAGTCTGTTCTGCAGTCTCTCTCTCTCATCTCATCCATGCAGTCTGTTCCTGCAGTCTCTCTCCTTATCCATCATGCAGTCGCTTCCGCAGTCTCTCTCCTTCATCCCATCATCTGTCTGCAGTCTCTCTCTCTCATCCATGCAGTCTGTTTCCTGCAGTCTCTCTCTCATCCATGCAGTCTGCTTCCGCAGTCTCTCTCTCCTCTCATCCATGCAGTCTGTTTCCTGCAGTCTCTTCCTCTCATCTCCATGCAGTCTGTTCTGCAGTCTCTCTCCTCCCATCCATGCATCTGCTCCTGCAGTCTCTCTCCTTCCCCATGCAGTCTGCTTCTGCAGTCTCTCTCCTCTCATCCATGCAGTCTGCTACCTGCAGTCTCTCTCTTCCTCATGCAGTCTGTTCTGCATCTCTCTCTTATCCATGCAGTCTGTCCTGCATCTCTCTCCTCTCATCCATGCAGTCTGTCCTGCAGTCTCTCTCCTCTCATCCATGCAGTCTGTCCTGCAGTCTCTCCCTTATCCCATGCATCTGCTCCGCATCTCTCTCCTTCATCCCATGCAGTCTGTTCCTGCAGTCTCTCTCTCTCTCCCATGCAGTTGCTTCTCAGTCTCTCTCTCTCATCCTGCATCTGCTTCTGCAGTCTCTCTCCTCCATCCATGCAGTCTGTTCCTGCAGTCTCTTCCTTTCATCCAGCTCTGCTTCTGCAGTCTCTTCCTTCATCCATGCAGTCGCTCTGCAGTCTCTCTCTCTCATCCATGCAGTCTGTCCTGCAGTCTCTCTCCTCTCACCCTGCAGTTATGAGTCTCCCTTCATCCAGCGTCGCCTCAGTTCTTCTTATCCCATGCAGTCTGTTTCCTGCAGTCTCTCTTCCTCTCATCCATGCAGTCTGCTTCCTGCAGTCTCTCCTCCATCTCATCCATGCAGTCTGTTTCCTGCAGTCTCTCTCCTCTCATCTCATCCATGCAGTCTGCTTCCTGCAGTCTCTCTCCTTATCCATCCATGCAGTCTGCTTCCTGCAGTCTCTCTCCTCTCATCCCATGCAGTCTGCTCCTGCAGTCTCTCTCCTCTCATCCCATGCAGTCTGTTTCCTGCAGTCTCTCTTCTCTCATCCATGCAGTCTGCTTCCTGCAGTCTCTCTCCTCTCATCTCATCCATGCAGTCTGTTTCCTGCAGTCTCTCTCCTCTCATCTCATCCATGCAGTCTGCTTCCTGCAGTCTCTCTCCTCTATCCCATCCATGCAGTCTGCTTCCTGCAGTCTCTCTCCTCTATCATCCATGCAGTCTGCTACCTGCAGTCTCTCTCCTCTCATCCCATGCAGTCTGTTTCCTGCAGTCTCTCTTCTCTCATCCATGCAGTCTGCTTCCTGCAGTCTCTCTCCTCTCATCCATGCAGTCTGTTTCCTGCAGTCTCTCTCCTCTCATCCCATGCAGTCTGCTTCCTGCAGTCTCTCTCCTTATCCCATCCATGCAGTCTGCTTCCTGCAGTCTCTCTCCTCTCATCCCATGCAGTCTGCTACCTGCAGTCTCTCTCCTCTCATCCATGCAGTCTGTTTCCTGCAGTCTCTCTCTCTCATCCATGCAGTCTGCTTCCTGCAGTCTCTCTCCTCTCATCTCATCCATGCAGTCTGTTTCCTGCAGTCTCTCTCCTCTCATCTCATCCATGCAGTCTGCTTCCTGCAGTCTCTCTCCTTATCCATCCATGCAGTCTGCTTCCTGCAGTCTCTCTCCTCTCATCCCATGCAGTCTCTACCTGCAGTCTCTCTCCTCTCATCCATGCAGTCTGTTTCCTGCAGTCCTCTTCTCTCATCCATGCAGTCTGCTTCCTGCAGTCTCTCTCCTCTCATCTCACCATGCAGTCTGTTTCCTGCAGTCTCTCTCCTCTCATCCTCCATGCAGTCTGCTTCCTGCAGTCTCTCTCCTTCCCATCCATGCAGTCTGCTTCCTGCAGTCTCTCTCCTCTCTCATCCCATGCAGTCTGCTTCCTGCAGTCTTCTCTTCTCTCATCCATGCAGTCTGCTTCCTGCAGTCTCTCTCCTCTCATCCATCCATGCAGTCTGCTTCCTGCAGTCTCTCTCCTCTCATCCATCCATGCAGTCTGCTTCCTGCAGTCTCTCTCCTCTCATCCATCCATGCAGTCTGCTTCCTGCAGTCTCTCTCCTCTCATCCCATGCAGTCTGCTTCCTGCAGTTCTCTCTCCTCTCATCCCCATGCAGTCTGCTTCCTGCAGTCTCTCTCCTCTCATCCATGCAGCGTTCCTGATTCTCCCTTATCAGCAGTCTGCTCTCAGTTCTCTTCATCCATGCAGTCTGCTTTCCTGCAGTCTCTCTCCTCTCTCTCATCCCATGCAGTCTGTTTCCTGCAGTCTCTCTCCTCTCATCTCATCCATGCAGTCTGCTTCCTGCAGTCTCTCTCCTCTCATCCCATGCGTCTGCTTCCTGCAGTCTCTCTCCTCTCATCCCATGCAGTCTGTTCCTGCAGTCTCTCTCCTCTCATCCCATGCAGTCTGCTACCTGCAGTCTCTCTCTCATCCCATGCAGTCTGTTTCCTGCAGTCTTTTCTCTCATTCATCCATGCAGTTGCTCCTGCAGTTCTCTCCTCTCATCCCATGCAGTCTGTTTCCTGCAGTCTCTCTCCTCTCATCCCATGCAGTCTGCTACCTGCAGTCTCTCTCCTCTCATCCATGCAGTCTGCTACCTGCAGTCTCTCTCCTCTCATCCCATGCAGTCTGCTTCCTGCAGTCTCTCTCCTCTCATCCATGCAGTCTGCTACCTGCAGTCTCTCTCCTCTCATCCCATGCAGTCTGTTTCCTGCAGTCTCTCTCCTCTCGCTGTGTGGAAGGAGTTAAGAGGTCTCCCTGTGATAGGACAGGGTACGCGCACAGTTGCTTAGTAACAGAGACGTTTCTCGCTCAACTCTCTTCTCTCCAAATCTCTCATTTTCCCTTCTTTATTTTGCTCCTCTCTTCCGCTCTACCTGTCCATCCATCCCGCTCCTCATCCTCCGGCTCTTCCCTGCTCCACCGCCCCTTGCCCCCTAACTTCTCTCCTTCCTCTCTTTTCCTCCATTCATCTCCCTGTTGCTCCTCTTTTTCCGTCTGCTTCTTTCCATACCGCGTTTCCTTCCTTGTCGTCACCATTTTCTTCCTTTTTTTCCCTCCATTGCTGTGAAGTAGTTAAGCGGCGGTCCCCCCGTGCGTGTCCCTGTGATAGGAGGGGGCGTGCGCACAGTTGCCTGGTTACCACGCTCACAGTGACATCCCTGTGAATACGGAAGGATGCAGCGCTCGCTGGTCCTGGGAGCTGGGTAACGTGGAGGCCTCTTACCTGCACCGGGCACCCTGCACTGCACACCCTGCACTGCCCACCCTGCACCGGGCACCCTGCACTGCCCACCCTGCCCTGCATGCCTTCACCCTCCTGCCTTGCATGCCCTGCCTGCCTTACTTTACACTGCAGATCATCACACCCTGCTCATGTTGGACTGTCCATCCTGGAGTCGACACTCTTCAACTCTGCACACTGCTCTGCATGCTTTGCACTTGCACCCACTCCCCCATCCCCTCATCAGTCACCCCATCCCTCCTGCACCGTCCTCACTTATGTTTGGGGTTCATCATCCACAGCTTGGGCCTAGTCAAGGTCTTGAACTTGAAATTTGATGGCAACTGAACGATTCGCTGAGTCCTGAGGTGAGAGAGAAGCTTGGTGTAGTGTGCCCACATGTGTGTCCTCTGCCGGTAGCACCCTATGGCAGAAGAAGTGCATCTCTGTGTATTTCCGTCTGTACGTCTTCGGATAGACTGATTGCAGCAGGGTCTGGTAACTTCTTGTGTAATTATGCCCTCTGGAGCTGGCAGGGCTGGGTGTACGTGTACCTGTGCGAGACCCGGGATGGTTCTGGACAGCAGGGTTGCAGGCTGATATTACAACATGCAGCAAGATTCCCATTTATTCTGTGGCATATGGTGCCGAACAGATTGATCCATAAATTAATGAGGAGGGCAGCGAGTATATCTGTGTGTGCACATTTACCGTGGGTGCGCCCTATAGGTGTGTGATGTGTATCTGTGAGCTGTGTGCATACATGGCCTGTGCCTCTATACAGTTACCTGTATGTTCTGCAGGCTGCATGACTGTGTGTGGGTGGATTATATACTTGTATAGAATGATTTCACTGCTGTGAGCCGGCGCATTTCAATGTGTCTGTGTGGGCGTCTGCACAGAGCTCTGTGTGTTTTATATACAGCTTTGTGTGTGTTCCTGTGTGTTACCGTGTGTCTTGTGCCATTTCGTGCTGAGATTCCACATTTTTCTCAGATTTTCTCACATGGGTGTGCATGCCTGTCTCTGATCACCGATGAGCATGTATGTCAGCATCCTGGTGTATAATAATGCTATGGGGACGTGCATTTTATTTATTTTGCTAGACACTTTGCATTTTTCTTCCCGCTGCTATGAATCAGTATGCACCAAGGCTTTGAATTTACAGGCCGGTGCTTGCTGGAGTGCAGCCACATTTAGCAAAGCAGCATAGTAAATTACTTTGGAAAAGACATATGTTCAGCAATCTTCAACCTTCCTTAAAATGTGATGCATAAACTCTGCACATTTCCATTCATTTGCATTTCTAGAATATGATGAAGTAGGACCTGCGGGAACTTTTGCTGCTCCACTGGGTTCCTCCACTTCCTAGAGCAGCATCTGATCATTATATGTTATACTGGACAGGTGAATCATAAGTCAGGAGCCATGCAGATGTCTTAGATTCATCCCCTCACCTGTGCTGTACCCTGTTCTCTGTCATTCTGTACAATATCACCGGATGCATTCTGCCTCTTTCTTTACATTCGTTGTTTTAGACCTTGATGCATTGTAGCGTTCCACCAGTGCATGTCCAGCTTTGGATGGAAGTTTTAGTTGTCAGTGCACCAATGATTGGTGATGATGGTGTGCGTTCCACCCGGAGATTTCCTTGTTGGCCATTGAGGTTGGTTGGAAGTCAATATTTCTTTCAAAAAGATTCAACATTTTATTCTAAATAGAGCGCTATCTGCAAAAATATTGTGGATCTAGCTGCTCCAGGCATGGTTAGTGATGTTAGACTCTCACCTATAGCTTTCAGAGAGGGCTGCTCAAAGAAGAAATCACTTGTGTTCATTTTCCCACCGGGGTCCCTGATGACTACAACTTAGAGGGGCGATGATGGCTCATAACCCCAACAAGATGAACTTTTTTTCTATTGAGGAGTCAGTTATTTTTGAAGATTATTCTATAAAACATTAAACCATTATGGAGCATTAACACTGAGCAAGTACTGTAGATTGTCTGTGGCCGCCGGATCAGAGCTCTGAGAGCTGCCTCTTACATGACAGAATCCCCAGTGCCTTTTCTGTTTAGCAGGCATCATGCCACAAAGTGCAGAACTTACAAGTCAGAGGAAGCTGTGAGGATTCCGGCAGGCTGAAGGCCGGTTGCAGAGCTCCTGTCCAGCGGTCATGGACTACTGATGTGGCTGCAGGACATTGGTACTGGGAATCAGTTTTCTTATCGTCAAGTTGACATATGTTTCAGCTTTGGATTTTTACACTGCTGTACTATAAGCCACAGGCAGTACTCCTGTGCCGTGCCAGGAAAGGCTGCTGTCCTTTATGACAGCCTAGCTCCTTCTGTCGTGATCAGAGTGACCTCCATTCTCAGTTGCTTTTGTCACTATGGTCTATAGTGACCTCTTCATGATCAAGGGAACTTTCCATTTAAGGGAAATAATTTGTCAACTATCTAAAGGAGAGCAGAGATCTGACATCCTAGTTGGGATTGAGAAATAGCTTCTCAATTCGTGCCACTGCTTCATTCATTCTCTGTGGGAGCGTCAGACAAACCTAAATGCTGTACCCAACTTTCTCTAACAGTCCAATAGAGAATGAATGGAGCGGTGGCCTGCGTGCATTCTTGTGAGCAATTAGAATCCAGCTGTGTGACCACCAATCATCAAATTATCACCTAACCCCTTAATCTAGTCACTGACTTTCCCAGTAACATGATGGTAGACTGTGGGACCCAGATGACATAGATCATAATATATACAGTAGTATACACAGAATATAAGTGAAAAACAATAATCCCTTTATGGGACTAAAAAAACAGTTATCAAAGTAATGTAATTAAACTCCCAAATACTTACTAGACAGCCACAGAAACGTGATAATCTGCCCCCAAAAATAAAATTTCTCTGTCATAAAATATGCACTCATATGGCCATGGCAATGAAAAAGTAAAAAAAAAGTTTTGGCTGCCAAAGTGCAGAGAGTGGAAAATGAAAAAATGTAGCTGGTCATTAATCTTCTGTTCTGTCCTGAAAATATGGCTTTGGAACCCAGAATCCTCTACAGCAGTGATCCACAACCTTACTTACGCTAAGAGCCACATTTCAGCTGTGATAGAGGTTTGCGAGCCACATCCAGAGCCCCCTGAGTAGTGACATCAAGCCTCTCCTTCTCCCACAGTAGTGACATCCAGAGTCCATATACCGGTATAAAGATAATCAACGTTTTCTGAAATACATCACACCTAGGCAGTATACTTACATCCAGAGGGTTACCACTTTACCCACCTTCAGTATTCTTCTGCTACTCACAAAAGTTACCATCTGGACTTCATAACTGTTGCTAGACCTGTTGCTAATGTACCAAGTTGGCATACAGTTGTGAGACACACATTATGGGTCTGCGAGCCGCCTCTTGAGTCACAGGTTGGGGGCCCCTGCTCTACATGATGGAGCAGAGGTGCACAATCTCGACCTCCGCTGCGTTCAATGTCCATGGGACTGCTGGAGGAAACTGAGTTGAGCGCTCTTGTGTTCCTGACGGTCCCATAGACAATCATTGAAGCCGAGGTCAAGGATTCGCACCTCTGCTTCATTCAGAAAGGGTTCTTATTCTCCAGGATGCTGGAGGTCCCGGCTGTCAGACCCCAGCGATCAGTAAATTATTCCCTATACTATGTATGGACAATAACTTTAGATTCTGAACTCCTGATGTATGACCCATGAGAGCATTGCAGGACATGATGAGGATCTCACCGATTACTACTTTATAGATTAGTTATAGGGACTGCCGCTGTCCACAGACTGTATGCGTTTAGTGGCAAATTCTGGAGCTCTATGATGGTTGTGATGTTTTCTGCCTGATCTAATCTCTTCTATCCTCTGTAGATTATCACATTGCCCGTTCCCGGAGGAAAAGCGTCCCAGGGGGAAAACAGCACAGCATGGACGCCCCTCCCGCCGCCCCGTTCCGACCGTCGGTAAGTGATTTATAGACGATTTACACTGATCGATTGAGTTGTGATCTTGTATTCCATTTCATTGTTATGATACCAGTTTTGTAGTAATCCAATCAGAAACCAAACTTTGTAGCCACATGTTAATGGTTGTGTCTATAAGTTCAATGACATGCCCTAATACACTTAAAGGCTAGTTTCTATGTGGCTGGAAGGCTTGATTTAAAAGTCTTTCTTATTACTACAAGTCAGAGATAATTTTTTTTTCCAACATGTTTTATTGAATTTAAGTGAATACTTTTCCATCCAATGATGACAAAAGTATTCTCAGAGTGATACCTTTATTGGCTAACCAGAAAATAATATGTTTGCAAGCTTTCAGAGCGCAGAGGCTCCTTTTTCAGGCAGGATTACAAATAGCTAAATAAGAAAAAGGCAAAACATTTAAGAGATACTACAGTAGGAAATTTGTTTATGAGGTGGGAGGTGTGATAAAGCTCTGAGAATTCTTTTGTCATCATTGGGCAGAAAAGTATTCACATCGATTTTTCTGGCTAACACGGTACCACAATATAATTAATTATTGTACATTTCTAAAGAACAAGCTATTTGACAGGCAAAATACTCATAAACATCCCCAACTTCCCTCACCCTCCCAACATCCTCCCAACAAACAGACCCATTAAACATCTCCGCATTCAATTGATGAAAAATAGACTCAAGGTATAGGAGTATGTCCACTAATTATCTGATGAAGATACCATTGAGTATTTCAAATTGAGCCCTAAGTTTGTCCCTAGTGTCTTGAGGTAGAGATGGGATTAATAATGATCACGTATTTAAAAACTTCCCAGTTAGTTTTTCTTTGCTGACCAGGGTGTTCTCAGAGATCATTTTTATTGTACTAGGACCTCTTTCACCATAACACTAGTTTCAGTAGTAAAACTGTCCTGACCGGTTCCCTTTAAAGAGGTATTCTCATCTAGTATCTGTCTATATGTGATGGGCATGAAGATGGCCAAAAACACTGTTCTATGCTGTTTCTCTGACTTAAAATTACATTTGGTCTGTACATTTAGACAGACAATCCCAACTTATCCATAAATGTCTGAGGTGGGAGCTTCCCCTTTAAAATTGCAGCCTAAACCTAATACTATGTTGAGGTTCTCATGATAAGGTTTCCTGCTCAAACTTCCTTCTCACCCCCCAATGGGGGTGGTCTTTGTTCTTCTTCCTCATTCTCGGGTCCTCTACCAGAAGTCTGGGAGTTTGAGGGTTCTGCGCAGGATCTTAGTTGTTCCCAGCATTGCGCTTTTCAGGACAGAGAGTTCAGATGTTGCTCCTGGGATCTGTTGTAGATATATATACAGTATATATCTTTAGAGGAGCCTGTGCTAATTTTATTTTAAGGCCATGACTTTTAAAACAAGACGGAGGCCATGTCTGCTCCAGGGTAACCATGCCCACTTTTCCATGTAATCTGCGGCATGCATAGTTATGTTTGCATAATTTTGTAGCATATTACAATCTCCAACAATTTTTTGGCGCACATTTAACAGAAATAAACTGCCACAATTATGTTGATAAATGTGAACAAATCAAACAGAACACAGACCCGGAAGTTTTGTCATGAGGACCATGGCGTGGTACTTTTGTTTATCATTTATCGAAACTAAGAGGAATATTAGGAGGCAGAAAGAAATTAAGATTAGTTCCAAGGGATTTCTCAGAGGACGATCATTGTTCTGTTATCCCACTGACCACAGTTATCACTGAGGAGCTGAGCTGCTCGACGTCCATTTGTGTGGCCTGATTTGTGGCACAGTCCATCAACCACATCTGTTGTACACGGGGCGACTTTGCCAAACCAATTAACCCAGTATCTATAATTACCGTCCTGCAATTACATCTATAAATCTGGTCCCACAGGATGTGCCAGCATGTGAAACAGATGAATGGGGTCTACTTACTTCACATTAAACACCTCATCAGGGAGCAGCATGCACCCAGAATCACGATCCAACCGGGACTGAGCACGCAAAGTGTTTCAGGAATTCTGACGAGACCTAAAGTAGCTGTTCAGTGACACTTAAATCACAATTTTCATTTATCTCTGCTTACTGTCAATTTGAAAAAACATTGTTCTAGAGGCTGAGAATGCCTGCTCTCAGGCTCTGCGGTTTGTTGAAGTGTGTCAGTTTAGGTATTGTCTCTCAGTATAATTTTGAGGATTTAAAGGGAACCTGTCAGCTGATACATGCTGCCTAAACTCTGCGGCATTTCAGAGACAAACATACTTTTAGTAGGTGCCTGGGACTGAGCCGCGCTATTGACTAGTTGTACAGGCGGGTCCCCGGCAGCTTCTCCCCGTCCGCTGACAGTGACTAGCAAGCCTTTGCCTGTGTGCATGTATAGGAACAGGCTTGTCAGCCTGTCAGCGAGCGGAGAGAAGCTGCTGGGGACTCGCCTGTACGAATTCTTAAAGGGAACTTGTCAGCAGGATTGTGCACAGTCACCTACAGATTGTGTCAGGTCAGCGCCATTATACTGAGTAAAATGATACCTGGTGATGAAATCCATCTTGTGGTTGTTTAATCTTTATTTTCATTTTCAAGTTAATGACATGCTCGTGCTTCGGGGCGGCCTGTGGTGGGGTCTTTATGTGGTGCTCTGATTAGATATTCATAATACAGACTGCTGACAGGCCACTGATCCCTCACTGACCTGCCAACTACTTTACATAATAAATACATGTACATACTGAAGAAAAAACAAAACCCTTCTGTAGGCAGGTGCCAGCCCTTGGCCCTGCGCTGCAGCTTAATTGCATGTTTAATGTGCACTTAATAACTGTGCTTGATGTTTTCCTGAGGTGTATTAAAAAAAAATCAATTTTAAAATGGCGCACGCAGTGTGCAGTGTCCCATCTAAGATGACAGTCGTATCGTGCTGAGATATGTGATGGATGAGTGCAATGTCCCATCTAAGAGGGCAATCATACTGTACTGAAACTTTTGATGGGCGGATGCAGTGTCCCATCTAAGAGGACAGTCATACAGTGCTGAGACATGTAATGGATGGGTGCAGTTTCCCATCTAAGAGGATAGTCATACGGTGCTGAGACATGTAATGGATGGGTGCAGTGTCCCGTCTAAGAGGACAGTCATACGGTGCTGAGACATGTAATGGATGGGTGCAGTGTCCCATCTAAGAGGATAGTCATACTGTGCTGAGACATGTGATGGATGGGTGCAGTGTCCCGTCTAAGAGGATAGTCATACTGTGCTGAGACATGTTATGGATGGGTGCAGTGTCCCGTCTAAGAGGATAGTCATACTGTGCTGAGACATGTGATGGATGGGTGCAGTGTCCCATCTAAGAGGATAGTCATACGGTGCTGAGACATGTGATGGATGGGTGCAGTGTCCCGTCTAAGAGGATAGTCATACTGTGCTGAGACATGTGATGAATGGGTGCAGTGTCCCATCTAAGAGTACAGTCATACTGAGCTGAGACTTTTGATGAATGGGTGCAGTGTCCCGTCTAAGAGGGTAGTCATACTGTGCTGAGACATGTGATGGATGGGTGCAGTGTCCCATCTAAGAGTACAGTCATACTGTGCTGAGACTTTTGATGGAGGGTGCAGTGTCCCATCAAAGAGGACAGTCGTACTGTGCTGAGACGTGATGGATGTGTGTAGTATCCCATCTAAGAGGACAGTCATACTGTGCTCAGACATGTGATGGATGGGTGCAGTGTCCCATCTAAGAGGACAGTCTTACTGTGCTAAGACTTTTGATGGGTGTGTATAATATCCTATCTAAGAGGACAGTCATACTGTGCAGAGACTTGTGATGAGTTGGTACAGAGTTTGAATGGATTGCTCCTGTTGTAAGGTCAGAAGTAATTTGCGTCTGAGCAGCAATGATGTGTGACATAGAGTAATGGAGAACCTATCAGTGTGATATTACTTGTCCATCTCTCCACCAGCAGGGATTCCTGAGTCGTCGCCTGAAGAGCTCTATAAAGAGGACAAAGAGTCAGCCCAAGCTCGACCGAACCAGCAGCTTCCGGCAGATCCTTCCACGGTTCCGGAGCGCTGACCATGATAGGTAATATATCATATATTGCTCCAGTGCTATAAACTGATTCCTGCAGTACCCAAAAGGTGGAATTTATGACATTCATGCATAAAATCATGAGAATTAGTTATGTGTGATCTTTATCAACTTCATCATCATCTACCTGATGCCTCCAATGGTTATTTTTGCCTCTTTGTGCCTCATCTATGCTTAACTCATTCACTGAGTTGTAGCTTGTGTGTACTCTTCCTCCACCTTACCAGAGACCCAACATACCAACATATGCAATAATTACATATCTATATAAAGCTAAGTGTGTATGTATCAAGCCACGCCCACTCCACAGAGCCCCGCCCACTCCGCATAGCCACACTCACTCCACATGCAAAACCCCGTCCACACGGCCCACGTTGTTAGCACACACGGGTGGAGACACATTCACCTCGAAAGCCACCCTGCCAAACTCACCGGCTGCGACATCCTAGCCGCTGCGAGCTACAATCAGGGCTGCCGCCTTCAGAGTATCAGTGCGCGGCAGGCGCAGGCCACATGTAGGTCCGTCATGTCTAAAAGGGAGTTGCTTCTGTGAGGCATGACATCAAGGGAAAGGGAGGAGCCTCATGGATTACACCGTTGTGCTCATAACAGGAAGTTGCTGTGTGGTGCTGCAGAAGAAGTAGGCTGTGTATACAATACGATTTATTGCAATTAGTACAATTTCTCTGGGTATCAAGTGTTGCCAATCTTTGCTGCAGAAAAATACTGTGTAAAAAGAAGGAGCATGAGGTGCAGGAGGAATAAGGCCCCTTAACTGCCACCATTAAAAGTTGCATCGGCGGTCGTTAAGGGAATATTGTGTTAAAAAAAAATTTGCTTCAACAAAATGGCGCCGGTTGTGTTCCGTGTACCAGTGCGGGAGCGTTGCTATGGGTAGTCATTTAGTTAATTTATGTTGCAAATTTGTAGTGTTGATTACTATTTTTCGGACTATAAGACGCACCGGACCATAAGATGCACCCCAAATTTTGGGGTAAAAATAGCAGAGAAAAAAGATTTTTATAATGTGGTGGTCCGTCTTATTGTCCAAATTTAAGGTATCTTACCTGAGGGCCGGCAGTGGTACAGCAGGGTCACAGGAGGCACAGTGCCTTCCTCGGGATAAGTCCGGTCCGGTGTCGGCGGTGCTGATGTTCGGTGTGGACTGTGGGGAGTGCACCTAAGCAGGGTCCCTTCCTGCTAAAGTGGGCGACGCTGCGGCCTGATGTCCACAGGGGGTTGCGTCAGTGGTATGGCAGAGGAGCGGTGATGCTGATACAGGGTCCCTTCCTCAGGTGAGGTGACGCCGCTGCCCGGTGTCCAAGGCGACAAGCAGAGCTGGGTTAATCACGAGTTTCTCGGTGGTGGCGGCCATCTTCCTGAGGCCGCACGTGCACAGATAGAGTACTCTGCTTCCCAGGGCTTCAGGAAAATGGCCGCGGGAGGCAGCACTTGCGCAGATGGAGATCGCGGCGGCCATTTTCCTGAAGCCAAGCTCTCAGTCTGTGAACTCGGCTTCAGGAAAATGGAGTCTCTATCTGCGCACACGCGGCCTCCCGTGGCCATTTTCCTTAAGCCCCGGGAAGCAGAGAACTCAGTCTGCACATGCGCGGCCTCAGGAAGATGGCTGCCACCACTGAGAAACCCAGCTCTGTTCTCTGTGGACACCGTGCCGCGGCGTCACCTCACCTGAGGAAGGGACCCTGCTCAGGTGCACGCCGCACCACCCACCGCGCCTCAGCATCTCCGCACCTCTGTCACCGACACACCACACCACTGCCGCAACCCCCCGGTAAGCCTGCGTCTTATAGTCCAAAAAAATACGGTATATGATGTGAAATGTTATGTGCAATATAATAATTATAATTTGTTATAATTAGCCACAGTTAGTTACTACGCCCGGGCAACGCCGGGCTCTTCAGCTAGTACAATATAATGCCCATATACACCATAAAATAAATAATTTGTCTAATATATTTACCCGTCCAAATAATGAGAACCCCCTGTGATTATTACCTCTGCATCACTTACATCTATGGTACTGTACATTCATTATTATATCCAAGGGAACGAGGGATCCAGCATGTTAATTTCAGCATGCTCCATACTTTATTCTGAACAAAGGCAAGATGCTTCCAGCATTGATTTACTCCCATCTCCCCATTGAGTACGTATGCATGCTTTGCCAAACATATATGGGGAGGTCGGTTCAACCATAGTTGTGAGCGGGAGATGTCTCTGGATGGGACAAAGGGGTCTGTTGGATTTGGAAGAGAAGTGTTCGCTAAAATAACATAAGGTAATCAAATCATTTTATTTATAAGGTATCAAAATATTCTGCAGCACTTTTTACTGCATACGATACATGTGCAAAACAATATTAAATATTATAGAGTAACACATAATTCATCAAATTAAACTAGAGGAGGGTCTACTCACAAGAGCTTATAATGCATGAGTAAGGGAGTAAGGTGTGTGGGCATTGTAACACTTCTGGTAAATATTCCCAGTCATTTTCTCCTTTTCCTGATTATCTTTTTCTTTTGAAATAATGTTTCCATGCTAGGAGTGCTGTTTTATTTTCCTATGTCCCCATGCATGTTTCCTTGCCTAGTCCTACCTTCTCAATCATACCTCATCCTACCTAATGACGATAACCATGGTCCTTTCATAGGACCTTTTCATCAAAGTGAATTTGCAAGAATTCTGATTCAAATGGCTTGGAAAACTCACAAAATTGTGGCACAACTTGAAGGTGCGAAAATGTTTTGCAACTTTAGGAATTTTCATGCTAGTTTCTCCCAGCTCCTTCAAAATGTGTGGAGCTCAGGAGGGATGAGGGCGTAGCGGAGCTGTGGTGATACAGCTTCTCAACAAGTTGTGGCGTTCCTTAGGCCAGAAATCTTATCTTATTCCAGTCAGAAAAATATTTAGAGTTGAGAGTCCTCAGTGGTTGATACCTTTTAATGGCTAACTGAAAAGATGGTAACAAATTGCAAGCTTTCGAGACTACTCAGGTCTCTTCATCAGGCATAGACTAATACAACATCTGAAGAATCACATATTTATACACAAAATAGCACAGAAAAAATGCAATAGGTAGGACAAGTGACGTGAAGCAGAATAGTCATTATGGCAGAGGGATGAGCATAAATATTGGAACAGTTTATAGATAAGGAGTGTGAAAGTTTTATTACCCTCTGATTGGGGTCTGGTAATGTTTTGTGATGTTTTCACAGAGTATTTGGAGTAAATTCCTTAATTGATGTAGTAGGCCATAAATCCATGTGATAGGTTCATTCCAGCATTGAGTGTCAAAGGTCACCATCAATTTGTATTCGTAAATTCTTCTTTGTCTCAGAGATGTGAAATTGCCTCTGAGTACAAGTATTTTCATATCTAGCAAGCTATGATCAGGGGAGCAAAAATGTTTTGCCACAGGTAGATCCATTCTTTTTTCTCTTATTGTGTGGCGATGAGAATTCATCCTTGTTCTCAGTTTTTGCCCGGTCTCCCCCACATACAGACCCCCAGTTGGACATTTAGTACATATAATTAGGTACACCACATTAGATGTGATGCAGCTGAAAGTACCTGGTATCTTGTAGTCCCGATGGGAGTTGGGGATCTTTATCTTGTCCGTGGTCATTATAAATGGACAAGTTTTGCATTTCTTCTGGTTGCAAGGAGAGGTTCCTGCCGCTCTTGGGGAGGACAGGGAACTTCTAACAGTGATGCTTCTTAGATTTGGGGGCTGCCTAAAACACAGTAGAGGGGGATCTGGAAATATGGATTGTAATCGGGCATCTTTTTGTAGTAAAGGTTGTAGTTTCCGTGCAGCTCCCCTTAGCACCTCCAGATTTGGATTGTAGGTGACCACTAGAGGCACCCGGTTATTTTCTTCTTTAGCTTCAGTCAGGCACTGGTGTAAGATTTATGCTGAGGCACATGGAGATGCACACTACTCATCAGGGGCTCCAGATTTATTAAGAGGCGTGCACCTCTTTATGAGTCAGGAGCGCCTGACCACCATGACCCCTCATCAAGACCAGTGATTTATTGAATACTAGCCAAATTATTTTCTAGTCCTAGCTTACCGACATGCCATCATATTCTAGCTTCTCATCCTTCCCACGGCTCTCTATAACCTCTTGCTATGTCTTGTCTTTTGGCTATTCCATCCCATGTTCTTTTCTCCTTGTTTTGCTTGGATTTTTGCAGTCCATTTAGTTGTTTTTTTTTAACATCACATACTTTGATTTTTGTTCATTCTTTATAATTTTAGCAATTCTTTTTAGCAGTTTAGTTATGAAGATTTCAGATGTTCCTTCTCATCTAGACATGGAACATAAATGCTCAGAAGAGAAAAAACGCTGCTGCTCACATTTCATTAACTGGCTTGTGTGACGCCCATCTAAAAAAAATATACACTAACACAAGTGACTGTCTTGGCTGCTCCTGAATGTCTCAATGATTACCTACTAGGATGCCAATATGCAAGTTGTTATGATTCAATTCTGACATTTGTGCTTTATTTTGTACCACAGTCTTAAGATTATAGTTTGGGCTGATCATTACTCATTTGGTCCTCATTTGGACCTATTACATTGTGTGATCCACAGGGCACGTCTCATGCAGGCTTTTAAAGAGTCACACTCCCACGAGTCCTTGCTCAGTCCCAGCAGCGCGGCGGAGGCTTTGGATTTGAACCTGGATGAAGACTCAGTGGTGAAACCTGTGCACAGCAGCATCCTAGGGCAGGAGTTTTGCTTTGAGGTGAGAGATGCACCCAGGCACCTTCTAAATTCACAATGATCATTACTCCTGTAGCATTTGAGACCCATCACGTACCCTTTATATCTGCCTATACCACTTATCTTGCAATTGTCTCACTCTGGAGGGCATATGTGCTGATACAAGGTGGTCTACATCTGCATATGACATGGCTAAGACACATTTTTATTCTCCTGTAGTGGTCCTATTTAACCCCTTCAAACAAAAAAGGAAGCACATTGTAGCACCATAGCTTGCAAACATGAGACATGAAAAATGAAGTCCATCACTGCCTTAGAAATATGAAAAATTGAGAAAGATTAGCGCATAAAATGGCTAATTTATGTGTACCTGGAAGCCACGTTAAGGCGTTTCTCGTTTTCCAGGTCTTAACTAATGCCAATCCTCGCTTAGAAAAGTCTTCTTCTATATGGGAACTTATGCATCCTCTCTTTAGACTGAAATCTACATCTCTGTGGAGGGGTAGTTGTCCTGCTCTAATTAAAAACGCCTGTGGCATTAGTTAGGACCTGGAAAACAAGAAACACCTTAACATGGCTTCCAGGTACACATAAATGTGCCATTTTATGCGCTAAGCTATCTCAAGCTTGGTCTGTTTTTGGATGTGATGGTCAGTGTTTTGAAATTTGTATTCACTTTCTGACTTGAGAACTCCACCTCTTAGCCGCATAATTATAGCAGGACAACTACCGCTCCACAGAGATGTAGATTTCAGTCTAAAGAGAGGATGCATAAGTTCCCATACAGATGGAGACTTTTCTAAGTGAGGATTTGCATTAGTTAGGACCTGGAAAACGAGAAACGCCTTAACATGGCTTTCAGGTACACATAAATTGGCCATTTTATGCGCTAAGCTTTCTCAATTTTTCATATTTCGAAGGCAGTGATGCAATTCATTTTTCATGTCTCATGTTTGCAAGCTATGGCGCTACAGTGTATTTCCTTTCTTTGTTTGAGTGTGTATGCGTTGGTGACCCCATTTAACCCCTTGGCATCATTTGCTGTATATTTATGGCCCTGTCTAACTTGCAACAAGGTAATAAATGTACTTTGCTGGGATGTAGCATGCACGAGTTGTGCCTGCACCACGTGCATTGGCAACCAGCTGTACATTACTGACCCTTAACTCAGTTGACGCCAATCCCAGAGGTTTTCAAATGATACATTACACAGTCAATGGTGAATGCTGCGTTTGAGCAGATGATAGAGGAAATAGCCAATGTGTGGGGTGGCGATGTATTTTTTTGCCACTGAGTTTCCTAATGATAGTCCTCAAGTGTGTCAACTTTGTGCTCATGTGAGCCTATTGGGCCCTTAAGTTAGTTGTACACCGACCTCCATAATAAACTGCACTTATAGAGATTGTCTATGGAGTAATACATTTTCACAAAATTCCCACATACCTTTAAAAAAAAATCAAAAGAAGCACCACTCAACTCATTGATACCCAGCTGAGCCCATTCCAGTGATGCCACCAGGCCCTATCTCCTGTTGCAGTAATGATGCTGCAGCAAAAAGTAGAGACCTGTAGTGTACCGGACAGCTTTGTAATGGCCACAGCGTGGAATCTGTGAGATAAATATTGGTCCTTGTATTTTCTTAGAGGAACTTGATCATTTTATGACATTTTTTTATTCCACAGACAACCCCTCTAAGTGTTGCAGTATATCAACATTCAAGCAACTGCAGGGTCAACTAAGAGAAATTGTAAGAAAAAACTGTACAATGTTTTTGCTATCCATTTAGGTGACCACCGCATCGGGTACTAAGTGCTTTGCCTGCCGCTCGGCTGCTGAAAGGGACAAATGGATAGAGAACCTCCAGAGAGCGGTGAAGCCCAACAAGGTATGGACTCGGATAATGGTGGTCATGACGTCAAGACTCATAGTGTGCCTTATTATACTGAAGTATCCATTATATAGAGACGTTTACCAAAGACGTTTACCAATATGCACCAGAGCAGTAGGGATGAGTTGTGAGAGGACAGTAGAACTAGAACTAAACATTTCACGGCACCATTATCCTGGTACTCAGTGTTTTACACCTCTTCTGACTGCATCCTAGCCACTAGACCACCACATGTATGATGTGCTCTACTTTGTGCCCACATGGTAGAACTAAACATCTCACCATACCCGTTAGCCTGATACTCCAATGTTTTACACTTCTTATGACCAAATCCTGGCCACTAGACCACCAGGGAGAAGATTTTACTCTAATTGGTGCCCAGTCGGTAAAACTAAACTCACCGTACTCATTATTCAGATACTTCAGTTTTTTGACCGAATCCTAGCCATTATGCCACCAGGTATAAGTTTTGCTGTAATTGATGTCCTATTGGTAGACTTAAACATCTCACCATGTACATTGTCCTGATATTCCAGTGTTTTAAACCTCTTAGGATCAAATCCTGACCATCAGGAAGATGTGCTCTAATTGGTGTCCATTTGGTAAAATTAAACTTCTTACGATACCCATTATCCTTGTGCTCTACTGTTTTACACCTATTATGACCAAATCCTATTCCACAGGATCACAAAGGAGAAGATGTGCTCTATTTGGTGGCCGGCTGGTAGAACTAAACATGTGGTACCCGTTTGTTATAAACCTATTGTGATCCAATCCTAGCCACTAGATCACCAGGGAGATGTTTTCTACTAAGTGTCCGGTTGGTAGAACTGAGCATCTAAGCATATCTATTATCCTGAAACTCCAGTGTTTTACATGTCTTGTAAATGAATCCAAGCTACTACACCAGGGAGAAAATGTGCTCTAGTTGGTAACCAAATGGTAGAACTAAACATCTCACCGTACCCATTATTCTGATACTCCAGTGTTTTACACCTCGTAACTGAATTCTGACCACTAGATCACCAGGAAGAACATGTGCTCTAATTGTTGGCCATTTGGTAGAAATATACATCTTATCGTACCCATCATTCTGATACATTTTGCATCTCTAATAACCGAATCATAGCCACTGTACCACCAGGGAGAATATGTGCTCTAATTGATTCACAGTTTGTGGAACTAAACATTTTACTGTACCCATTATCATGATACTCCAGTGTTATACTGTACACCTCTTATGATTGAATACTAGCTACTAGACCACCAGGGAGAAGATGTTCTCTAATTAGTGTCTTGTTGGTGCTGTGGCTCCTTTACTGTGTTCACTTGAATGGTGCCATACTCCAGTTACCCTGCACAGAGAGTGACTGGATGCTGCTGTGTTACAGTATTCTGATTTGTTCTTATTTCTTATTTGAGGTTGGTTGGCAGATCAAGACACAAGGGGATTCTTATCTATTAATTAATAATCTGACTGTTAATTACAAATACGCTGACATTTTTGCAGAAATAGTGCCCTTTGTGGACTGTGGTGGACAGGACAGTTCTGATCATATTTCAAGGTGTAAATTACACCTATATGCTTATAAAGTATGTGCAGAACATGTTCAAATCCAAAATATTTCATTTTGAGAGTCCTCAGGTATTGATATTTTTTAATAGCTAACTGAAAAGATGGTAACAAATTGCAAGCTTTTATTATTCTATCTACTTGCTATATCAAATCCAAAATGTAATTTTCATGTTATTTGGGCAACAATGAAGGGTGCAAGTAGAATGTGAATCTAATAAGGGCATCTGCACCAAAGGCAGGACCCTATGGCATTGACTTAAAACTAGAAAAACATTGTTACTATAGACCACTAAAGAGATTGTCTCATTATCTTCAGCAGGAGTGCACGGAATGGCAGCTTCAAGGCTTCTGCTTGCTGGGGGGGAGTGAGGGGAAAGGGTGCTCCTGCTTGATTGACAGCTTGAACGTCTTATAGTCCGTTTTAATGGTAGTTTGCGGTGGAGTGGCGGCAATAGAGTGTGGTCGTTGCTTCAGGAGGCCAGCTGTGGAGTGGGGTCACAGGAGGCAGTGTCGCTGCTTTAGGAGGCCGGCGCCGGCAGGAGTGAGGCAATGCTGCGGTTCCTGTGCTTTCAGAAGATGTCAGTGCCGGTGAGTGGAGTCCCTTTTTTTCATTGGTTTCCCTTCTGTGTGCTTCAGGAAAATGGCCGGCGCGTGAGCAGATTAAGATCTTGGGAGATGAGATCTTGTCTCCCAAGAGCTAGTCACTAAAGATCTCAGTCTTCACATGCGCTGCTTCTGGCAGCCATTTTCCCAAAGCCCACCACAGGGAAACCAATGAAAAAAGGGGACTCCGCTGACTGAAGCTGACATCTTCTGAGAGCACAGGCACCGCAGCATCTTCCCACTCCCGTCGTCGCCGTCTGTGGCCTCCTGAAGCAGCGACCATGCCTCCTATGACTCCACTGCACCTTTGCCGCCACCCAGTAAGTGCTACTTTCAGATTATAGGATGCACCCCCATTTTCCTTCCAAATTTGGGGTAAAAATAGTGCGTCTTATAATCCAAAAAATACGGTAATCTGCAAAGGTTTTACAAGCACTTTACAATTATACCCATATAAGAGCGCCAGAATAACCTTATAATATCCTCATACTTGGCAGGTGTTTAAATATTTTGAGGTTCAAAAGAATTATTTAGTTCCATTAAGTATTTTTCCCATGTAATAGTGCTGTCAAAAATGCAATGTAGACTAGAGGAACCAGTGAACACCAGAGTTGGTCTGAGAGATTCCTCCCAAGGGGCTTGCTCCAAATAGCAGCAAAGTGGCAAACTGTCAAAGCTTGTGATTTTTAAGAAAAATATTTTTTTTACATCGAATATTTTGAGCAGCATCTTTACCAATGTGAGAATGTCATGTAAAAAGGACGGCATTTGGGCTCCGTGGCATTTACAGACCAGGACGTCAAAGTTATTTGAAGGTAACCAACTTATATTTAATCGATGCAGGAATTAAATTCTATATTTTTTTTCATTAGAAAGGAAATTCCTTCTTGACTGCTTATTATTTGTAATGAAAAGTCCCATTAAGGGCTCTTTATATGGAGGTGAAATATAATTGTAATCTAATTATACAAATTAACAATGTGGACTATAGACAATTATCATTCATTTCTGTACAGTCAAATGTTCTTAGGTATTAGAATTATGTGCAAAAGATGTCTGCACTTTGCTTTAGTGGTTAACCGTAGATTGGGACCCTCTTGCAACTGCTGGGTTAATCAGGAGAAAAATACGGAGTCCTGTCTGCCATCTTCTCTATGGTGCATTGCTAACTCTATGGCTGGCGTCACACTGGCGAGTGTGATGCGAATAAGTCGCACGACTTTCTCGCATCAACCCCCGGCACGGCCGCCCGCTCTCGGACCCGAGTGTGCATAGAAATACATGCAGCCGCACACTCGGGTCCGAGAGCGAGCGGCCGTGAATCCGGCCATAGAGTTGGCAATGCACCAGTGTGACGCCGGCCTATGGGGTAAAATGGCAATTCCCATATTGGTTATCTGAAGTTGTAACTTGTTGGATGCATCTGTTGTCACTGAGGAGTCGCCTGAACATGTATATAAGTCTCCATAATGTTTCAAGGGTCCATTGAGCTTGACACGTAATAGAGAACTAACTGTATTAAATTATAATCAATGACTGAGACCCTTCTTTGACTCAAGTAAATTAACATGTAATTGCTAAAGGTTCTTTATATTCTAGACACTATTTTTGCTGACTTCTTACTACCCACTCCCCATACATATCCACTATCATTATGGCCAAGCTTTCATGTGTTTTTCAGTGGAAAGAGGAGAATTACCATTTTTTTTTCGTACTGTAAGAAGCACCTGAACATGAGACCCTCCCCAAATTTTAAGGAGGAAAATATTGAAAAAACTGTAATGTGTCAAATGGGGGTCTGTCTTACAGTTCGAATTCAGCTTACCGGCTGGGGGGCGGCGACAGTGGTGAAGCTGGGTTATAGGAGATGCAATACAGCAGGGTGATGCTGCGAGTCCCATCCTAGGCTAGTAGAAGGGGGTGTTTGGCGGTGGTGTGATGGCTCTGCTGACATTTTGTCAAAGCTTGGAGCCCCTGCACATGCATGTTTTCAGTACAGTAGACTCCAGTAAAATGGAACACACCCCTCCTTCCAGCCTCGAACTTACAGTATTGCCCCAACTCCTGCTGCCGCCCCCCTGATAAACTACATTTAGACTATAAAACGCATTCTCATTTCCCCAAAAAAATTTGGTAAAATGGCCGCTGGAGGCGAGAGCTTCGGCAGCCATTTTCCCGAAGTCTATTACATTGAAACCATGGTATTGCGGGGGCTTCGGGTTGTCAAAAAATGACAATGTAGCCCCCGCACCACCGAACACACCCCTCTTTTAGCCTGGGACTCACAGCATCACCCCGCAGTGTCGCACCTCCGAACACCCCCTCCTCCCAGCCTAGAACCCTCAATATCGCCCTCAGTTTTTCCCAACTGCTGCTGCCACCATTCCCCTGGTAAGCTACATTCAGACTATAAGATGCACCCCCATTTCCCCAAAAAATTTAGGGGTGAAAAGTGCGTCTTATAGTCTGAAAAATACGGTAGCTGCTGTCTGACATCTCCAGTGGTGGCTTATCTCTTAAGAAAACAAATTTGCCAGTTTCACTTTCCATTGTAATTCCAGATGCAAACTATAAAGCTTGCAACACATAGTACATGAACTTGAATGGTACAGTTAAAGCAGCACTCCAGATATTTTTTATACTGGTTTTAATTTATGTGCCATGTCTGGGTTTCTGCAATCTTGATTCCTTTGTCCCCCCTGATATTGTTCTCTTAATGAACACACCATTTTCCATAATGCCAGAGTCTTATTATATTGCTGTTACTTCTCTATAATAGCAGCCAGTGATAGAACCGTGATATAAAGAATCTTAGTGTATCCTATATTATGTATACAGCGGAGAACCAGTACCATGTTTTTCGGACTATAAGACGCACTTTTTCCCCAAAAAAATTGTGAGGAAAATGGGGGGTGCGTCTTATAGCCCGAACGCAGGCTTACCGGGGGGTTGCGGCAGTGGTGTGGCGGTGGCAGAGGTGCGGCGTTGTAGAGGCGCGGTGGTCGGCGTGCACTTGAGCAGGGTCCCTTCCTCAGGTGGTGAGGTGACGCCGTGGCACGGAGAGCAGACGAGTGCAGAGCCGGGATTGTCGGTGGTGGCGGCCATCTTCCTGAGGCGGCGCGTGAGCAGATAGAGTACTCTGCTTACTGTGGCTTCAGGAAAATGGCTGCGGGAGGCCGCGCGTGCGCAGATAGAGATTGTGGCGGCCATTTTTCCTGAAGCCCCAGGAAGCAGAGTACTCTGCGCACGCGCCGCCTCAGGAAGATGGCCGCCACCACTGACAAACCCGGCTCTGCACTCCTGTCTGCTCTCCGTTCCGCGGCGTCACCTCACCACCTGAGGAAGGGACCCTGCTCAGGTGCACGCCGCACCTCTGCCGCCGCCACACCACTGCCACCAACCCGGCTCTGCTCTCCGTGCCGCAGCGTCACCTCACCTGAGGAAGGTGAGTATGAGCATCACCGCACCTCTGCCACACCACTGCCGCAACCCCTGCTGTACCACCGCCAGCCCTCAGGTACCTTAAAATTCGGACAATAAGACGGACCCCCATATTGTAAAAATCTTTTTTTTTGCTATTTTCACCCCAAAATTTGGGTTGCGTCTTATGGTCCGGTGCGTCTTATAGTCCGAAAAATACGGTATATCTTGTATGATGTAACCGCAGTCTCGCTGTATCCTATGTGATGTATACAGCTGTCTTAGTGTTTCCTATGTAATGTATATACAGCAGTCTCAGTGCATCCCATGGGATGTATGCAACAGAGTCCCAATGTATCCTTTGTGTTTATATACAGCATAGACTCGGTGTATTCTATGTGAGGTACATAGCAGTCTCAGTGCATCCTGTGTGATCTATACAGCAAGGTCTATATGCAGCTGAGACTTGGTATATCCTATGTTACTCTTTTTGTACAGCAGAGTCTGTGTCCTATATGATCTATACAACAAAGTCACAGTGTATTTGATGTGATATATCAGCAGATTCTCAGTATATTTATGTTATGTATACAGCAGAGTAAATTCTGAGTGATGTAACAGCGGTGTATCGGGAGATCCTATGTAATGTATATACCAAACTTTGTGTATCATTTGTGATGTTTACAGTAGTCTCAATGTATCCTATGTGATGTATACAACAGTTACAATGTATCCTATGTAATGTATATACCAATCCTTGTGTTAAGGACTGACCTGAGTTGGAGAAGTGATATTGCAACCACTAGTGGCAGCATCGACAGATAGCGTCGTCAGGAAATAGCCAGAGGTAGGTACACAGAGAAGCAGTGTAGTTGGCAGGATAAGTTGTAACCAAGTATTCAAAATGTCCATTTCTAGTTCTAAAAGCGGTTTTCCACTCATCTCCTGGGCGAATTCTTATGAGATTATAAGCCCCTCTTAGATTGAGTTTGGTAAAAATCTTGGCAGAACGCAGTCTCTCCAGCAGCTCAGGAATTAAGGGGAATGGGTAGCGATTTTTAATAGTAATCTTATTTTTTTCCTTTTAATCAAGTGGCTGCAGGGTTGAGTCCTTCTTTTCTACAAAAAAAGGATGCTCCAGTTGGAGGAGAAGGTTGAATGAGGCCTTTCTCTAAATTTTCATCTAGGTATTCCTTTAGTACTTTCAATTCCGGTTCAGAGAGATTATAAATTTGTCAAAATGGAATGGATGATCCAGGAACTAATTCAATGGGACAGTCTTAAGAAAGATGAGGAGGCCGTTGATCAGCTTTCTCTTTACTGCAGTCCTCACTGAACTTCCGCTACTGAGGTGGTAGTTTATCGTCATTCTGATAAAAAATCTTGGATACTTGAATTTGTTTGAGAACAAATAAATTAGCATGGCAATTGTTCTTAGGCTGTGGTTCCACGGTCCGGAACCACAGCGCTTTGGACGGAGCGGAAATTCCGCTCCGTCTAAGCCCCGCCCCCTTTCTGACGCACGCTCTTTCCGGAGGTGTTCAGGACACCTCCGGAACACCTCCGGAAAGAGCGCAGGGCTACATAGCCCTGTGTTAAATTCTGTTGCGGCGACGCACCGTCGCCGCAACACGCGAGGACATGCTGCGGTCTGAAAAGACGCGCCGCATGTCCGTTTACGCAGGTCTGCCACCTGCGTGTTGTTACGCATAGTGGAGACGGGATTTCTTGAAATCCCCTCCACTATGCTGTAACATCTGGACGCTGCGTGTTTGGCGCTGCGCCAGCGCACAGCGCCAAACACGCAGCGTATCCTGACCGTGGAAACTCACCCTTACAGTACTCAGAGGGAAAGGTAATTTTCCTCAATGTCCAGTTGGTAGATGGGTTATGGATTGAAAACCAGGGAATTTCTATAATAACTGGAAATTTTGGAAAGGAAATAAGATAAAAACTAACAGCTTCATGATGTTTCGATTCAGTACAGATTTCAAGTTCAATTGTCTCGTGAGTAACAGGTCCAGAAGATAAAGGTGATCCATCCACACTTTCCATATCGATTGCCATGGATTTAGTCCTGCTTGCTATGTTATTAAGTGTAAATTATAAGTCCATAAAATTTCCTCTTGCTCCAGAATCTAACATAGCAGAGAATTGTATTTTTTCCTTTGTTATTCCCATTTATTTGCTTGTCTTACCGTATTTTGCGGATTATAAGACACACCGAATTATAAAACGCACCCGGAATTTTGAGGAGAAAAATAACTTTTTAATAAAATGGTGGTGCTTATAATCCATGCATCTTATTGCTTACCGGGGGTGGTGGCTGCGGTGATGCGGGGTGCCAGGGTTGCAGCTGGAGGAGGCAATAGTGAAGCGTTTGTACAAACCGCAGGCTGGGATAAGGGGGTGTTCGGATGTGCGGCGCACCGCTGCTGCGGACGTGCAGTGTGCCGCTGCGGGTGTTCGGTGCTA
This sequence comes from Oophaga sylvatica, assembly GCA_033576555.1. Classification (NCBI taxonomy): domain Eukaryota; kingdom Metazoa; phylum Chordata; class Amphibia; order Anura; family Dendrobatidae; genus Oophaga; species Oophaga sylvatica. The sequence goes on from JARQOD010000008.1 coordinate 13,270,321, forward strand.
CGGGACTTCAGTGCTGCAGAGGCTTTGTGGTCACAGTTGATGAACCAATGGTGTACAGTGAATGGCCTCTTTGAAGAACTGAATCAAGAGTATTTTCTTGCAGATTGGCGATTGTTTATTGACTCATCCCAGAGAAGTTTGAAAGCAGTGTTGCTTCACAATGGAAATATGAAACCATCAATCCTTATTGCTTACTCATGTCATCTAAAGGAAAGTTATGAAAATCTGTCAGTTGTTTTGGATGCTATACAATATAAGCATCATCAATGGAATATCTGTGGAGATTTGAAAGTGATTGGTCTGCTAATGGGAATGCAAGGAGGTTTCACAAAATATTGTTGCTTCTTGTGTTTATGGGACAGTAGAAATACAGTAGAGCATTATGTTCATCTTGATTGGAGACAGAGAAACATCTATGCTCCAGGTAGAGACAATGTTCAGCATAATCCTTTAGTTGCTCCTATAAAAATCTTTCTTCCTCCACTACATATAAGAAGTTGGGGATTAAAAACTTTGAAAGCCATGGCAAAGACAGTCACAAGGGTTCCAGTACATTTCACAGAAATTCTCCAGCATTTCACCAGTAAAACTGAAGGAAGGGGTATTTGTTGGTCCTTAGATCAGAGAGCTTATGAGAGATGATGTGTTTGAAGGAACTCTAAATGATAAGGAATTGCGATCTTGGAAAAGCTTCAAGGGGATCTGTGAAAACTTCTTAGGAAAACAAAAATCACCAGAATATGTTGAAAGTGTTGAGGAACTGCTAAATGCATACTAGTGTCTTGGATGTCGCATGTCTCTGAAAATGCACTTTTTGCATTCACATTTAGATTTCTTCCCTCAAAATCTTGGGGATGTAAGTGATGTGGCGAGCAGTTTCACCAGGACATTAAAGTAATGGAACACCGCTACCTTGAAATGACTCAATGATGGCAGATTACTGTTGGATATTATATCGGGACAACCCTGAAAACTCGTATCAACGACAGCCTAATGTCAAGCACTTTTAATTTCTGCTCATATTTTGGTTTCTATTTTGCATGTGAAATTATTTAGTTTCATTAAAAACTGTTTTGTAAGGTGAAGCATTTTTTTCTGATATGTAGATTACTGTTTTTTTAATGTCACCAATATATTTCCTATACCTTAGAATAATGATGCTGTATACATTCTTAAAATCAGGACAAAAAGATGATTCAGAAAACTACAGTCACCTGCGATGATTACAAAAATATTTTTTGTAGACCTGTGTAATCCTCGTTGAAATTGACTCCTCTTGGCAGCTAAATTCCGTGTGGTGTCTGCCACCCAGCAGCGGAATTCGGAGGTATATTCAGCTACACAGTGCCACCCTTGACATAGGTAATGCAATTTGGTTTCAGCTGTAGCACAACGATTTGAGTCATCAAACACTTGATCCATAGCAGTGATGAATGAAACTAAGTAATTTTGGAGGTCAGAATTCTTTTCCACATAAGGTGAGGCCTATGCAAGAGCCTCATCTGTCAGGAGATTAGTGATATAAAGAACCTTTTTCCTATCACTGGCAAACGGAGAAGGTTACATCTGGAAATAGATACGACATTGATTAAGGAATTCACGATAATGATAACGATCCCCACTGAATTTTGTGGGAGCTTAATAATTAATCTCGCCATGAAGAAAGTACAGTGCCAGATTTAAGTAGTGTGCTCAATCAGGAGATCACGGGTTGAGCCAATCAGGAACTTGGGGTGGAGACATCTGGAACTCAAGTTGGAGACAACAGGATCAACACAGGTTGATTTAGCCAGGTATTGTCCAGTGAGCTGAATAACTCCGAGGAAAGAGCTGCCATCTGGTGCACAAGAGCTGCTGGGTTTGAATCCTAACACCTTGTGTATCATTTGTGATGTATACAGCAGTCTTAGTGTATCTTGTGTTATGATTACAGTAGTCTCAGTGTATCCTATGTGATGTATACAACAGTCACGATGTATCATATGCAGTGGCTTACAGCCAATGGCGGCAGGCCACACTGCTGCTATGGTTCCCGCTCGTCATTACATGTTCAACTCTATTGTCATCCTAGATGCCTATACAATTGAAAGCAATAATGAAAGAGGGAGCTTCAGCTGACGCTTCCTCCATCATTCTTCCTCGGCACCTAACGTCTCAGCGCGTTGGGTGTGATGACGTCACTACATGGCGACTGCTGCGCTGAGATGCGTGGGCGTTTCAGAAAGTTTGCTGAAGAGACTGGAGCATCGAGGGGGACAATGAGGTGAGTATTTAGAAAAAATAAATGAGTACATTATGACGGCCATAATATTGTACAGAAGACTATGGGGAGTGCGTTATAGTGTATGGACTATGGGTACTGCAGTATACTGTATGGAGGACTATGGGCAGTGCATTATACTATATGGTGTATGGAGGATTATGAGGAGTACATTATTCTGTATGGAGGACTATGGGGAGTGTATTATACTGTATGGACTATGGAGGACTATAGGCAGTGCATTATACTTTTATGGACTATGGAGAGTGCATTATTCTGAATGGAGTACTATGTGAAGTGTATTATACTATATGGAGAACTATGGCAAGTGCATTATACTGTATGGACTATGGGGAATGCATTATACTGTACGGAGGACTATGAGGAGTGCATTACACTGTATGGAGGACTATGAGGAGTGCATTACACTGTATGGAAGACTATGAGGAGTGCATTATACTGTATGGACTATGGAGGATTATGAGGAGTGCATTATTCCATATGGAGAACTATGAAGAGTGCATTAAACTATATGGAGCAGTATGGGAAGTGAATTATACTATATGGAGGACTGTGCATTATACTGTATGGACTATAAGGAGTGCATTGTACTGAATGGAGCACTATGGTGAATGCATTATACTGTATGGACTATGGGGAGTGAATTATACTATATAGAAGACTATGGGGAGGGCATTATACTGTATAAAGGACTAAGTGTAGTGCATTATACTGTATGGACTATGGGAGTGCATTATACTGTATGGACAACTATAGAGAGTGCATTATACTATATGGAGAACTATGGGAAGTTTATTATGCTATATGGAGGACTATAGGGAGTACATTAAACTATATGGAGAACTATGGGAAGTGAAATATACTGTATAGACTATGGAGCACTATAAGGAGTGTTATACTATATGGATTATGGAGGACTATGAGGAGTGCATTATTCTGTATGAAGGACTATGGAGAGTGCAATATACTATATGAAGAACCATGGAAAGTGCATTATACTATATGGATGACTATGGGGAGTGCATTTTGCTATATGGACTATGAGGAGTTCATTATTCTGTATGGAGGACTATGGGGAGTGCATTATAGTGTATGAACTGTGGAGGACTTGAAGGAGTGCATTATTCTGTATGGAGCACTATGAGTGTATTATATGGAGAACTATGGGGAGTGCATTATACTGTATGGAGGGCTATGGGGAGTGCATTATACTGTATGGAGGAATATGGGGAGTAAATTATACTGTATGGAGGACTATGGGGAGTTCATTATACTGTATGGAGGACTATGGGGAGTTCATTATACTGTATGGAGGTCTATGAGGAGTGCTTTATACTGTTTCGAGTACTATGGGGAGTGCATTATACTGTATGGAGGATTGGGGAGTGCAATATACTGTATGGACCAGGGCTGGCTCCAGGTTTTTATGGGCCCCGGGCGAAAGAGTCTCAGTGGGCCCCCTTAACACAGACCACGATTCATGATGCACAGATACTGCAGAGAAATATGGGTATAGCACAACGCCAAACACTTCTCTTCTTCAATTACATGACTGATACCTATTGTAAATTGTACAATAGCTCAAAAACCGCCAAATCCTCACAACGCACAGTACAGACTGGACAGTACAGTCCTCCATACAATATTATGGGCACCACATAGTCTCCCCCTCATCACCCATATAATACCCCATGCAGGATGTCACCCCGCCATCCCCCATATAATGCTCCATACAGAATACTGGACCCAATATAATGCTCCATACAGAATACTGGACCACATATAATGCTCCATACAAAATATGGAGCTCTCCTCTACACTGTGCTGCGTTCTGCACTGTTACAGCTCAGGAAAGAGCGCTGTGGAAAGACTCCCCATTATCATCATCATTGCCTGCCCATTATCATCATCATTGCCTCCCCTCATCATCATCATCATTGCCTCCCTATCATCATCATTGCTTCCCCATTAATATCATCATCATCATTGCCTTCCCATTATCATTGCCTCCCCATCATCATCATTATCATTGCCTCCCAATTAATATCATCATCATTGCCTTCCCATTATCATTGCCTCCCCATCATCATCATTATCATTGCCTCCCCATTAATATCATCATCATCATTGCCTCCCCATTATCATTGCCTCCCCATCATCATCATTATCATTGCCTCCCCATTAATATCATCATCATTGCCTTCCCATTATCATTGCCTCCCCATCATCATCATTATCATTGCCTCCCCATTAATATCATCATCATCATTGCCTTCCCATTATCATTGTCTCCCCATCATCATCATTATCATTGCCTCCCCATTAATATCATCATCATCATTGCCTTCCCATTATCATTGCCTCCCCATTAATATCATCATCATCATTGCCTTCCCATTAACATTGCCTCCCCATCATCATTATCATTGCCTCCCCATTGATATCATCATCATCATTGCCTTCCCATTATCATTTACTCCCCATCATCATCATTGCCTCCTCACCACCATCACTGCCTCCCCCACCACCATCACACATACAGCACCGCAGGCAGCACTCTCTCACATACACACACGCAGGCACACACACGCCTCACCTGTCCGGCGTCCGCGCACTCTCTGCCACAGCCGGCTGCTGAATGATGACGTCATTCAGCGGCGCTGCTGTGAGAGAGGAACCCCCCGGCGCAGGCGCCTCTTGGAGCTCGGAGCTGCGGCAGCGGAGGCACGGGGAGAAGTAAGTATTGCCCGGCTGCTGCCGGGGCCCTGAGCAAGCGGGGGGGGGGGGGGCCAGTGGCGGCGCTGACACTCCCGCCTGCTCAGAGCCCCGGCACTTGCCCGGGTGTGCCGGGTGCTGACGCTGGCCCTGGTATGGACTATGGGAAATGCAATATACTGTATGGACTATGCGGAATGCATTAACTGTATGGAGGACTATGGGGAGTGCAATATAATGTATGGACTATGGGGAGTGCAATATACTGTGTGGACTATAGGGAGTGCATTATACTCTGAATTATGGAGGACTATGAGGAGTGCATTATTCTGTATGCAGGACTACAGGAAGTGCATTATACTATATGAACTATGAGAAGTGCATTATACTATATGGACAACTACTGAGAGTGCATTATACTATTTGGAGGACTATGGGAAGTACATTATACTATATAGAGGACTGTGGGGAGTGCATTATATTGTATAGACTATGGAGGACTATGGGGAGTGCATTTTACTGTATAAAGGACTTTGGGGTGCAGTACATTATATGGAGTACTATGTGGTGCATTGTACTATATGGAGGACTATGGGAAGTGCATTATACTATATGGACAACTATGGGGAGTTCATTATACTGTATTTAGGACTATGTGGAGTGCATTTTACTGTATGGAGGACTATGATGAGTGCATTATACTGTATGAACAACTATGGGTAGTGCATTGTACTGTATGAACAACTATGGGGAGTGCATTATACTATATAGACTGAAGGACTATGCAGAGTGCATTATTCTGTATGGAGGACTATGGGAAGTGCATTATACTATATGGACAACTATGGGGAGTTCTTTATACTGTATTTAGGACTATGGAGTGCATTTTACTGTATGGAGGACTATGATGAGTGCATTATACTGTATGAACAACTGGGGAGTGCATTGTACTGTATGAACAACTATGGGGAGTGCATTATACTATATAGACTGAAGGACTATGCAGAGTGCATTATTCTGTATGGAGGACTATGGAGAATGCATTATACTATATGGAGAACTATGGAAAGTGTATTATACTATATGAAGTACTATGGGGAGTGCATTAAACTATGGAGGACTATAGAGAGTGCATTATACTGTATAGATTATGGAGGACTATGAGGGGTGCATTATTCTGTATGGAGGACTATGGGGAGTGCATTATAGTGTATGAACTCTGGAGGACTAGGAGGAGTGCATTATTCTGTATGGAACACTATGTGAGTGTATTATACTATATAGAGGACAATGGGAAGTGCATTATACTATATGGAGGACTATGGGGAGTTCATTATACTGTATGGAGGACTATGGTGAGTACATTATACTGTATGGAGGACTAGGGGGAGTGCATTATACTGTATAGAGGACTTTGCGGAGTGTATTATACTATATAGAAGACTATGGGGAGTGTGTTATACTATATGGAGGTCTATGCAGTGCATTGTACTACAGTATATATGGAGAACTATGGGAAGTGCATTATACTGTATGGCAGACTATGGGATTCAGTACATTATACGTAGGATTGTGGGGTGCAGTATACAATGTGAAGAACTATGGGGCTGATTACACTATAGGGAGGGCTATGTGGGGGCTTTTATGGTTCTATATATTTATTGAAGTTATAATTAACAATTGATGTTTCAACATACATCAAAATCAAATTCAGGTTGCACAACAGGTACAATCAACACAATTTAAGTATATTAACCAACATATACATATTTGGAAAGGGACAGTATAATGCAACAAATAGTATTGAAACGTATCATGTTATGTGAATAAATTGTATTAAAATGACGAGACACGATAGGGAAGAATTGGGGGGAACGCAAAGGCTAACACAGGAGGAAGGTATAGGGAGGAGAATTTTGCTTATTCTGAGTGTGAGATTAATGGTTCAAAGTCACTAGAATGGCGATGGTAGCCAAGTGCTAAATTCAGATGAATTTCTGAATGATGTCCAGGGTAACCAAGCTCTCTTATATTCATATGAGTCCAAGTTCAGCCAACTGTCAGAGACAATGAGCTCTTCCATGTGAATAAGGTTATCTTCCACCTCAACCCATTCCAATTTAGAAGGAATGGTGGTTGATTTCCAATGCCTGGGGATAATCTGTCTCATTGCAGCTAAAAATACTCTAAATAGTCCCTTTTTAATGGTAGAAATAGGTATAGGGAATGTTGATAGAGAAGCTGTTTCTGGAGTGTTCAGGAAGTTAGTGCAGAATAATTTATTGAAGAGATAAAACAATCCTGTCTACAACTTGGATATTCGGGGGCAAGACCACCAAATATGGGTCATGTTACCTACAGTGGAGTCACATCGCCAACACTTGTTATATTAGGATACATGTGATGAATGCAGTCTGGTATCCTGTACCATCTGGAGACGATCTTGTTATTTATTTCCTGGATGTGACATGATATAGATAATTTGTGAGTAAGAATGAACGATTTGTGCCAATCAGAAGTACAAATGTGTTTACCTAGCTCCATCTCCCATTGGTCTTGATAGGGAACATGGGTCACTAGCACCTCTTCCCTCTTTAGCAGTTCGCATAACAAGGAAATAAACTTCAAAGGAAGTCTCCCAATACAGATTTTTTTCAAAATCAGTTAAAGGTCTGCTCCACGCCTCATGGCTGGTAACTGAATAATATTGACTATGGATACGGCAGTACTCCATCCAAGCCTGGCCAGATGAACGTCCTGGTGTAATAAGACTAACGGTTTTAAGCGACTCAGAGAGACAACCTGTCTCATCTGGGGCAATGGATTATCTAGTGTGCCTAAGAAACGGAAAGCACTATCATCCTGAGGATTACAGAGTATAGGAGACAACGGACCCGGAGCAGATGATATTTTAAATTTATTAATTATTTTGTCCCAGATATTTAAAAGAACACAATATAGAGGTGGGGAGATGTTATGGATCTAAAAGCATGTCCGCCCCAAAGTAGTTTAGCAAGTGGGACGGGATTTAAGTGTTCCTCCAATTCAATCCATAGTCCATTGGAAGGCTTTATGATGATATGCAAAATGCTATTTAATATTGATGCTCTATTGTATGCCACAAAATCCGGGACACCCATGCCCCCGAGGTTTTAGGTCTCGTCAAAACCGTGTATGATAATGTAGATTTGGATACCCCCTAAATAAATTGCTTTAATCTTCCGAAAAAAGAATTTGGGTAAATTATAAGGAATAGTCTGGAACAGATAAAGAATTCTAGGTAAAATGTCCTTCAGAATGTTAATTCGGCCAAACCAGGAGACCAAAAGTTTGGACTATTGTGATAGATCTTCCTCCGGTTTAGCAATAGCGGCGCAAAATTAAGTGGGTAGATCTGTGAGGTATCTACTGGAATTGTAATGCCTAAATATTTGATATGGTCCTTTCTCCATTTAAAGGGAAATGTGGAGCTGAGTGAGGTGTGAGGCCTTGGTTTCCAGAATGTTCAAGTTAAGGATCTCTGACTTAGAGATATTTACCTTAAAGTTAGAGAGTAGAGCGAATCGCTGAAACTCCGCCAGAATCACTGGTAGGGAGGTTCTTGGCAGCGCCACGAATAGTAGTAAATCTTCGGCAAAGATGGATATTTTGTGCATTGTATTACCAATTGAAACCCCCGATATGGATGCATTGGCCCTAATGGCAGTTGCCAGTGCCTCCATCACTAAGACATAAAGGAGGGGTGACAGTGGGCATCCCTGACGGGTGCCATTGTAGATTGTAAAAGGTTTGGAAATGCTTTCATTAACTCTTACCTGTTCCATGAGAGACTTGTAAAGGGCCATGATACGTAACAACATCTTGCTACCCAATCTGATTTTTTGGAGCATCGCCCCCAGTAAGTCCCACCCCACCCTATCAAACACATCTATAGACACTAGGCAGGACGGGACTCCCTGGGAACGCACCCTGTTTATGATTGAAATCATTTTGATAGTGTTGTCTCTTGCTTCCCTTCCCTGGACAAATCCTACCTGATCTTTATAATATTTGGTAATAGAGGTTGTAGCCTCATAGCAGTCATGTTGGAGTACCTCTTGTGATCAATGTTGATTAGAGATATGGGGCGAAAATTATTACAATGCATGTGATCATGTGGGGGCTTATATAATATTTGAAGGGCTGTGTGGGGGCATTATAATATTTGGATGGCTGTGTGGGGTCGTTATAATATTTGGAAGGCTACAGTTGTGCTCAAAAGTTTACATACCCCAGCAGAATTTTTGCTTTCTTGGCCTTTTTTTGGAGAATATGAATGATAACCCCAAAACTTTTTCTCCACTCATGGTTAGTTGTTGGGTGAAGCCATTTATTGTCAAACTACTGTGTTTTCTCTTTCTAAATCATAATGACAACCCAAAACATCCAAATGACCCTGATCAAAAGTTTATATACCCTGGTGATTTTGGCCTGATAACATACATAGAAGTTGACACAAATGGATTTGAATTGCTACTAAAGGTAACATCCTCACCTGTGATCTGTTTGCTTGTAATCAGTGTGTGCGTAAAAGCTGAGTGAGTTTCTGGGCTCTAGACAGACTCTTGCATCTTTCATCCAGCCTCTGACATTTCTGGATTGTGAGTCATGGGGAAAGCAAAAGAATTGTCAACGGATCTACAGGAAAAGTAGTTGAACTGTATAAAACAGGAAAGGGATCCAAAAAGATATCCAAGGAATTGATAATGCCAGTCAGCAGTGTTCAAACTGTGATTAACAAATGGAAAATCGGGGGCTCTGTAAAAACAAAACCACGGTCAGGTAGACCAATAAAAATTTCATCCACAACTGCCAGGAAAATTGTTCAGGATGCAAAGAAAAACCCACAAATAACATCAGCTGAAATACTGAACTCTCTAAAAACTAGCGGTGTGGCTGTTTCAAGGTGCACAATAAGGGGGCACTTGAAGAAAAATGAGCTGCATGGTTGTGTCACTAGAAGAAATCCATTACTGTGCAAATGCCACAAAGTATCTCGCCTACAATACGCATAACAGCACTGAGACAATTCTCAAAACTACCGGAACAAGGTAATTGGGAGTGATGAGACCAAAATTGAACTTTTTGGCCACAACCATAAATGTTACATTTGGAGAGAGGTCAACAAGGCCTATGATGAAAGGAACACCAGTCTTACTGTAAGGCCGGTGTCACTTGTATTTCTATGCAGCCGCACACTCAGGTCCGAGTTCCGGCAGCAGTGTCGGGTGTTGATGCGAGAGACTCGTGCGAGTTTCTCGCATCACACGCAATTGTGACACCGGCCTAAAGCACGGAGGTGGATCGCTGATGTCTTGGGGATGTGTGAGCTACAAAGGCACAGGAAATTTGGTCAAGAGTTGAAGGAAAGATGAATGCAGCATGTTATCAGCAAATATTGGAGGCAAATTTGCAATCATCAGCCCGGAAGCAGTTCTTGAGACATACTTAAGACTTTCCAACATGACAATAATCCAAAACACAAGGCCAAGTCAACCTGTCATTGGCTACAGAAGAACAAAGTGAAGGTTTTGGAGAGGCCATCTCAGTCTGCTGACCTCAATATCATTGAGCCACTCTGAGGAGATCTCAAGAGTGCAGTTCATGCTTGACAGCCCAGGAATTTACAGGAACTGGAGGCTTTTTGCAAAGAAGAGTGGGCAGCTTTACCATCTGAGAAAATAAAGAACCTCATCCACAACTACCACAAAAGACTTCAAAGACTTCAAGCTGTCATTGATGTTAGAGTGGGCAATACATGGTATTAAGAAATGGGATATGTAAACTTTTGATCAGTATCATTTGGATGTTTTGGGTTGTCATTATGATTTAAAAAGAGAAAACACAGTAGTTTGAAAATAATGGTTTCACCCAACCAGTAACCATGAGTGGAGAAATAAATTTGGTGTTGTCATTCATATTCTCTGAAAAAAGGCCAAGAAAGCAAAAAATGCTGCCGGGGTATGTAAACTTTTGAGCACAACTGTATGTGCGAGCCTTTATACCTCATGGAGGGCTATGTATCATTCTGTGTGGGGCACTTTTGTTGGCATCATACTTTGTGGGTGGAATGAACAGTGAATTTAGGTCTTCAGTAGCATGAAAATTAGTTTGAAAAGGCTGCAAAGTTATTATTTATTGTTGAGGGTGGGTTGACTTATTTTAACTTTTGCTATGAGGACCCATGATTTCTGTGCACTCCCTAATCTTATGTGATGTGTATGACAGAGTTTCAGTGTATCTTATGGTATGTACTAGAAATAAGCCCGATGCTATCGCATCGGGAGTGTGGTGAAATTAACATCTGTGTATGATTAGTGGTGCTGACAGGAGCAGCGCATGTAGAGTGCGCAGTTGTGGCTGTTACTGCGCATGCGCGGAATTGCGGCCGCAAACTGCGCCTGCGCAAGGGATACACGTCACCGCTATTCCCGCGCATGTGTAGTAACGACATGGCTGTTACTGCGCCTGCGTGGGAATAGCGGAGACATGTACCGTATATACTCGAGTATAAGCCGACCCGAGTGTAAGGCACCTAATTTTGCCACGGAAAACTGGGTAAGCTTATTGACTTGAGTATAAGCCGGGTATGCATTGTCCCACCGTCCTGTCCTGGTATGTGTGGCTCCCTCGTCCCAGTCCTGGTATGTGTGGCTCCCCATCCCTGTCCTGCTATGTGTGGCTCCTCCCATCCCTGTCCTGCTATGTGTGGCTCCCCCCGTCCCTGTCCTGCTATGTATGGCTCCCCCGTCCCTGTCCTGATATGTGGCTCCCCGTCCCTGTCCTGTTATGTGTGGCTCCCCCCGTCCTGTCCTGATATGTGGCTCCCCCGTCCCTGTACTGGTATGTGTGGCTCCCCCGTCCCTGTCTTGGTATGTGTGGCTCCCCCGTCCTTGTCCTGGTATGTGTGGCTCCCCCTGTCCCGGTATGTGTGGCTCCCACCGTCCTGTCCTGGTATGTGTGGCTCCCCCGTCCCTGTCCTGGTATTTGTGGCTCCCCCTCCTGTATGTATGGCTCCCTTGTCCTATCCTGTATGCATGGCTCCCTGGTCCCATCCTGTATGCATGGCTCCCTGGTCCCATCCTGTATGCATGGCTCCCTGGTCCCATCCTGTATGCATGGCTCCCTGGATCCATCCTGTATGCATGGCTCCCTGCTTCCATCCTGTATGTATGGCTCCCTGGTCCCATCCTGTATGCATGGCTCCCTGGTCCCATCCTGTATGCATGGCTCCCTGGTCCCATCCTGTATGCATGGCTCCCTGGTTCCATCCTGTATGTATGGCTCCCTGGTCCCATCCTGTATGCATTGCTTGCCTTGGCTCTGCTACCCCGTCCTCCTCATGCGGTAACTGCACCATTCCTGAATCAGTTTTCCCGGCTTCCAGCAGCACTTCCTGTTTTCAGCGGTCAGGTGATACCGCTCATTAAACTAATATTCATTACTTTAATGAGCGGTACCACGTGACCGCTGAATACAGGAAGTGCTGCTGGAAGACGGGAAAACAGAGATGCAGGGACGTTGCAGCCACTGTGCCAGGAGTGGGTGAGTATGCTGTCACAGCTACTCTATCCTGCCGCTCCCCCTCCCCCACTGGCTTGCTGGCTTATACTCGAGTATATACCGTATGTCACTTGCGCAGGCGCAAGTGACACTGCCGCAGTGCATTATGGGATTCGGTGACAGCGGCCAACTGGCAATTATATATGTAGATGCAGCAGAGTCTGTATCCTATGTAAAGTGTATAGCAGAGACTCAGTATATCTTAAGTGACATGTAGAGCAATCTCAGTGTATCCTATGTGATGTGTATAGCAGAGTCTCAGTGTATTCCATTGGATGTATGCAGCAGGCTCAGTGTATCCTATATAAAGTGTATGGCAGAGTCTAAGTACATCCTATGTGATGTGTACACCAGTCTCAGTGTATCCTCTGTGATGAATACAGCAGTGTCTCAGTGTATTCTCTGATGAATACAGCAGTGTCTCATTGTATCCTATGGGATGTATACAGCACAGTCGCAGTGTATCCTATGTGATGTATACAGCATCTCGGTGTATTCTCTGTGATGTATACACAACATAGTCTGCATCCTATGTGCTGTATAACTGCAGATTCTCAATGTATCCTTTGTGCTACATATACAGCCTCAGTATATCTTATACTGTATTATGTATATACAGAAGTCTCAGTTTATCCTATGTGATTTATCCAGCATAGTCTCAATGTTCACTATGTGATGTATATAGAACAGAAACGCTATTATATTTGATGTTTACAGCAGTCTCTGTATCCTGTGTGATGTATACAGCATTCTATATATATAACAGAATTGGTATATCCTATGTTACTGTATTTGTACAACAGAGTCTCACTGTATCTTATGTGATCTATACAACAGTCAGTGTTTCGTGGGAGATGTATTCAGAAGAGACTCTGTATCCTATGTATATGATGAATGTTATAGAATATCAGTGTATCCAATGTCATATATAAACACCAAACCACACCAAAACAGTCATGAGATCCGATCTATATACAAAAAATACTTTATTCAATGTATCAAAGTATAAAAGGTGCCAAGATAACAATACAGACGGGAGACAAACACCGCGGTAAACATCGCCTCACCCATGGAGCTGGGGGTGTCATGCGGCTAGCTCAGACAGTAAAGAGCCTGCCAATAGCTGATGAACAGAACAAATAAGTACATTCAGGACACAATGTCAGTAACAGATGTACAGTACATATATAATATATATAGCGCAGTGTTCAGTCAAGGCAGGAAAAATATCCAGGTAACATACCTATAAGTGAAAGCAGGAGAGCTGCTAGGACACACACCAGCAACCCCGATGCGCGTTTCGGAGAATGATCTTTCTCGGGGCGTGAGATTATTCTCCGAAACTCACGTCGGGGTTGCTGGTGTGTGTCCTAGCGACTCTCCTGCTTTCACCCATTGGTATGTTGCCTGGATATTTTTCCTGCCTTGACTGAACACTGCGCTATATATTATATATGTATTGTACATCTGTTACTGACATTGTGTCCTGAATGCACTTATTTGTTCTGTTCATCAGCTGTTGGCAGGCTCTTTACTGTCTGAGCTACCCGCATGACACCCCAGCTCCATGGGTGAGGCGATGTTTACCGCGGCGTTTGTCTCCCGTCTGTATTGTTATCTTGGCACCTTTTATACTTTGATATATTGAATAAAGTATTTTTTATATATAGGTCGGATCTCATGACTGCTTTGGTGTGGTTTGGTGTTTTCATTTGAATTGCAGTTGATCCTCATTAGTCTGCACGTATACTAAGAGTGGCACATTTGATTCTATACTATATAATTTTTCTTTTGTCTCTCTATGGATATACTATGCCTGTCATCCAATTTTCGTGTCCAATGTCATATATAACAGAACCAGTGTATCCAATGTGATTTATACAGCAGTCTCAGTGTTTCCTATGTAATATATGTACTGGATTCAATGTTTCTTATGTGGATGTGTTCAGCATTATCTCCATAATTTGATATATATAGCAATCTTGGTATATACAGGTGAACAACTGTCTACGTTCATGGTGCCGCTAGCAACGTTTTAGGTTTCTTGACTATGGAGTGAATTACCTGTATGATGGACTCCTTGCTAGAGATGGGTTGCGTCTTACAACAACAGGAGACACATTTGGTAGACGTCTTGCTACACTCATCAGGAGAGAATTAAACTAGAGCAATACGAAATGGGAAATATACGGCCAGGAAAAAGTATGCAGCTAATGAATTTTTTTGAGAACCCTGCTATTAGAAGTGGAAATAAAGAACAAAAGCAACACATTTTGAATGAAAATAGAGGAGCAAGAGAAACCGACTACAACTTAAAATGTCTATACAAATGCACAGAGCATGGGAAACAAGGAGAATTGAAGCTGCTAACACAGGAAGAGAGATATGTCATAGGCATCATTGAAACTTGGGATGATACACATGATTGGAATACAAACCTTGAATGCTACAGTTTATTAGAAACAGGATTAACGAATGGAGGAGGTGTTGCATTGTATGTTAGGAAAACGTGTATCTCCACAGAGATCCAAGCTTCAGAGACTCGTACCTCTGTTGAAACTGGGTAAGAATACAAAGAGAAGAGCAGAAAGGACACTATTGTAGGTGTTTAATAGAGGCAACCTGGACAGACTGAAGATATGGATCAACTCTTTTTACATAAGATGGCTCTTCTAAAAAAAAATTACAGTATAATGATCATAGGAGATTTTAACCCCTTTCTGCCATCGGACGTACTATCCCGTCCATGTGACCAGGGCCCGTATGACCATGGACAGGATAGTACATCACATGCGATCGGACGCGCTCCCTGATTATCACAGCTGACACCCGGCACTATGTGCCAGGAGCGGTCATCGACCGCTCCCGGCACATTAACCCCTGGCACACCGCGATCAAACATGATCGCGGTGTACCAGGGGCACAGGGAAGCATCGCGCAGGGAGGGGGCTCCCTGCGTGTTTCCGTGAGACCCTCAGAACAGCGCGATGTATCGCGCTGTTCCGAGGGACCCTCCTCCCTGCAGGACCCTGGATCCAAGATGGCCGCCGGGTCCTGCTGGGAGGTGCCTTCAGACACAAGGAGGAGACTCTGTGAACCTCCATGCTGGTAAATGCTGAACATATGTGTTGTTTTGGCCCAGGCTGTTAGAGTCGGGACCCGGATAGATAGGGAAATCTATCTAAGTGTAATTAGTGGCTGGACAAGCCCAGGTCTTATGTTTATGATTTGTTTTTATCTGTTTGCTGTGGACTTTAATAAAGCTGGTTGCGGCCAGTTTTCACCAGAACTGCTGTCTGAATGAACTGTTTCTGTGCCACTTCGTCTACCCGGACGGCGATCTCAGAGCTATATCCCCTGAAAAGCTTACAATTGGCGGAGAATGCTGGGGCAGCACAGTGGCTGATACAATTGGTGCTGGAATGTGCGTGCAGCACAGTGGCTTAGAGACAGCAATAAAGGTGAAGTCTGTTGAAGCAGCAGCAGAGAAAAAAAAAGTGTGTCAGCAAAAGAAACGTCTGTTGGAGCAGTCTTAAAGAGACAGTAGCCCTAATAGAGTTTGCAAAAGAAAAAAAAAAAAGTGTGTCTGCACAGCAAAGCTGAACTTATTGTGGAAAAGACTGTGGAGTGTGCAGCAGCAAAGGAAAAGTCTGTTGGAGCAGTCTTAAAGAGACAGTGGCCCTAATAGAGTTTGCAGAGAAAAAAAAAAAAAGTGTCTGCACAGCAAGGCTGAATTTTCTGTGGAAAAGACTTGGGAGTGTGTATGTCTTGAGTGAAGACTGCCGTTGTTGAGACAGAGAAGTCTGACAGCATGGATGACAGCATGGAGGTGCTGTGTTGTGAATGGGTTTGAGATGAGTTCTGAGCAGAGGCTCCCTCTGGTGGTTACAAGCGGTACTAGTGAGGATTGTGAGGACTGGGAATCAGGTGTTACTGATTGGTCTTATTTAAGGGAATCATTTTCCCATCAGGGTTGCCGGTGATCAATTGTTCTGGTCTGAATCCTTCTTTCCAGTTTCCCTTGTAGCCTGCTGTGTCGTGTCTGCATCTCCTGCTATCAGATAAGACAATTTCTTATTTTGTGTTTTTGCTATATTTTTGCATTTGGTCCTGCACTTCTGTGGGGGCCTTCTGGGTCCCCTCCGGGGGCTTTTGCCCTCTCAGTTTAGTTCAGCCACTGTGTTTTGTACTTTTGCTTTTTCCAGTTTTTTCAGTGGCTGCTGTTTTTGTTACACCAGAAAACTAATTTAGGTGGTAGAGGTCGTGTGATCTCAGGTGATTTTGAAATTAGTAGAGTTGGTGTTTTTCAGGGTTTTCTGGGATTGCAGTAAGTACCCTTCCTGTCCTTTTCTATTTAGTTAGTTTGGGCCCCAGCGTTTGCTCATACTATTTTCTTTCTGTGTCAGTATTTCCTCTTGTCTAACCGCCATTACATGTTTGGGGGCTTTCTATTATCTTTGGGTTTCTGCTCCGGGGCAGATAGCTTTCCTATTTCTATCTTTAGGTGTAGTTAGTTTCTCAGGCTGTGACGAGGCGTCTAGGACCAACGTAGGAACGCTCCACGGCTGCCTCTAGTTGCGGTGGTTAGTCAGGGTACTGCAATCTCATAGATTCCAACTGCTCTGGTGTATTTCCTTTTTTGCTTGCACTCCTCAGCTACCGTAACATAACAGTATCACGGCCATAAAAATTGTATGGTACTCACAGAAGGGAAAAAATATTTTGAAGGAAGAAAAGTTGTCAGAGATATTTTTCTGTTTGTTGCATTTTTTTTTTTTTTTTTTCCCTCTGTATCTCTGGGTGCTGGGGAGGATCTTTTCTCCCAATGGAGTTTGCACAGTTGTCTGGCCGTGTGGATCAGCTTGCCACTGAGGTTCAGAGTATTGCTGCATATCTTGCTAGGTTGCCTGTTGTGGAACCTAGGATCCCCATGCCAGATTTGTTTTTAGGGGATCGAGCTAAGTTTCAGAATTTCAAAAATAATTGTAAATTGTTTCTTGCCTTAAAATCTAAGTCCTCAGGAAACGCAGCGCAGCAGGTTCAAATTATCATCTCTCTCCTGCGCGGCGATCCTCAGGATTGGGCTTTTTCCCTGATACCTGGGGATTCTGTTTTGAGTGATGTTGATGCATTTTTTCAGGCTTTGGGGTTATTGTACGATGAGCCTAATGTCACTGATCAAGCTGAGAAAGCCTTGTTGGCATTAAATCAGGGGCTTGATGACGCTGAGTTATACTGTCAGAGATTCTGTAGGTGGGCAGTCCTGACCAAATGGAATGACGACGCTTTGGCGGCCCTTTTCCGGAAGGGTCTGTCGGATAATGTAAAGGATGTTATGGTGGGATTCCCTGTCCCCTCTGGTCTCAATGATTCTATGTCATTAGCGATTCAAATTGACAGATGTTTGCGTGAGCGGAGAAGTATGCGTGGAGTGGTGTTGCCTTGTGAGCCAGCTGCTGAGCCCATGCAGTGTGATGGAGTGGTGTCTGGGGCACAGCGTCATGAGTTTAGAAAGCGCAATGGGTTATGTTTCTACTGTGGTGATGCCTCTCATGCTATTTCAGTCTGCCCTAAGCGGGGAAGACATTTTGCACGCTCAGTTGTCTTGGGTAGTGTTCAGACTAAGTTTTTATTAACTGTCACTCTGATATGCTCTCTGTCCTCATTTTCTGCTCAGGCTTTCGTTGATTCTGGAGCAGCTATTAACCTGATGGATTATGATTTTGCTAAACGTTGTGGATTTCCCTTGATACCCCTACAGAAGTCTATTCCCCTACTGGGGATCGATTCTACCCCTTTGGCTGAGAATAAACCCCAGTTTTCTACTCAGGTGATAATGAGGGTTGAACCTGATCACCAGGAGTGCTGCAAATTTTTGGTTCTATATAATCTGCATGACATTATAGTGCTGGGTTTCCCTTGGTTACAGTCTCATAATCCTGTTTTGGATTGGAAATCTGTGTCTGTAACCAGTTGGGGCTGCCAATGTGTTAGTGCCAACACTCCTGTTTTTTCTGCCTCCCCCAGGCTGAGGATGTTCCTGACTTTTTGTTTGATTTTTCTGATGTGTTTAGCGAAAGTAAATCTGCATCCTTACCTCCCCATAGGAGCTATGACTGCGCTATTGAATTAGTGCCGGGTAGTAAATTCCCTAAAGGTCGCCTTTTTAACTTGTCTGTACCTGAACATGACGCTATGCGGTCTTATATCAAGGAATCATTGGAGAAGGGTCATATCAGACCATCCTCTTCACCCTTAGGTGCCGTTTTTTTCTTTGTGGCCAAAAAAGATGGTTCATTAAGGCCGTGTATTGATTATCGTCTCTTGAACAATATTACTGTGAAATATCAATACCCGTTACCCTTGATTTCTGACCTGTTTTCCAGGGTGAAAAACGCTACTTGGTTTACCAAGCTTGACCTCAGGGGGGCGTATAACCTTATTCGCATTAAGCACGGGGATGAATGGAAGACGGCATTTAACACCCCTGAAGGGCATTTTGAGTACCTTGTGATGCCCTTTGGGCTCACTAATGCTCCTTCCGTCTTCCAGTCCTTCATGAATGACATTTTCAGGGATTTTGTGGACAAGTTTCTGATTGTTTATTTGGATGATATCTTGATTTTTTCTAATGACTGGGACTCTCATGTGAAACATGTTCGAACTGTATTCCAGATTTTGAGAGAGAATGCTCTGTATGTGAAGGGATCAAAGTGTCTTTTTGGCGTACAGAAGATCTCATTTCTAGGATTCATTTTGTCCCCATCTGTTATTGAAATGGACCCGGTCAAGGTTCAGGCCATCTGTGATTGGGTCCAACCTACTTCATTAAAGGCTCTTCAGAGATTTTTGGGTTTTGCCAATTTTTTATCGTAAATTTATTGGTAATTTCTCTGTTATTGTTAAACCATTGACTGATTTGACCAGAAAGGGTTCTGATGTGTTGAATTGGCCTCCTGAGGCAGTCTCTGCGTTTCAGGAACTTAAGCAGAGATTCACTTCTGCTCCTGTTCTACGGCAGCCTGATGTTTCTCTGCCATTTCAGGTGGAGGTTGATGCCTCTGAAATTGGGGCAGGTGCCGTTTTGTCCCAAAAAGATCCAGAGACCTCTAAAAGTAACCCTTGTGCCTTTTTCTCTCGAAAATTTTCTCCTACTGAACGTAATTATGACGTGGGTAATCGGGAGTTATTGGCCATGAAGTGGGCTTTTGAAGAGTGGAGACATTGGCTGGAGGGAGCCAAACATCAGGTGGTGGTCCTTACGGACCATAAGAATCTGGTCTATCTGGAATCTGCCAAGCGACTCAATCCTAGACAGGCCAGGTGGGCCTTGTTTTTCACACGTTTTAATTTTGTGGTTTCCTTTCTTCCTGGCACTAAGAATGTTAAGGCGGATGCCCTCTCGAGGAGTTTCCTTGCGGACTCTCCTGAGCTATCTGATCCCTCTGTTATTTTGAAGGAGGGTGTAGTTCTTTCCGCCATCTCGCCAATTTGAGACTTGCTCTGGAGGGGTGTCAGGAGGATAGGCCCGAGCACTGCCCTGTTGGAAAATTGTTTGTCCCGGACCAATGGAAAAAGAGTGTGATGTCTGAGATTCATTGTTCCGCATTGGCTGGGCATCCCGGAATTTTTGGTACCAGAGACTTGGTTAGTCGGTCCTTTTGGTGGCCTACCTTGTCTCGCGATGTCAGGGAATTTGTGCAGTCCTGCGGGACTTGCTCTCGCTCCAAGCCTTGCTCTCGCTCTAGTGGTTTGTTGATGCCATTGCCTGTGCCCAAGAGACCATGGACCCATATCTCTATGGATTTCATTTCCGATCTTCCTGTTTCTCAGAGAATGACCACCATCTGGGTAATTTGTGATAGGTTTTCCAAAATGATACATCTTGTGCCATTACCTAAGTTGCCTTCCTCCTCTGAATTGGTGCCGTTGTTCCTTCAGCACGTGGTTCGTTTACACGGCATTCCTGAGAACATTGTGTCTGACAGAGGAGTCCAGTTTGTTTCCAGATTTTGGAGGACTTTTTGTTCTAAACTGGGTGTTCAATTGTCTTTCTCCTCGGCATTTCATCCTCAGACCAATGGTCAAACTGAGAGAACAAACCAGACATTGGAGACTTATCTAAGATGCTTTGTGTCTGCTGATCAGGATGACTGGGTCTCTTTTTTGCCTTTGGCTGAGTTTGCTCTTAATAATAGGGCTAGCTCTGCCACTTTGATGTCTCCGTTTTTCTGTAATTCTGGGTTTCACCCTCGATTTTCTTCAGGACAGACGGAGGCTTCTGTCTGTCCAGGTGTTGACTCTGTTGTTGAGCGTATGCAGCAGATTTGGGACCAGGTAGTGGAGAGGTTGTCCCTCTCTCAGGAGAAGGCCCAGCGGTTTGCTAACCGGCATAGGACTGATGGTCCTCGGTTTAAAGTGGGGGACTTGGTCTGGTTGTCCTCAAAGAATATTCCTATGAGAGTAGCATCTCCTAAATTTAAGCCTAGGTTCATTGGACCTTATAAGATCATGGAGATTATTAATCCTGTTTCTTTTCGTTTGCTTCTTTCAGGGACATTTAAGATCCATAACGTGTTCCACAAGTCCTTGTTGAAGAGGTTTGTTGAGCCAGTGGTTCCTGCTGCTGTGCCTCCTGACCCTGTTTTGGTTGAGGGCAATCTGGAGTATGTGGTTGAGAAAATATTGGATTCTCGTTTTTCTAGACGAAGACTCCAGTATTTGGTTAAATGGAGAGGTTATGGTCAGGAAGATAATTCTTGGGTGTTTGCTTCGGACATCCATGCTAGGAGACTTATCCGTGCGTATCATAGAACTCATCCTGACCGACCTGGTTGCTCAAATGAGGGTTCGGTGACCCCTCCTCAAGGGGGGGGTACTGTTGTGAATGGGTTTGAGATGAGTTCTGAGCAGAGGCTCCCTCTGGTGGTTACAAGCGGTACTAGTGAGGATTGTGAGGACTGGGAATCAGGTGTTACTGATTGGTCTTATTTAAGGGAATCATTTTCCCATCAGGGTTGCCGGTGATCAATTGTTCTGGTCTGAATCCTTCTTTCCAGTTTCCCTTGTAGCCTGCTGTGTCGTGTCTGCATCTCCTGCTATCAGATAAGACAATTTCTTATTTTGTGTTTTTGCTATATTTTTGCATTTGGTCCTGCACTTCTGTGGGGGCCTTCTGGGTCCCCTCCGGGGGCTTTTGCCCTCTCAGTTTAGTTCAGCCACTGTGTTTTGTACTTTTGCTTTTTCCAGTTTTTTCAGTGGCTGCTGTTTTTGTTACACCAGAAAACTAATTTAGGTGGTAGAGGTCGTGTGATCTCAGGTGATTTTGAAATTAGTAGAGTTGGTGTTTTTCAGGGTTTTCTGGGATTGCAGTAAGTACCCTTCCTGTCCTTTTCTATTTAGTTAGTTTGGGCCCCAGCGTTTGCTCATACTATTTTCTTTCTGTGTCAGTATTTCCTCTTGTCTAACCGCCATTACATGTTTGGGGGCTTTCTATTATCTTTGGGGTTCTGCTCCGGGGCAGATAGCTTTCCTATTTCTATCTTTAGGTGTAGTTAGTTTCTCAGGCTGTGACGAGGCGTCTAGGACCAACGTAGGAACGCTCCACGGCTGCCTCTAGTTGCGGTGGTTAGTCAGGGTACTGCAATCTCATAGATTCCAACTGCTCTGGTGTATTTCCTTTTTTGCTTGCACTCCTCAGCTACCGTAACATAACAGTGCTGTTTGAACAAATGGCGCAAGTTAATGTGCAACATAAGACTGCCGTAGTTGAGACAGATAAGTCCGGCAGTATGGAGGAGCTCCTTGAGTACCTGGTCCAGGCCCAGCGGAGCATGCAGCAGAGCATGGAGCAGCAGCGCCTGCAGCACCAGCAGCGCATGCAGCAGGCCCAGCAGCAATTCCTGCAGCAGCAGCAGCAGGAGAATAACCGGTTGTTTTTTGAGCAGGTTGCAGCACTACAAAAGACTTGCAGCGCATCGTCCCAAAGTAATGTTGCAAAGTCACCTGCATTGTCCGCTGTAAAGAAGGCGGTAAGACGGTCCCTGAAAAAGATGACACCTCGTGATGATGTGGAGGTATATCTCACTAGGTTTGAGGGACTGGCAGAGAAGGAGAATCTGCCCCTATCTGAATGGGCCATGATGGTCGCACCCTATCTGATTGGAGAACCCCAAAGGGCCTATGCTGACCTGAGCGAGCAGGACAGCCAAGACTATGCCAAGCTGAAAGCGGAGATTCTTACCCGGCTGGGTGTTACGGTGACAGCCCGTGCCAGGGGAGGTCATGACTGGAGATGCAGTTGGGAGTCTGCAGTCAGCAAACCTGATTATGGAGTTGAAAAGGTGATGGTGAACCGCTACACCCGAGCATGTCCTCCTGAGGTACAGCCAGAGGTCGGACAAGGAGACCACCAGGACGCCAATCGTCTGGTCAGCCTGATGGAGAAGGCCTTTGCCAGCAAAGACTGTCTCCGTGACCAGCCGTCTGAGAGGTCGTCACTTCAGAGTTCCCGGACGCTGAACTCTCGCGGTAAGAGCGTTCCAGCTGTTGGGGACATGGGGTATGCTGATAAGCGGGTTCAGGCCCGAGGGGACATGTGGGTGGAAAAGTGTGATGGACAGTGTTGGAGATGTCGTGAAATTGCAGCCAACTGTCCAATAGAGGGGGAGCCTATGTATTGTGATGTTGGCAGATCCCTCTCTCTCTGCGCAGAACCTGTGTGTGTGTCCACCTCAGCCGAAGAGACTGGACCACAGGTGTGCCCGGTGGTTGTAAATGACTGCCCAGCACAGGCCCTCTTGGACTCAGAGAGTCCAGTGACTTCCGTATGTGACAGCCTGATTGATAGGGACTTCATCCCTGATAAGCACCTGAGTATGGTGTGCATCCATGGAGACACCAAAGTCTACCCAGAGACTGCCGTGGACTTGGTCCCCAAACTCGGGGAGGTTTCATATGAAGTGGGGGTAGTGAAGAACCTGGTGCACCCCGTTATATTGGGTAATGACTTTCCCCGATCTAAGGATCTCTGGGGGAAAAATGTTTCTGATGGACAGTGTGATGAAGCTCCTACTGAGGGTGCGCAGTCCCGAGGGGCGGAACACAATGCTAGTGGGCCGTTAAACTTATATGATGATGATGATAATCATGATAATTATGCTGATACTGATAATGATGATGATGATCATGATAATGATGCTGATACTAATAATGATGATGATCATGATAGTGATGATGATACTGATCCTAATCATGATAATGATATTGATAATGATGATGACTGTGATAGAGATGAAATTCCTTTGCAGGTGATGTTGGGAGACGAGGATGGTGGTTCTCGGGAACCGAGTGTCCCTGACTTACCTGTGTCCTGTGACAATTTTGAGAGTGAGCAGTGGCGAGACCCCACTCTTAAAACGGCACAGGAAAATATAAGAGTTCTAAATGAGGTTTCCCAAGAGCCTGGCTCTGAGGAGAGGTTTCCTCAGGTTGCCATAAACAATAACCTATTGTATAGGGACACTAAAGTCCAGGGAGAGGTCATGAGCCAGCTCCTAGTACCTGAGCTATATGGAAGTATAGTGCTGGGGTTGTCACATAGTCACATACTTGAGGGACCAGATGGTGAAGTTAATGTTGTGGATGAGATGTTAACTAAGGTTCCAGATCAGGATGTGAATGAGAATGAATTGTATACCCTGAAAGTGAGCAGGATGAGAATGAGAATGAATTGTATAACCCTGAAAGTGAGCCGGATGTGGCTGAGAAAAAGAGGTCAGACAGGGATAGTGGTAGTGATAGTGAATCATCTGATGACAATAAAGCAACCAGTGCAAATGAGGAAGGCATGGTAGCAGGGGAGGTGGAGAGTCCTGAGAAGAAAGCTGATGCTGACCTTACAGCCGGACAGAAGATGGCATCTGAAGATGTTTTACAGTTGGCCGGTTCCCTGGCGAAGACCAAGGTGAAAGGAGGAGAGCTGAGCTTTAAAGGCAGGACTCTGAAACTGAACACAGCACAAGTGGATGCTGTTGAAGATGAGAAGTTATCAATGTATGCTATGGAGCTGCATCATGCCCAGGACTCTGAAGGTAATGCTGCAGAGGTGGAAAAAGCCATGGAAGTGGTGGTCACCAAGCCAGATGCCTCATCAGAAGCTGAGGTCTCAAGTGAAGCTGTGAGGAACAAGACTGAAGATATGGGGACTGACTCTGTCCAGGAATCTGTTTCTGCCGAAGACAGCGGCGTGGACGGGTTACGGTCCGGATCAGTAGCTGCAACTCGTGAAGCTCAGGCTGGAAGTTCGGCGCCCGGAGCCCCAGCAGTGTTCCCGAGTGATACCAAGGATCTGGATAAATCACAAGATGAGATTTTGAGACATCAGGCTGGCATTGGTGAGCTCAAGCGCACTTTCATGGAGTCTACATCGGAGCCACGTCCCAACAAATGGGAAAAGCGGTGTGTCACTCCGTTGCCGCTGCAGATACACGGGAGCCCAGATGGGATGCAGAACGTGGTGGAAGAGAAGAGCCAGGCGGGTTCTGAGTATACAGATGCAGCTATCAAGGAAAACTTGAAAGCTGGAATAAATGGAGATATTGGATACCATAGTGATGTGACTGAAGAGGTAGAATGTAAGACTGACGGTAGGGCTTCTGAGCATGTTCTACCAGAAGAGCCTGAAGAAGGGGCCGAGGACGTAAAGGACGTCCAACAGCTACAGGAGAAGATGCGTCTCCATGAGGTCTCCACCAAAGAAATGAAGACTGAGAATGTTGCGTTACGCGAGCAGCTGCAGCAGTGTGACCTGGATGTGGCATCTTTTCGCCGGGAACGTGAGCGGTTCCAGCAGTTGCTCCAGAGAGCACGAAATGAAGGGGAAAGTGTATATAGTACCTTGCAGGATCAAGGAAAAGTGGTTGCACAGGTACCAGATGAATTGATTACTTCTCAGAAAAAACTCCAAACTGTGATGAAGGAGTGTGATGAAAGCCATGAGCATCTTCGTGAGAAAGTAGATGTGCTAAAGAAGGTTCAAGGGGAACTAGAGAAAAGTAAAAAACCCCCTATACCTTCTGTGATAGTTGGTGACACATGGTCAGTGCACCAAGGACATGAGGTACGTGAGTTTCTGAGGAAGAGTCAGCAGAAGTGTTCTGATGTGCCGGGTCGTACTTCTCTGGCCAGGCACTATATCGAAACTGAGCCCGGCCCTAAGGTCAAGATGAAACCGTGCAGGATACCCGAGGCCCGCAGACAGCATAGGCCTGGGAGGGTACAGGGTAGTGCGGATGCTTCAGATGAAGAGAAAGCTGAGGTTGGCTATGGCTCAGGTGAAGATACAGATGACAGTAGTGAAGATGAAGCTGATGAAGGCCATGACTGGTCCAGAGTTCACTGTCTCTTTTGGATTGTTGACCAGCCCTCCGGTCTGGATGACCAGCCCTCCGGTCTGGAGAAGAGGGGGGGGGGATATGTGAGACAGTGAAGGAATATGTGTCGAATGGGGTGTACATTTCACCTAGGTACTGTGCTGTATGGTATAAGGGAAATGTGTGGCTTTGTAAACCTAGTGGTAGAGAAAGGTCACTACACCTTACATTCAGTACACACTTGCAGCTCAGGCCTGAAACCATTCAGCTGTTAATTAGGAGACCAGAAGTAGGTGTCTGCGAACACAGTCAGAGAGCTTGCTTAGTCTGGACAGGGAGTCCAGGCACAAGAAGGTGTCTCCAGGAGTTTGAGCTATCTCAGTCTGGGTGCTCGATGTACCCCGGACACAGGAGTAGTCTCTGTGAGAATCCATGCGGATAGCTGCTGAATAGGAGGGGAGATCTCTCAAGTCTGGACGTTGAAGGTGCCTTCAGACACAAGGAGGAGATTCTGTGAACCTCCATGCTGGTAAATGCTGAACATATGTGTTGTTTTGGCCCAGGCTGTTAGAGTCGGGACCCGGATAGATAGGGAAATCTATCTAAGTGTAATTAGTGGCTGGACAAGCCCAGGTCTTATGTTTATGATTTGTTTTTATCTGTTTGCTGTGGACTTTAATAAAGCTGGTTGCGGCCAGTTTTCACCAGAACTGCTGTCTGAATGAACTGTTTCTGTGCCACTTTGTCTACCCGGACGGCGATCTCAGAGCTATATCCCCTGAAAAGCTTACAATATATATATATATATATATATATATTATATATATATATATATATATAAATAAAAGTACACATATTTGGTATCGCCGCGTCCGTAACGACCCACCCTATAAAACTCCCACTAGTTAACCCCTATAGTGAAGTGAACCCCTTAAAAAAAAAACAAAGCAAAAAACAATGCTTTATCATCATACCGCCGAACAAAAGTGGAATAACACGCGATCAAAAAGACGGATATAAATAAACATGGTACAAAAACGTCATCTTGTCCCGCAAAAAACAAGCCACCATACAGCATCATCAGCGAAAAATTTAAAAAGTTATAGCTCGCAGAATAAAGCGATGCAAAAATAATTATTTTTTATATAAAATTGTTTTTATTGTATAAAAGCGCCAAAAGATAAAAAAAATGATATAAATGAGGTATCGCCGTAATCGTACTAACCCAAAGAATAAAACTGCTTTATCAATTTTACCACGCGGAACGGTATAAACGCCCCCCCCAAAAGAAATTCATGAATTGCTGATTTTTGTTCATTCTAACCTCCCAAAAATCGAAATAAAAAGCGATCAAAAAAAGTCACGTGCCCAAAAATGGTACCAATAAAAACGTCAACTCGTACCGCAAAAAATAAGACCTCACATGATTCTGTAGGCCAAAATATGCAAAAATTATAGCTCTCAAAATGTGGTGATGCAAAAACTATTTTTTGCAATAAAAAGCGTCTTTTAGCGTGTGACAGCTGCCAAGCATAAAAACCCGATATAAATAGTAAATCAAACCCCCCTTTATCACGCCCTTAGGGAAAATTAATAAAATTAAAAAAATTTATTCATTTACATTTTCCCATTAGGGTTAGGGTTGCGGTTAAAGTTAGGGTTAGGGCTGGGGCTAAAGTTAGGATTAGGGTTAGGGGTGAGTTAGGGTTAGGTTTGTGGTTAGGGTTGGGACGGGTTAGCGGTGTGTTGTGGTTAGGGCTGGAGTTAGAATTGGGGGTTTCCACTGTTTATTCACATCAGGTGCTCTCCAAATGTGACATGGGGTCTGATCTCAATTCCAGCCAATTCTGCGTTGAAAAAGTCAAACGGTGCTCCTTCCCTTCTGAGCTCTGCCATGCGCCCAAACAGTAGTTTACCCCCACATATGGGGTATCAGCGTACTGAGGACAAATTGCACAATAACTCTTTGGGTTCGGGGGCATAAAAATCATTTTTGTAAAAAGAAAAAAAGATTTTTTATTTTTACGGCTATACGTTATAAACTTCTGTGAAGAACTTCGGGGTTCAAAGTGCTCTCCACACATCTAGATAAGTTCCTTGTGGGGTCTATTTTCCAAATTGGGGTCACTTGTGGGGGGTTTCCACTGTTTAGGCACATCAGGGGCTCTCCAAATGCGGCATGACGCCTGCAAACCATTCCATCAAAGTCTGCAATCCAAAACGTCACTACTTCCCTTCCAAGCCCTGACGTGTGCCCATACAGTAGTTTTCTCCCACATATTGGGTATCAGTGTACTCAGGACAAATTGGACAACTTTTGGAGTCCAATTTCTCCTGTTACCCTTGTGAAAATAAAATATTGGGGGCGAAAATATCATTTTTGTAAAAAAAAAAAAAATATTTTTTATTTTTACGGCTGTACGTTATAAACTTTTGTGAAGCACTTCGGGGTTCAAAGTGCTCATCACACACCTAGATGAGTTCCTTGAGGGGTCTAGTTTCCAAAATGGTGTCATTTGTGGGGGTTTCCACTGTTTAGGCAGATTATTAGCTCTTCAAACACAACATGGCGTCCAGTCAATTCTGCGTTGAAAAAGTCAAATGACGCTCCTTCCCTTCCGAACTCTGCCATGCACCCAAACAGTGGTTTACCCCCACATATGAGGTATCAGCGTACTCAGGACAAATTGCACAATAACTTTGGGGTCTTGTTACCCTTGGGAAAATTAAAATTGGGGTGAAAAGATCATTTTTGTGGAAAATATATGATTTTTAAATTTTACGGCTCTACGTTATAAACTTGTGTGAAGCACTTGGGGGTTCAAATTGCTCACCACAGATCTAGATAAGTTCCTTAGGGTGTCTAGTCTCCAAAATGGGTCACTTGTGGGGGGGGTTGCCAAGCCCTGCCGTGCGCCCAGTTTCCCACCCCCCCCCCCCCCACATATGGGGTATCAGCGTACTCAGGACAAATTGGACAACTTTTGGGGTCCAATTTCCTTGGGAAAAATTAAAAATTTGGGACTAAAAAATCATTTTTGTGGAAAAAGCACCTGAAGGGTTAATAAACTTCTTGAATGTGGTTTTGAGTACCTTGAGGGGAGCAGTTTTTAGAATGGTGTCACTTTTGGGTATTTTCTGCCATATAGACCCCTCAAAGTGACTTCAAATGTGAGGTGGTCCCTAAAAAAAATGGCTTTGTAAATTCTGTAAATATGAGAAATCGCTGGTCAACTTTTAACCCTTATAATTTCCTAACAAAAAAAAATTTTGGTTCCAAATATGTGCTGATGTAAAGTAGACATGTGGGAAATGTTATTTAGTAACTATTTTGTGTGACATATTTCTCTGTTTTAAGGAAATAAAAATTGAAAGTTTGAAAATTGCAAAATTTTCAACATTTTCACCATATTTGCGTTGTTTTCAAAAATAAACACAAGTTATATCGAAGAAATTTTACCACTAGCGTGAAGTACAATATGTCACGAGAAAACAGTCTCCGAATCGCGAAGATCCATTGAAGCGTTCCAGAGTTATAACCTCATAGACAGTGGTCAGAATTGTAAAAATTGGCCCTGCCATTAACGTGCAAACCACCCTTGGAGGTAAAAGGGTTAACTATCCAGATATTTGTTGGGAATCTCAGGCAAATTTAATGGGTCCAGAAAAGTCTTATCTTCTCTTGTTGACAACTTTATCTTTCAAAAGGTAGAAGAGAGAACAAGAGAATCTGCAATCTTGGACCTAATTCTTACCAACAGGGAAGAAATGGTTGAGGAAATAAAGATGGCTGGGATCATGCTATTCTTGAGTTTTGGATTACAAGAGGAGGAAGACCAGCAAGGACTCAGACTTTAAGGTTGGACTTCAGAAAGGCAGATCTTAATGGACTTAGAAAGATGGTAGGAAAGGTCCATAGGCTGGATGTTCTAAAGGACAGAAATGTCCAAGAAGGATGGGAGATTTTGCTAAATGAAATTCTCACTGCTCAATCTGTAACAATCCCGAAAAGAAGGAAGAATTGTAAGCATTTAATAATATAATTTTATTTCTATAGCGCCAACATATTCCGCAGCACTTTACATTATAGAGGGGACTTGTACAGACAATAGACATTACAGCATAACAATAAACACAGATCAAAGTAGATACCAAGAGGAATGAGGGCCCTGCTCGCAAGCTTACAATCTATGAGGAAAAAGGGAAGACACAAAAGGTAGATGGTAACAATTGCTTTCATTGTTCGGACCAGACATAGTGTAAGAATCAGGTGTACATGTAATTCTGCATGAACCAGTTAACAGCCAAAGTATGTAACAGTACAGACACAGAGGGCTATTAAATGCATAAAGCGGGTGAGAACATAATACGAGGTACCTGATTATGGTAAAAAAATTTTTGAATGGGCCAACAGGGATAGTTAGGTTAATGCGTTGAGGCGGTATGCCAGTCTGAACAAATGCGTTTTTAGGGCATGCTTAAAACTGTGGGGATTAATCGTATTAACCTGGGTAGTGCATTCCAAAGAATTGGCGCAGCACGTGAAAAGTCTTGGAGACGGGAGTGGGAGGTTCTGATTATTGAGGATGCTAACCTCATGTCATTAGTAGAACGGAGGGCACGGGTAGGATGGTAGGCTGAGACAAGGGAGAAGTAGGGTGTTGCTGAGCCATGGAGTGTTTTGTGGGTGAGGATAATAAGTTTGTACTGGATTCTGTAGTGGATGGGTAACCAGTGTAACGACTAGTACAAGGTAGAGGCATCGGTATAACGATTGGTGAGGAATATGATCTTGGCTGCAGCATTCAAGACAGATTTGAGAGGGGAGAGTTTGGTAAGAGAGAGACCGATTAGTAGAGAGTTACAATAGTCCAGATGAGAATGAATAAGAGAAATAGTAAGAGTTGTTGCAGAGTCGAAAGTAAGAAAAGGTCGAATTCTAGAGATGTTTTTGAGGGAGATAACAAGAGCGAGCCAGTGATCGGATGTGGGGGGTGAATGAAAGCTTGGAATCAAGTATGACCCCAAGACAGCGGGCATGTTGCTGGGGAGTAATGGTGGAACCACACACGGAGATGGCAATGTCAGGCAAAGGTAGGTTAGTAGAGGGAGGAAACACGAGGAGTTCCGTTTTTGACAGGTTCAGATACAGGGAGGACATGATGTTGGAGACAGCGGTAAGACAATCACTGGTGTTTTCTAAAAAGGCAGGCGTGATATCGGGTGAAGAAGTGTATAATTGGGTGTCATCAGCATAGAGATGGTACTGGAAACCAAATCTACTGATTGTCCAATAGAGGCAGTATACAAAGAGAAGAGGAGGGGGCCTAGGACTGATCCTTGAGGAACCCCAACAGTAAGGGGAAGATGAGAGGAGGAGGAACCAGCAAAAGATACAGTGAAGGAACTGTCAGAGAGATAGGAGGAGAACCAGGAGAGAACGGTGTCCTTGAGGCCGATGGAGTGTAGCATAGTGAGGAGGAGTTGATGGTCCACAGTGTCGAATGCTGCAGAGAGATCCAAGAGAATTAGCATGGAGTAGTGACCATTAGATTTAGCAGTCAGTAGATCATTAGAGACTTTAGTGAGGGCAGTTTCAGTAGAGTGTAAAGAGCGGAAACCAGATTGAAGAGGGTCGAGAAGAGAGTTATCTGAGAGCGGATAATACGGGTGTGGACCAGGCGTTCCATGAGTTTAGAGATGAAGGGAAGATTAG
Organism: Oophaga sylvatica; assembly: GCA_033576555.1. Taxonomy (NCBI): domain Eukaryota; kingdom Metazoa; phylum Chordata; class Amphibia; order Anura; family Dendrobatidae; genus Oophaga; species Oophaga sylvatica. Next base: position 13,302,008 of record JARQOD010000008.1, read on the forward strand.
AGACAGGTCTATAGTTAGCGGCACAGTTTTGGTCAGATGATTTTTTAAGTAATGGATGTATGATGGCATGTTTAAATGAGGAGGGAAAGATACCGGAAGAGAGAGGTTGACTATTTTTGTTAGGTGAGAGGTGACAGCAGGGAAAAGGGACTGGAGAAGATGTGACGGAATGGGGTCACTGATGCAAGTGGTAGGGCGAGAAGATGCAAGGAACCTGATTACTTCTGTGACTGGTTCAAAATCAGAGTGAGCTAGATGCAGTGGGGGAGGGAGGACAGTGCATGGTATGAGGGGATTGGAAAATAATTTCCTGTCGGATGTGGTCAATTTTTTCTTTGAAATAATTGGCCAGATCGTCAGGGTGGAGATCTGTGGTTGGAACCTGCACTTTTGGGTTGAGTAGGGAGTGAAAAGTGTCAAAGAGACGTTTGGGGTTATTGGATAGTGAGGTGATGAGGTTGTTGAAATAGGTTTGTTTGGAGAGGTGAAGGGCAGAGTTGTATGTTTTAAGCATAAACTTGTAATGTATGAAATCTTCGGGTAGATTAGATTTTCTCCACAGACGTTCGGCGCACCTGGAGCACCGCTGCAGGAAATGTGTTTGCAGCCTGTGCCATGGTTGTCGCCGTCTGTGTCGTATTGTTCTATGTATAGGAGGTGCAATTTCATCCAGAACACTTTGCAGGGTTTTGTTGTAATGCTTTCCTGACATTTAAAGAGACCAGGATGTATGTTACAGAACTTAATCACTTGTTAACAAGGAAAAAATAAATGTGTGTTAAATGGAAAGAGCATGGCATATCTAAAGAAGAATATAATGCTGTTTGCAGGGAATGCAAGGCCAGCGTTAGAAAAGCCAAAGCCAGTAATTAAATGAGGCTTGCAAGGGAGACCAAAAGCAGTAAAAAAGGATTTGGGGGGTATGTGAAAAGCAAAAGAAAAGTCAAAGATGCTATAGAATTTTTACAGGATGAAAAGGGTGAAGTGTTCAAAAAATGATGTTGAGAAGGGTGAACTTTTAAATTCCTATTTTGCACCTGTGTTCTCTAAGAAAGCAATTGTAACAATTGATCTTGACTGTGCCATCGAAGGAATAAAAGAATCCACACTTTCTATAAACAGAGAGATGGAGAGAGGGAACACTTAGCTCATATAAATCCCCTTCATCCAGATGAATTACAACCTTACGTACTGAAAGAGTTAGCAGAGGATATTGCAGAGCCACTAGCCAGAATCTTTGAAAAATCCTGGAGAACGGAAGTCCCAGAAGTTTAGAGAAGGGCAAATTTTGTCCCTATCTTCAAAAAGGAAAGAAGATGAGGCCAGGAAATTACAAACCAGTGAGCCTTCTATACCACGGTGGCTCAGTGGTTATCACTGCAGCCTTGCAGCGCGGGGGTTCAGGGTTCAAATCCCACCAAGGACAACATCTGCAAGGAGTTTGTTCTCCCTGTGTTTGTGTAGGTTTTCTCCCACATGCCAAAGACATACTGATAGGAAATTTAGATTATGAGCATCATCGGGGACAGTGCCGGTAATGTCTGTAAAGCACTGTGGAATTAATGGCGCTATATAAATGAGTATGATTCGGTGATGTCTATACAGCAAAGTATCAGTGTATTTTATGTAATGTATAGATCAGAATCTCAGTATATCCTATGTCATTTATATGCAGCAGAGTCTTATTGTGTCATATGTGATGTATAATTTCTCATATCTTATGTGATGTAAACAGTACAATCTCACTGTATTCTATGTGATTGCAAATGCAGCAGTCTCATTGTATCCTATGTGATGTATATATAGCGGAGCATCTATATTATATGTGATGTTTACAGCAATCTCAGTGTATCCTGTGTGATGTATACAGCAATTTCTATATACAGCAGAGACTTGGTGCATCCTATGTTTCTGTATTTTGAACACACGATTCCTTATATTAAGAATTATCTAAATGTTTAGCACCTTTACGACCTTGGACGTATAGGTACTTCCAAGGTCGTCTCCCTTCATCTCATGCGAGACCACATGTTTCCCTTTTTGGGGTTTTGATATGATGTCCAATTTGCCTTTTTTTCAGTTTTTTTTCATGTTCCGAAACATACATAGGAAATGAACATGTGTATAACAAAACGTGTAATTGCAATAATTTTTTGGGAAAAACACTTCATTTTCTGGAACAATTTCAAGGATGCCAACACTTTTAGCCATGACTATACAGTACAGACCAAAAGTTTGGACACACCTTCTCATTCAAAGATTTTTCTGTATTTTCATGACTATGAAATTTGTAGAATCACACTGAAGGCATCAAAACTATGAATTAACACATGTGGAATTATACATTACACTTTACAAAAAAGTGTGAAACAACTGGAAATATGTCTTATATTCTAGGTTCTTCAAAGTAGCCACCTTTTGCTTTGATTACTGCTTTGCACGCAGAAAAGGTGAACGGATGGACTCTACATGCCTGGTTCCCACCGTGAAGAATGGAGGAGGTGGTGTGATGGTGTGGGGGTGCTTTGCTGGTGACACTGTTGGGGATTTATTCAAAATTGAAGCGGTGAGCGGTCCAGCTCACCCCAAACCATCTCGATTGGGTTCAGGTCTGGTGACTGTGGAGGCCAGGTCATCTGGCGTAGCACCCCAACACTCTCCTTCTTGGTCAAATAGCCCTTACACAGTCTGGAGGTGTGTTTGGGGTCATTGTCCTGTTGAAAAATAAATGATGGTCCAACTAAACGCAAACCGGATGGAATAGCATGCCGGTGCAAGATGCTGTGGTAGCCATGCTGGTTCAGTATGCCTTCAATTTTGAATAAATCCCCAACAGTGTCACCAGCAAAGCACCCCCACACATCACACCACCTCCTCCATGCTTCACAATGGGAACCAGGCATGTAGAATTCATCCGTTCTCCTTTTCTGCGTGCAAAGCAGTAATCAAAGCAAAAGGTGGCTACTTTGAAGATCCTAGAATATAAGACATATTTTCAGTTGTTTCACACTTTTTTGTAAAGTGTAATGTATAATTCCACATGTGTTAATTCATAGTTTTGATGCCTTCAGTGTGATTCTACAATTTTCATAGCCATGAAAATACAGAAAAATCTTTGAATGAGAAGGTGTGTCCAAACTTTTGGTCTGTACTGTATATACACCAATAATTGTGTATCCTTTGTGATGTATGCATCAGTTTCATTGTATCATATGTGATGTATTTGGTAGTCTCAGTGTATCTTATAGGATATATACAGCAGTCATAATGTATCCTATGAAAAGTATATGGCAAAGTCTCAGTCTATGCTATGTGACATATACAGCAGTGTTAGTGTATCTTATGTGATGTAGCAGTGTGTCTGATGTGATGTATACAACAGTTATGATATACAGTGGGTACGGAAAGTATTCAGACCTCTTTACATTTTTCACACTTTGTTTCATTGCAGCCATTTGGTAAATTCAAAAATGTTCATTTTTTTTCTCAATAATGTACACTCTGCACCCCATCTTGACTGAAAAAAAAACAAATGTAGAAATTTTTGCAAATTTATTAAAAAAGAAAAACTGAAATATCACATGGTCAAGTATTCAGACCTTTTGCTCAGTATTGAGAAGCACCCATTTGAGCTAGTACAGCCATGAGTCTTCTTGTCGTCTCAGTTTAGTCTATGTGATTATATACAGTGTATATACGAGAGTCTATATATCCTATGTGATGTATGAAGCAGAATCAGTATATCCCTTGCGTTGTATACAACAGTCACAATGTGTACAGCAGAATCTGTTTATTTTATGTAATGTATACAGTAAAGTGTACATGTACAGTATCCTTGTGATTTATATACAATAGAGTCTCAATGTGTCGTATGTGGTATTTACAAAATAGTATTAATATATTCTTTGGGATGTATAACGGCAGGGTTTCAGTGTGTCCTATGTGATGTATACTCCAGAGTCTTTGTGTATCCTATGTTATGTATTCATCAGAGTCTCAGTATATTATGATGTATTCAGCAGAGTCTCAGTATATTGTGATGTTTACAGCAGAGTCTGAGTATCGTGATGTATGCAGCTGAGTCTCAGTGTATCCTGTGTGATGTATACACAGAGTCTTTCAGTGTTTCCTACATTATGTAGCTTCAGCCTGTCTCACTATAATATCATTGCTCTCTTAGGCTAGGTTCACATTGCGTTAGTGCAGTCCGCTCAACACATGCGTTAAACGGACTGCGCTAACGCAAGTGCCTTTTAAAGATCGCGTTATGCGATCACGCTAGCGCAGATGCTCCATCTGTGCTAGCGGTGACGGACCCCCGAACGCTGCAGACCGCATCCGGGGTCCGTCATAGAATGACCGCTATGTAACGGATGCCGTTAGCGCATTGCCATTAGCGCAATGTGAACCCAGCCTTATAAAGAAGGAATATTAACCTCTTCACGACCTTGAAGTTTTCCATTTTTGCTTTGCCGTTTCTTTGCTTTGTCTTCCCAGAGCCATAACTTTTTTTCTTTCAGTCAATATGGCTGTTAGGGCTTGTTCTGTGGGACGAGTTGTACTATTGAATTACACCACTGGTTTTACCATATCGTGTACTAGAAAACGAAAAAAAATTCAAAGTGCTGTAAAATCGCAAAAAAAAGTGCAATTCCACAATGGTGGGTTTGTTGGTTTTTTAACCATGAGAACTAAATGCTAAAACTGACCTACAATTATTATTCTCCAGGTCATTATGAGTTCACAGATACCAAAAATTGGTTGTTTTATTTAAGTGGTGAACAAAAAAATCCAAAGTTGAAAAAAAAAAAAATTGTGCCATTTTTTGAGATCTGTAGCATCTCTGGTTTATTTAATCTGGGGCTGGGTCAGGGCTTATTTTTTGCTAACGGAGCTGACATTTATACCATTTTGGTTTATATACCATGTTTTGATCACCTGGTTTTGCGTTTTATTGCAAGGTTGCAGCGACCAAAAAAACAGAATTCTGGCCTTTTGATTTTTTTCTCATTACGGTGTTTAGTAATTGGACTGATTATTTTTATATTTTGATCGATCAGGCGTTTCTGAATGCGGCGATACAAAATATGGGTATTTTGATTTTTTAATTGTTTTATTTTGTATGGGGCAAGTAGGGATGATTTGAACTTTTATATTTTTTAAATTTTTTTAAATATTTTTCCAAACTTTTTTTTTAATTTACTTTTCACTGGCTTCAATAGTCTCAATGGGAGACTAGAAGCTGAGATCATCCAATCGCCTGTGCTACACGTAGCAGGCTTCAGCATGTTAACATCCATGGGTGGATGGCGATTCCACCCATGGCTGTTAGGGGCCCATTAGCTGATGAAAACATGTGGGCTCAGCGACGGAGCATACATGGAATGCGGGTACACGACCTATGACGTACATATACGTCATAGGTCGTGAAGGGGTTAAGCCAGATTTTTGAAACTGCCTAACCTATTACGGTATAGTTTTCATTTTACCTCAGTGAAATAAAAAATTAAAGCTGCTCTGTGATTTTTTGCTATGAGCTGTAAAGATTTTTTTTTATTTACACAGTTTCACATATCTTCCTCCATATCTTTTGCTGCTTGGGATGACGTAGAGAAAGACAGAGGTGGAATTGGTGAAAGAGTAAAAGAGTTTGCCAGGAATGATTTGATGATTATTTCATCTTGATGTTCATAGGAAGTCAAATTGAAGTAAATACTGAAATGCTTGTCAAACTGAAGATCACATAAGTAAACTTCCTTGCATCTCCGCAAGAGAAATTGTCATGCTGCGGTCTGTAAAGATACACTGCATGTCCGTCTCCATGGGTGAGCCGTGGGCATCTGTGGACACATAGTGGATATGGTATTTTTTGAAATCCCATCCACTATATTGTAGCATCTGGCCACTGCGGGTTGGACGCTGCACAACCCACAGTGTTTACTGATCGTGTTCACATGCCCTTAAAGTCACTTAGTAGCCTAATAGCCTAAACCTTAATTTAAATTGTCAGAGCATCACCATTCTAATATGTATTTTCTGAATCTCCAACTCTGTACTGTCTTTACCAGTATACAAATCAAACTGTATCATGTCTTCCCATCCATCATATCTGCTTAGTTTTCGACTTAACCAGGGTGCACCACAGAATCTGTTCTAAACACTAGTAAAACCTACAAGAGAAAAAATGAGCAAAAACCCTGCTGTAACTAAGTAAATAAAAAGCAAAAAGTGCATTTAAATAACAGAGTTTTTAGTAATACTGTTTTTGATCAAAAATAGCATAAAAGCCATCCCACCACAACAAGGTAACTAAGACTGGTGTTCCACTGGTTGGGCCCAGTCCTTTTGTCTGCCCTTATTCCCACACTGAGGTCAATTTTGACACATGGTAAGGTTTTTAATATTAGTGTAGGACTGTCCCGATCAGAGTTACCTTGTCATGGTGGGATGACTTTTATGCTATTTTTGATCAAAAACAGTATTACTAAAACTCTGCTATTTAAATGCACTTCTTGCTTTTTATTTAGTTAGTTACAGCAGGGTTTTTGCTCATTTTTTCTCTTGTAGGTTTTATGGCCAATGTGAACATGCGTTTATGTACTGCATGTGTACCAACTCAAGTCAAGCTCAATTTTTGTGTTTTTTACACTACTAATCATTCAGGCGGTGACATGCTCAGGGCTAACTACATAATTAGCGCTAAAGAGCCGCTTAAATATAAATATCAGCTTTCAACTAGCTCTGCTCCACATTCCTTGATTTTTCTTGTGTACTATAAATGTAATGAAATGTGACAGCACTCATTAATTACATCTACATGTTGTCTTCATTACTACATAACATATATGTATGCTTCAGTTATGGCTGTTAGCCCTAATGTCCACAATGTATTAGATAAAACAAAAAAGTTGTAGAAATGCTGCATATGATCATGTACAGAGTTGTATGTGATCAGATTTATAGACTGTATATGGTCATGTTGTTTAGAGATACTGTATAAGGTCAGGTTGCAAAGAGAAGCTATATTGTATGATAATACCGTAGAAAGTCATGTTGCAGTAATACTGTGAGGAGGGTCGTCTTTAGGTGGTGAGACTGGACAATTGCATCTATAGTAGGAACTTCACTGATAATTGCATTATCAGTGAAGCTTCTGATGTAGAGATTACTTCAGGATCTTTGGTGACATCACAAATATGTGACTAGTCAAATGACCATGATGTCATCACAGATCTTGTACTGTGCCTGACTTGAGGACCTTTGGTTACATCATGATCATGTGACCATCATGTCACCACAAGCCATGTACTCTGTGGGAGTCAGAAGGACTGAAGAGAAGATTGGCTAGTCGTAAGTCTATGTCTATCTGTGTGTGAGTGCCTGGAATGTATTGGCTCGTGGTAGGTCTTCTCTGTAGCCTATACAGATGGATGCCTGGAGATGCAGGTTCTTCAATGACTAAACTTAATCCCTTCATGACACAAATTTACATCATATGTTGTGTCCCTGCTTTTGATGCTGGCCAAGCCCACATCTTTTCCCATACATCTTTATGATGGCTGACGTAATTAACTGTCATGTGCCTCTAACAGCCACAGGTGCTGACAGTAGCATTTAACACCCGCTGGCTGGGAAAGGGGCACGTTAATTCACTTGCCCATCGGCGTGTCCATGATGTGATCATGGGGCACCGATGGGTTGCCGTGACAGCGGGGGGTATGCTGATGACCCCCATGCTTGTCATTATGAATGTCCAGCCAGTGTTCATAGGAGATTGTGATTTTTTTTTCCATACATAGCAGTGCTGATGCCCTGCTATATATGGCACAAGCAATCGGATGATCGCAGCTTCAAGTCCCCTAAGGGGAATAATAAAGTTAAAAAAATAAATATGAGAAAAAAATTTAAAAAGCAAATATTCAAATCGCCTCCTTTTGCCCCATTAAAAAAAAAATATACACATTTGGTATCGCTGTGTTTGGAAAAGTCTGATCCATCAAAATATGAAGTAAGTTAATCCGATCGATATTTATGTTTTTTTGGCCACCGCAACATAGCAATAAAATGCAACAAGAGGCGATCAAAACATCTTATCTACCCCAAAATGGCATATGTAAAAATGTCATCTCATGGTGTAGAAAATAAGCCTACACCCAGCCCCTTATCCTGAAAATTGTAAACATTTTGGATCTTTGAAAATGGCAATTATATATATATATATATATATATATATATATATATATATATTTATTTTTTTTTTATTACAAATTTCTGATTTTTTTTTCACCATTTAAACAAAAAAAAATCTACACATGTTTGGTATATGCGTGGTCGTACTGAACTGGAGAATCATTTTGCCCAGCCAGTTTTACCATATAGTGAACATGATTAGTATATATTTAGAAATTATATTATATCATGTGACCATTGAACGTAGAAACCAACAGAGTGAAACACGATTTAATACTAATTAAATATTTATTGAAAATATTAGACATAAAAGCGAATAATAGTAAATCTCTCAACAAGAAAAGTTTGTGGGAGTCGGGAGATACAAATATACCGTAATACAGCAGAAAACAAGTGTTTGTAGGGGAACAATAAGCAACAATTGTATAACTGCACAAAGTGCAGAGTGGGTCAATATCAAAATAGTTAAATAAAATGCAGTTTATAGAAAAAAGTATTAGTGCAATTAATACAAGAACATGATTATAAGTATGGACCCAAAATGAAGGCTGACAGTGGTGGACGGAGAAGAAAGTATAATAGCAATCAGAATAATGAATACATCCACCACAGTTTCAGTGTCCAGGGTAGGAACACACTGTGTACAAATGTGGCCTAATAAGCAAAGGGACCATAACAAAGTGACAAATGCTACATAATGTTAACAAGGTAAAGTGCCAAAGGAGAAAGAGACGTTCTAGGAATAACAAAATTAAAGCTCCATGTTACATTGTGTGCTGTTTACCCGCACAAACCGCCGAGCCCAACGCGTATTTCACCGCAGCTTTTACTAGCGACCAAATATATATATATATATATATATATATATATATTATATTTTTTTTTTGTTACAAATTTCAGAATTTTTTTCACCACTTAAAAAAATTCTATACGTTTGGTATATGCGTAGTGAAACAACTGGAGAATCACATTGCCCAGTCAGTTTTACCATATAGTGAACATGGTAAATTAAAAAAAAAGAAAAATCAATTGTTGAATTTCACTTTTTTGCAATGTCAAGACACTTGGAATTTTTTTCCCATTTTCCAGTACACTATGTGGATATTTAAAATCACAATTTGTCATTCAAAAAACAAGCCCTCCTACGGCTATGTGGATGGAAAAATAAAGTATTGGCTCTTGGATGGAGGTGAGGAAAAGCAATGAAAAATGGAAAATTGTTTGAGGTTCAAGGAGTTAAAATCCTTGTAATAGCCATATAATAGCAGCATGAACACACCCTGCAGGCCAAGATACTCGGATAACACCCGAGCATGCTCTGATAACACGTTATCGGAGCTCTAGTAGACCGTTATGAGGCAGAACTTACAAGGCATTACATTCAGATTTCCATTAGTGACCCATACCATCACAAGACAGGAAATGTTTTCATAGGGATTTTGGAACACCAGGATAGTACTTAATATTTCAAATTAAACTTTTTTTTTGTAAAATAGACTTTAGTGTGAAGCATATAGGAGCTCATTGTTAAAAATTACATTTAAGTAGATGATCCTATGAAAACGTTCTTACTGACTCTCCAGTTTGTAAAACCTATTTTATTAACCTCTTCACCACCTTGCGATTTTTCATTTTTCTGTCGATATAGCTATATGAGGGTTTATTTTTTTTGCTGGACCATTGATTTTATTATATAGGATACTGGAAAACAGGAAAAAAATTCCAAGTGCGGTGAAATTGCAAAAAAAGGGCAATTTCACAATTTTTTTTTTTTTTTTAATTTACCATGTTCACTATATGGTAAATCTGACCTGCCAATATGATTTCCCCAGGTCAGTACGAGTACGCTAATACCAAACATGTGTAGGTCCTTTTTTATTTAAAGAGAACCTGTCAGCAGAGTTTTGCTAAGTAAACTACATGCATGGTCATGTTGGCACTGTTACACTGATTAAAATTATACTTGCAGTGAAGAAATCCAGAGATCTGGAGATGGGGCCCTGCTTACCAGGATAGGGATGAGAGGACCATGTCTACCTGGATAGGCCTACCTGGATAGGGATGAGAGGGCCATGCCTTCCAGGATAGGGATGAGGAGGCTGTGCAGACCAGGAAAAGGAAGAGGGGGCCATGCATACCAGGATAGGGATGAGGAGGCCATGCATATCAGCATGGTGATGAGGAGGTCATACCATGATAGGGATGAGGGGGTCATGTATACCAGGATGGGGATGAGGGGACTATGTGTATCTGGATTGGGGAGATATATATACTAGGATATATACAGTTATATGAAAAAGTTTGGGCACCCCTATTAATCTTAAGCTTAATGTTTTATAAAAATTGGTGTTTTTGCAACAGCTATTTCAGTTTGATATATCTAATAACTATTGGACACAGTAATGTTTCTGCCTTGAAATGAGGTTTATTGTACTAACAGAAAATGTGCAATCTGCATCCAAACAAAATTTGACAGGTGCATAAGTATGGGCACCTCGCCAGAAAAGTGACATTAATATTTAGTAGATCCTCCTTTTACAAAAATAACAGCCTCTAGTCGCTTCCTGTAGCTTTTAATGAGTTCCTGGATCCTGGATGAAGGTATTTTTGACCATTCCTCTTTACAAAACAATTCCAGTTCAGTTAAGTTTGATGGTCGCCGAGCATGGACAGCCCTCTTCAAATTATCCCACAGATGTTCAATAATATTCAGGTCTGGGGACTGGGATGGCCATTCCAGAACATTGTAATTGTTCCTCTGCATGAATGCCTGAGTAGATTTGGAGCGGTGTTTTGGATCATTGTCTTGCTGAAAGATCCATCCCCTGCGTAACTTCAACTTTGTCACTGATTCTTAAACATTATTGTCAAGAATCTGCTGATACTGAGTGGAATCCATGCGTCCCTCAACTTTAACAAGATTCCTGGTGCCGGCATTGGCCACACAGCCCCAAAGCATGATGGAACCTCCACCAAATTTTACTGTGGGTAGCAAGTGTTTTTCTTGGAATGCTGTGTTTTTTTTTATGCCATGCATAACGCCTTTTTGTATGACCAAACAACTCAATCTTGGTTTCATCAGTCCACAGGACCTTCTTCCAAAAAGAAATTGGCTTTTCCAAATGTGCTTTTGCACACCTCAGCCGACTCTGTTTGTGGCGTGCTTGCAGAAACGGCTTCTTTCGCATCACTCTCCCATACAGCTTCTCCTTGTGCAAAGTGCGTTGCATAGTTGACCGATGCACAGTGACACCATCTGCAGCAAGTTGATGCTGCAGCTCTCTGGAGGTGGTCTGAGGATTGTCCTTGTCTGATCTCACCATTCTTCTTCTCTGCCTTTCTGATGTTTTTCTTGGCCTGCCACTTCTGGCCTTAGCAAGAACTGTCCCTGTGTTCTTCCATTTCCTTACTATGTTCCTCACAGTGGAAACTGACAGGTTAAATCTCTGAGACAGCTTTTTGTATCCTTCCCCTGAACAACTGTGTTGAATAGTGTTTGTTTTCAGATCATTTGACAGTTGTTTTGAGGAGCCCATGATGCCACTCTTCAGAGGAGATTCAAACAGGAGAACAATTTGCAAGTGGCCACTTTAAGTAGCTTTTCTCATGATTGCATACACCTGGCTATGAAGTTCAAAGCTCAATGAGGTTACAAAACCAAAAAAAAGTGCTTTAGTAAGTCAGTAAAAAGTAGGTAGGAGTATTTAAGACAAGAAAATAAGGGTGGCCATACTTATGCACCTGTCAAATTTTGTTTGAATGCAGATAGCACATGTTCTGCTAGTACAATAAACCTCATTTCAAGGCATTTAACCAAAAAGAGGCCAAATTATAAATGCTCATCCATATATGGACAATCAGGATACCCAAAAAACCCCGAGGAAGCAACTTAGCGAAACGCGCGTTGGGGCTCTCCTGCCCGTTGTTCAGTAAGTTTGGATGCCTTATCATGCATATCTCTGACCAACTATTTATGCTGGCTATTGTTTTTACACACCACTGAGGCATATATGGCCATATGGGAGGAATATTTCGCCTGTAATAATGATAGCAGTATTTACATACTCCCAGATAATTGGTTTACTTACTAGGATTACGGACTGATGCCTGTGTGTGCTAATATACATATACACTTTAGCCTGAGATTATGATAATAGCAGCATTTTACATGTATAGTTTTTTGTGATATACATTTATATATGACCCGATTGGATGAACTCCATTTAACATTTAATCTATGGTAATGGGTAGCACTTGCATATACCCTGCTGATTGACATACTCACCTAGCCCATTGATTAATGCTTATATACAACTGTATGCCATAGTTCTTTCCAATTATTACCGCAGCACATATGTGCAATTTTTTATTTATATTATATATATACTGATTTGATTTATAGGCTTTTGCCTGGTCCTAAGATATATGTATATGCACATTCTCATGTATAACTGTTTTTCATGATTTTTGTATGCTACTATATGGTTTTTGGCTTCTTTTATGCATGTCCAATTTTTGCACCACTTCAGGGTACTGTGGTAATTTATCAACACTGTCCATCGATGTGATCATGCAATTTTGCTGTTTATATTTTTTATTTTTGATGGACAGTTTTTGAATGAATATATCACAGTATCCTGATACATATTTGTTCTAATTTCATTTGTAGTACTCTGTGTTATATGACTTTGGACATTCATTCTTACTTAACAGCGGTATCTAGGTTTTTTTGCCTTCTCTCTTGTCATTTATATTCTGTATCATGTTAGTGTACTTTTTTTTTTTAAACTTTTTTGTGATTCATTAATAAAAATTGCATTTGTATTTTTCTATATTTGGCTCTCATTTCAAGGCATAAACATTACTGTGTCCAATAGTTATTAGATATATCAAACTGAAATAGCTGTTGCAAAAAACACCAATTTTTATAAAACATTAAGCTTAAGAATAATAGGGGTGCCCAAACTTTCTCATATAACTGTACTAGGATAGGGGATATTAGTACAGAATTCTCCAGTCCTTTGCAAAGGTTTCCGGCGGCAGGGAACACAGATATGGCAGCTAAATACTTCCGGCACATAGAAAGCAACTGCGTATACCGGCGCATGCGCGCTACAGCTTTCTGGCTTCGCCCGCAGTTAGGCAAAGCATGCTGCGCACGCGCAAGATCACATTTTTATGCGCACGCACAAATTCTCTGTGATCTGCGATATTCACTAAAAAATGCGTTCAGCAAGCCGAGGAGGGGTGGAGTGAGGGAACATAAGCCACGCCCATCGAACTGGACCAAAAACATTAACATTCAGCGCGGGACAAATAAAAAAGGTTTTTATGGATGATACATGGGGAGTCAGGGGCTTTCCGAAGTAGTTGTGAATTGCATAGCTGACATTCAGTTAAGTGATATTTTTAGCTGGTAGGCCAAAAACTAAGCGACAGGGTCCCTTTAACTTTGGCCCTCTGTGTATTTAAGTTTGATGTCTCTGCCTTAAAGGGTTTGTTCTCATCTTGTTAAAGGGTTACAATTGCAAAGAGGTTGTAAAAACAATCAACTTTACAATTTTACTTTTGATTAAAAATCCTCTCCATTCTCAAGAACAGACCTTCACTACAATTGGTGGCTAATATCTTATGCTTGGAGTGCAAGCTCTTTGATATAGAGTCTATAGCGCGCTAATGTACTAGTTGTCTTTCTAATCTAAAACCTCAGTATTCAGGTTAAATTGCCATGTTGACACTTTGTGGTAAATAAGTGGGTTTTGGATTGCAGTTTGGGCACTTGGTCTCTAAAAGGTTCGCCATCACTGCTCCATAGGATTAGGTTGTAGAGAAATGCAGTATTCAGCATGGTTAGGTTGTAGTAAAGCTATATAAGGTCAGCTTGTAGGGAGATGCCATATAAGGTCAGTTTGTGGAGAAGTCACATAAGGTCAGGTTGTATAGGGTTAGCTTGTATGTAGATCCTTTATAGCAGTGGTCCCAAACCTTTTTTACTTTGAGAGCCACATTCAGCTCTGAGATAGCGTCGTGACTGCTAAATCCAGCCCCATCCACCCCCCCAGTAATGACACCCAGGGTCCCAATTAGCAGTATAATGACAAAGGTTCCCCACAGAAAGCACACAGAGATCCTGTGCCCCCCTCCCTTATAGTCAGAATACTTAGATCCAGGAGTTCTTACTTTAACCCCATTCAGCTTTCTTGCTTTAAACACTCCGGCCACACTATCGAATCTAGCTTCAAGCACCCCTCTAACTGGCAGTAAAATTTTATCTCAAGCTTACCATATTCATCCCCCACCCCATCTGTCAGTATATGTGCATCCAGATCTGCTTTCCTTTGCAGGGTTACTCACAAAAGTCATCATTTGGAGACATGCTCTTTATAGCCATTTGCTAGACCAGGTGCTAATGCACCCAGTTGGCAAACAGCCGCAAACCACACATCATGGGCCCACAAACCCCTGCTTTATATAGTCAGCTTGTCGAGATGTTGTATAGCATAAGGTTATAGAGAGAAACTGCATAAGGTCAAGTTGTATATAATTGGTGTTTATGGTCAGTTTGTAGAGTTATGTAGGGCAATGTAAAGATGTTGTATGGGTTCAATTTGCAGAGAGTATTGTAGGTCAGGTTATATATAGATGTTGCATAGGGTCAGGTTGTAAAGGTGCGGTATATGCGGTCGGGTTATAGAAATACTCTCTAGGTTTGTAGGGTGATGTTATATAGGGCCAGGTTGCATAGAGACGCTTTACACTGTCAGGTTGTAGAGAGATGTATCGGATCAGGTCGTTGAGGGTGCTGCATAGGGTCAGGTTGTAGCGATGCTATATAGGGTAAGATTGTAGATAGATGCTTTATTTGGTCAGGTTTTAGAAATGCTGTTTAGGGTCAGATTTTTATATAGCTCCTGTATAAGGTCAGATTGTAGAGATGCTGTGTAGGGTTAGGTTTTTTACAGATTCTGTATAAGGTCAGGTGGTAGAGATGCTGTATGGGTCAGGTTTTATAGGTACTATATAAGGTCAGGCTGTAGAGAAATGGTTTATAGGGTGGGTCAGGTTGTTTAATGATTATGTTTAGTGCCAGGTTGTTTAGAGGTCCTATATACGGTCAGTTTGTGTAGAAATGTTTTATAGGGTCAGGTAGTAGGGGGGTGGTGTCATGCGTTCAAAGCAGACAGCTATTTGGTATGTCTTAGGGTGTGTTTCCATGGTCAGGATTCCTTCAGTAAATGCTGCGTGTTTGACGCTGTGCGCTGGTGCAGCGTCAAACACGCAGCGTCCAGATGTTACTGCATAGTGGAGGGTATTTCAAGAAATCCCGTCTCCACTATGCGTAAAAACACGCAGGCGGCAGACCTGCGTTAACGGACTTGCTGTGCGTCTTTTCAGATCGCACATGTCCTTTTCCCTTGCGGCGACGCTCCGTCGCCGCAAGGGAAATAACACAGGCCTGTGTAGCGCTGCGGTGATTCCGGATGTGTTCAATGAGCACATCCGGATTCACCACGCATTTACAAGGGGGCGGGGCTTTGGGGGGAGCGGACTTTCTGCTCCGTCCAAAGCGCTGTGTTTCCTGACCGTGGAAACACAGCCTTATAGTCTGCTATTATTTAATATGATACATCAACATTTACTATTATTTTTATCGTCCTCATCTCCTGTTAATGAGGTAACTTTACCTTGGAAACTGTGCCACACTGATACTTAACATTTTTTACTTGATACACCATAGTTGATTCTTTTTTGATACAGACTTCAATATACATATATGGTAAAATTGTATGTTCATGTATGTTACAATTGCTGTCATTCTTATAGTAAAATCTCAGATTATTGTCTGTAAGTTAACTGGATCAGTTCATTATACATAGTTACAAATAGTTACATAGGTTGAAAAAAGGCCTGGGTCCATCAAGTTCAACCTTTCTCCATGAATTGTACATTTTGTCACTAATTTAACTATAACCCACAATGTTATGTGTATCAAGAAAATCATCCAGTCTTTTTTTAAAAGCTGTCATAGTTTCTGCCATTAATACCTCTTGTGGTAGTGTATTCCACTGTCTGACTGCTCTAACTGTAAAGAACCCTTTCCTATTGCTGCTGGAATCACCTTTCTTTCAACTGTAATGAGTGCCCCTGGTCATCAGTATGGACTTTGGAACGAATAAGTCATGTGCAAGTCCTTTGTACTGACCACACATATACATGTAAATGAGATCTCCTCTGAGGCGTCTTTATTCTAAACTAAACAAGCCCAACTTTTCCAACCTCTCATCATATGAGAGGCCTTCCATCCCTTGTAGATAATCTAGGAGAGTATATGTTTACATGATCTTCCAATACTGCATACTTATGTAATTTGTGGAACTGCCTCTTACCCCTAACGCCTCATTCCCAGGGCTTCTATTGTGGATCCTATCTTTTCCTTCCTCAATAATTTTGTGCACAAGATTATGTATGTTATCTATTATTGTATCAATAAAATGTTTAATTTTTGAAGTCAGCACTCCAAATATATTTATGTATTTTAAGCGTTTCTTCTATAATTTTTATCCTCATTTTTTGATTAAGACTGCACTATAGATTATGTTCATTATATTAATCACGACTTTTCTCAATCCATTACCCTGTGAATTATGTAATATTGTGTAGAGATACTGTATAGGATCAGGTTATAGAGATACTGTGTAGGGCGAGATTGTAAATATGCTGTATAGGGTCTGGTTGTATAGATGCTGTGTAGGGTCAGGTTCTAAAGAGACATAGAATTAGGTTGTAGGGTCAGGTTGAAGTCAAACTTATAGGGTCAGGTTGTATAGATATGTTGTATATGGTCAGATTGAATAAAAATGCTATATAGGATCAGGTTGTAGAGAGGTGCAGCATATGATCAGGTTTTTTTTAGATGCTGTATAAGGTCAAGTTATAGAGAGATGCTATATAGGGTCAGATTGTAGAGAGACTGTACGGGGTCAGGTTATAGAGATGCTGGGTAGGGTCAGGTTGTATAGACATGCTATATGCAGTCAGGTTGTAGAATATTGTATAGGTTCAGGTAGTAGAGAGATACTTTATAGTGTGTTTTAATCATGCTTTATATGGTCAAGTTTAAAGGATGCTATATAGGGTCAGATTGTAGATAGCCTATACAGGGTCAGGTTGTGTAGAGATGCTATTATAGGGTCAGGCTGTTGAGATATTGTATAGTGTTAAGCCTGGGTCTCACATAGCGATACACCAGCGATCCTGACAACGATCAGGATCGCTGGTGTATCGCTACATGATCGCTGCTGAGCTGCCAAACAGGCAGCTCAGGCAGCGATCAGCACAGGGACACTGCGGGTAAACATTGCTTAGTTACCCGCAGTGTACCTTGGATACCAGCGCCCTGATGCAGGGAGCTGGTAACCAAGGTACACATCGGGTTTCCAGTCGCTGCGCGGTGCCTGGAAACCCACTGTGTACCTAGGTTACCAGTTCCCTGCATCAGGGCGCTGGTATCCAAGGTACACAGCGGGTTTCCAGGCACAGCCCCGCGCCTGGAAACCCGCTGTGTACCTTGGTTACCAGCAGATCGCTGGTCTCCTGCCTGTCACACGCAGCGATGCGTGCTGGCCAGCGGGAGACCAGCGATCAAAAAAATGTCCTGACATTTCTGACACGACCAGTGATTCACAGCAGGGGCCTGATCGCTGGTACGTGTCAGACATAGCGAGATCGCTGCTGAGATCGCTGTTTAGCAGCGTTCTCGGTAGCGATCTCGCTATGTGAGACGGGCCCTTTAGGTTGTAGCGAGACGCTGCATAGGACCAGGCTGTAGAGATGCCCTATAGGGTCAGGTGCAGTTGACGGGTTGCATTCCTTGTGGGACAAGTTAATGTTTCTAGTGATGCCATTTTTTTTTCTACATGGCTTTTTGATCATATTTAATTACATTTTTTGTGTTTCAGTATAATGAAACATTTTTGGCATTTTTTTCATGTTTTACCGTGTGCATTGTTTGGGTTATGGTACAGATTTATAGCTTGGGTCATTCCGCACACGGCTATACCAAACATGTTCTTTTTTTTGTTCATACTTTTTACAGTTTTATTTACTTTTTTTAACATAAGGTACGTTTCCACGTACCGGATTGTCTGCGCTTTGGACGGAGCAGAAACCCCGCTCTGCCCAAAGCACCTCCCCCTTATGTACGCGCTGTGATTCCGGATGTGTTAATTGAACGCATCCGGAATCGCCGCACGGTATGCATAGGACTATGTTATGTACCTTGCGGCGACGGAGTGTCGCCGCAATGTAAACACATGCTGCGGTCTAAAAAGATGCACCACATATCCGGTTTAGCGGGTGTGTCACCTGCGTAATCGGACACATAGTGGAGACGGGATTTCATAAAATCCACTTCACTATGCTGGAACATCCGGTCACTGCAGATTAAACGCTGCGGTAGGACGCTGGGTCCAATCCGGAACTAATACTGAATGTTTCCGCTACGTGGAAACATACCCTTAGTCTCTTTATGGACTTTTACCTGAATAATCACTGATCCAATATCTTGCAATACTTATGTAGAAGAACATTCGGGCTCTTAAACTTACACTGACACTTCGCCTATTAAACCGTGCTTATTGCAGGGCCTTACAAGTCACCATAGCTGACTGATTTGAACGCCATTGTAATCAGGCTGTCATTACGATCTCGGGGTGTCAATAGGCTTAATGAGAGAGCCCCCTCTCCGTAAATAACCATCTAGGTACTGATATCAAAATTGACAGCGCTATTTAATTTATGCTTATGCCGATATTGCCTATTGCTGGGTGTCATCCTGATGTTGGTGATAGCTCTGCTTGTTAGCTGGCACCATCATCATGCCACACATCTATAGTGGTTTGTGGGAAGTCAATTCCTGCAGCGCCACATATGTACATCATATATCGCAAAGGGGTAAAAAACAACTTTATATTCACCTACCTCCAGTGATTCAGCAGTCTGGAAAAGGAATACCTCAACTCCGACACTTACACTCTGACACCATGCACCAGAGTGATGTCATTAAGGGGCGCCAGGGCATTCCTCCTTCAGCTTGCTTTCTGCTGTCAAGGCGATGTCTCAGTAGCTTTGCTGCCCCACGGTCAAAAGTTGTCTGTCTCATGGGCCACATATTTGAGATATCTGATGTATAGGATCAGGCTGTATTGAGATGCTGTATATGGTTAGATTGTATCAATGTTGCATAGGGTCAGGTTGTAGAGAGATGTTGTATTGGTCAGGTTGTGTTCTATGAGGCAGGGCTTTTGGGATGACAGTATGAGGTCAGGTGCAAAAGACTTTCTCATTTTTCTCATGCCACAAATCTATTTCATATGAGCAGCTTAGTGAATTCTCTCATTTCTTTTCACAAATGGAGGCTGAGTACATGAGCTCTGGTATTAACACAAAGCTCTGTGGAGTTGCTAAGTAACAGTATATAACTCTAATTATGCAGCAGATACAAAGATCAGCTCTGGTAAATGTATGGCAGGAGCTGTGTGCAAGATATACAATGCCAGTATACCTGGTGCTTACACATGTACGAGGTAATGAGATTATTGATGTGTGAAGCATATCAAACTATACACTCATAGAATTACTTTATAAAAAGAGGGCCCCTGAATAATAGAACAGAGACTTTCTAACCTCTTGGGTTATGGACCACTGATATTTTTGATAACAGTATTATGGAATTTTAACACTCAGGATTATGAAAGATTGAAATAAACTGGTTCATATCAGTGTTACGATGATACGGAAACACTCCAGTGACTATAGAAAACTGCATAACCATAAACATCATAGGGCACAACAAGAAAAGGCTAAGCAACATGTCCAACTTTTCACATGGCATCCCCATTCCATTCAAATGTAATTATATACCTGCTCGAAGTTAAGGTAAAAATATAATTCGTTGCCAAGACACATTAAGAAAGATATAACTAGGACACATGCCCAACTAGTTTTATTATAGACAGATCAGGCCACTAAATTAAAATACCACGCCATTGTTTTTTTCTTATTTCAGTGCTGGAGTGGTATGACTAATCTAAGTTCACTGACCCTAGTATTATACCAACAGCTCTGTCTTCAGCTCTTCCCTGCGCCACTCTGGTCCCATGCCGCCATCTTGTAACCGCATCTTCTGACCAGAAGATGGTGGTAACGGTCACAAGCTGTTAATGTAAGTCCGAGAGCCACATTCTAACTCTCATAGAATTACATTGAGTTGTGACTTCCAGATTAATCAAGCAAACAGTGCAACGATCCAACAGGTGACAAATTGCTGGAGACTGACCAGAGCAGCGCCAAAAAAAAGATGGTGGCTAGTTAGTTTAAGACTAGAGACAGGGAACTTAGATTATTAGCATCACTCCAGCGCTGCAATTAAAAAAAAAAAGCTGATCTGGTGCTTTAATTCAGACCCCAGACAAGACACCTAAATGTGTTTAGACTCCAGACCAGATCACAAAATTCATTCAGACCATAAATTCTTTCTGGTCCCTAAATTCATCCTAACCCTAAAATTAAAATCTCAAAATCAATACGCAGCTCAAATCCCCAAATTATCCAACATCAAACCAAATCCATAAATGTATGCAAGTTCCTAAATTCAACCTGACCCCAGATCCGATCGCTATAATCCCTTTGACAATACTCCTAAATTGCTCAGTCCCCAAAATTGTCAGACCTCATGCCCTTGAAGAGACTAGAAAATAGATCAGACTTATACATGATTTCAGACTCCAGGCCCTTCCCCTAAATTATTATACACCAGACCAGACGCCCAGATTATCAGATCCCCCAACCCAGATCACAATTCAGTATGCTTACCATCCTCAGGTCTTGGTCTTCTTTACTCTAGGGTACCGTGTAGGTGATGCTTCTGACATTGGATTAGATCAGGAGAGTGTGCTCATTAAGACCTGTATTTTTTAAAATCAGATTTTCATCAGCTTTTGGTCAGTGTGTCAGTTTTTACCATCAGTGTTTCATCGGTTTTTCTCATCTTCAAACAAAAACGATGGCGGTTTCTCAAGCTTCTCCTATCAAACAAGAATGATAAAACGACAGCAATAAGATGCCATCAGTGTGCTATCCGAGCTTTTATAAAGTTATAAATTTGAATGGGGAGTTTGATCCATGACTAGGATAAAAAATGTATATATGAAATTAACTCGGCACTCAACTTATGTGTATGAGATATAAGGTTTTTATTCACAGTAGTAGCGAAACGTTTCGGTCCTATATCATGGACCTTCATCAGTCACACAAACTACTGCATAAAGGGTTAATCCACAATGGGAAAAGGAGAAGCTGGATGCAGCCAGTGGTGGTAGATAAGAATGAAGCCAAATGTCTCTATTTGAGCCCATATCCTGTGGGATAAAGTCCAGCGGTGAATGTGATCACCGCGTCCCATGCAGAGATCACATTCACCGCTGGACTTTATCCCACAGGATATCGGCTCAAATAGAGACATTTGGCTTCATTCTTATCTACCACCACTGGCTGCATCCAGCTTCTCCTTTTCCCATTGTGGATTAACCCTTTATGCAGTAGTTTGTGTGACTGATGAAGGTCCATGATATAGGACCGAAACGTTTCGCTACTACTGTGAATAAAAACCTTATATCTCATACACATAAGTTGAGTGCCGAGTTAATTTCATATTTAGTTACGGTGTGGGAACCTACTCGGGCACCTCTCTCTTTGGCTGTGCACACGGTTACCTTTTCATAGGATAAAAAATGGTCATGTCTTCTTTGATTTAGTTTTTTTGTGGATCTCTCCATTTTAGGCCTCTTTCACACATCCGTTTTTTTGTGTCAGGCATAATCCGTCGAATGCCTGAAGGGACGGATTCGGCGCTGAAATTATAAAAACTGATGCAACGGATCAGTTTTTTTGCTGGATCCGACCTGAACTTTTGAACCCGGAAAAAGAAGTTTTGGAGCCAGAAAATGCAGGTTTGCATGTCCGGAGACAGTGGAAAATGTAGTAGTAGTAGTAGTAGCAGCAGCAGTAGTCCCCCCTGATTTCCAGACTTTTGACGGTTTGCACAAAAGACTGATCCGGTTCCATACACTTCTATTATTTCCGACTGCCTGATGCGCCGCTTCAGGCGCTATCAGGCGGCTCCGGAAAAAATAAATAGCGTTGCAGTCACCGTTTCGTCCGGCCGCCGGAATGTACATTTCCGCCGGATCCGGACAAAAACTGATGCAACGCAATGACATCTGGCGCTAATGAAAGTCAATGCTAAAAAAACGCATCCGGTACCGGATCCGTTTTTTTAACAACACGCCGGATCGTGCCTGAAGTCAAAAAACGGATGTGTGAAAGAGGCCCAATAAAAAAAAAAAATGTGAACAGCCACATAAACAATAATGGGTATATGTGCTAACCATGAATAACAGATGGAACCTGTACATGAAAAACTGATGTCTGAATGAGGCTTTAATTTGCAAGATAGTCGTATTGGATCCTGTGTATTATGATCTGTACTGTTATGATATGGTTATCACATTGGTATCATGACCTGGTGGTATTGTTCATGTCATATAGCATCTTCTGTGGAGCCCTCAAATTCTGATATAAATACATGTAAGTTTCTTACAGAGTTTGTCAACTTATTAAGACAATTATGGTTCGTTCACAAAACCCAAAATACAAATAAATGTAAACCTATATGGATTATTCTGGTGGTGTGTTCTCAGTGTTTACCCAATGGAGGGCTTCTCCACTCCAAACCCTTGTGTTACACTCAACATAGGCAAAACTGAACCATATACAGATGCATTTTTTTGTTAGGTGGACTGAGACTGGTATGATTAGATATGATTAGTGTAATATATGCATAATTGTGGGTCACCCCTCGTCAAATGCTCTTGTAGAGTATGTTGTTTTTTTTGTTTTTAAGAGGGGGAGGGTTAAATCCCTACTTGGATCTTATCTCAACCTCTTTTCAGTTAGGCAGTGTTTCTAATTTTTTTGCTCAGATTTTTGTTCTGTCCTCTTTGTAGGATAACAGTCGAAGAGTGGATAATGTCCTCAAGTTGTGGATAATTGAAGCTCGTGACCTTCCCCCCAAGAAGCGCTATTACTGCGAGCTCTGCCTGGATGACATTTTGTATGCCCGTACCACCAGCAAAGCCCGGGGTGAGACCGTTTTCTGGGGGGAGCATTTTGAGTTTAACAACCTGCCAGCTGTCCGGAACCTACGTCTCCACCTGTATAAGGACACAGATAAAAAGAGGCGCAAAGAGAAGAGCAACTATGTAGGCATGGTGAACGTGCCCATCGCCAGCATCAGCGGACGCCATTTTGTGGAGCAGTGGTACCCAGTCTCCCAGCCCACATCCTACAAAGGAAAGAGCAGCTGTCCCTCCATCCGCCTAAAGTCACGATACCAAACTATGAGCATCCTCCCCATGGAGCTGTATAAGGAATTTGCAGAATATGTGACCAACAACTACCGGATGTTGTGTGCTGTGCTGGAGCCAGTGCTAAGCGTGAAGAGCAAAGAGGAGGTGGCCTGTGCATTGGTACATATATTACAAAGCACGGGGAAGGCTAAGGTATACAGATTTACACATGTTTGCATGTACTTATGTGTCAGAACTGGGAATAGGAGTTGCATGGTAGATGGTAAGCTGGTAATGGTTGCATGGTATTAAGATAAGCCTAGCCCAAGTGGTGTCTTAATTAATGACTTATAAAGAAGATTGAGGAGTCCTATAGAAAGTATCCAAGTAGGTCCTCATTATATTGACGAGTCTTGCCATCCAAAGCAGAAGAACCTCGTGTCCTCTCCACATCCCCAAACCTTTTTAATAATTCTTGAGACAATTCACCCCCCAGCTTGTTTGACAATGCTTTATCAATGCTGCACAATAGCAAAGAAGATAGGACCATCCATAGTAGCCATCCTTAAGGTACTGCCACACTAAACAATCCCGCTAGCGATAGCGATAAAGACGCATACTAATGCGATCGCTAGCGGGATTGTTTTTATATCGCTAAGTGCGGCTTAACTTAGCGATGTCGTTAGGACGCTATCGCGGTTAGCGATCTTCTTAACGACTTTAGCGGTACAAAAGTACCGCTAAATCGCTAAGAAAAGGTGCCACACTTAGCGATATATACTTACCTGCGGGGCGCCGACGATCTAAATAGGGTACGGAACGATGTCAGCGACGAGCGAGATCACAGCAGGGGCCTCGTCGCTGACAGATGCCGCACACAACAACATCGCTAACGGGATCGCTAAATAGTGACGTTTTTTAGCGATCCCGTTAGCGATGTTGTTTAGTGTGGCATACCCTTTACTGCAAGAGCCCTACTGTAGCTGCATGGTCTGCCTTTATAGTATATTTCTATCGTGTTCCTTTAAATAATGTAGGTCACCAGCAAAGCACTTAAAACAATATATATATATATATAAGTCACCATTTTAACAGATTCTTAGCAAAAAAGGTGCAGGAACCATGGAAAAACACTACGATACCAAAGTAAAGTAGTACTGGTGGGGCTGAAATGAATCCTTTTTTTGTTCTTTTTATTTCAAGTATTGAATCTGAGTCTCTACAAGATTTAGGTTTTTAGTCTGCAGAGTGGGACATACAGTAAGCACTATTTATAAAATTTATTTGTGAAATAGATTGATATGTAGTTTTGTAGGAGAAGATTTAGTATATTATGTACTGAAAACCCTTGCTCATTTTGGGCTTATGAGTCTTGTAGGGGGTCCTTCTGTAGGCTCTACGCAGCTGATTAGGAC
The DNA here is from genome assembly GCA_033576555.1 of Oophaga sylvatica. NCBI lineage: Eukaryota > Metazoa > Chordata > Amphibia > Anura > Dendrobatidae > Oophaga > Oophaga sylvatica. The sequence goes on from JARQOD010000008.1 coordinate 13,327,020, forward strand.
CATCCACTGGATTCTCATCTCAGAATGAGCAGGGATTAAAATTTAAAAAATATAAGTTATACTGAATATTTTCTCGCAAACCCCTATATTAGTCTAATTAGCTCCTCCTACTTTATAGCATGATTCCACATATAGGAAAGCACATGACAAGTTACCTTTGCAGTTAATTTATTTCATTGTCCCACCTTGCTAAGACTAAGACAAGTAAGCAATGTTACATGTTGACAATTATGTCCTTCAGAAAGAAATGATGGCTGTAATCTATTTATTAAAGGGAATATGTCAGTAGGATCAACCCCCTTAACTGTCTACATGGGCATTGATATCTGCAAAAGAGTAAGGACTCGCTCATAAAAGCATATAAATCAGATGACTGCAATCTGATAAAAAAAGGATTTCACTCTGACCAATGTTATTTAATGAGGCAGTGCAGATCTGCATTTTTTTCTCAGGTGCATTCGGCATGAAAAAAAAATTGCAGCATTCTGTGGTTTAACACCGAAACCATATGGGTGTGAGAAAAAAATTGGATACCATACAGTAAGGCATCTGATTTTTATAGATACATTGCAATTCTGTAAGATAGGAAACTATAAAGGGTCCTGTAAAAGATTAATATCTTTGAGTAAAAAAAAGGATTGCACACTGACAGCACACGTATGACAAGTGAGAAAAAATTGGCCCACTTTTCTAGATAAAAATGGGACCGATTTTTATGCACGTGTGGCCCCACCTAATCCATATTTTTCTTAAAGGAATTGTCCAGGTTTGTGATGAAAGTCTAAAGTCACCCTATGTGACTGTAGACTTTTGAATTCTCACAGCATTCATACAAGTAAATTGCGCAAAGACATGCACGTCTAGTCGGAATGCGGCTGAAAGTATGGATAATGCCGAAACTGGAGAATCCTGATAGAGTGTGGTTAATGCATTGTGACAATTCAAAAGTCTGCAGTCACATAAAGTGACTGCAGACTTGTCACAATCCTGGACAATTCCTTTAATATTTTAATTACCTGTTAAGCTCTATGGGCTGGACTGAGATCTCCCCAGAGCTTACTTTAAATGAAAGGGGCATTAACAGTGAGTGACTGACAGTCTGCCCTCCTGCTCCACATATCTCACCTATAGCGCCACCTTTCATTCAAAATAAACTCTGGAGTCAGATTCTCAGGGAGATCTGTATCCGGACCATAGGTGTTAACAGCTCATTTACATATTAACAAAAATATGGATTTCTCTGGAATAAGACATTGGATCCCAAATATTATAGTGTTATTTTATTCAATTTTCAATGACCTGCATGCCCATGCAGACGGCTTAAGAGGGTTGATCCTACTGACAAAATCCCTTTAGGTCAAGGTTCCCCAACTCCAGTCCTCAAGGCTCATCAACAGCTCATTTTTTCAGGATTTCCTTTGTATTGCACAGGTGATGCAATTATCACCTGGGCAATACTAAGGAAATCCTGAAAACATGACCTGTTGGTGGGCCTTGAGGACTGGAGTTGGGCAGCCTTGGTTTAGGTGACCATGGATAAAGGAAGTGGAGCAATTACCCAAAACAACAAATAAAGTCCCTAGAACAATTTGCTTGGCCACCACATTATATTTTTTGCTTTGGTTTTCATAAATCTCTTCCAGCATCTGTGTTTTTTCTATGATGGGGCTAACTATATCCTTCTCATCAGAGTACCACTTTGTATAACTTGGGCTTTGATATTTGGTTCTCATTCAGAAATGTTGCAGTAAAAATAGAGGTATTCATTAATTATTACTGAGTGTAATTGGACATCCAGAGGGTTGCCATCATTTATTTCTCCTTATTCTGTTCTGAGATTTTCTTTGTACTCCAAACATTTTCCAGAAGTATAGAGAATCATGCCATTGAATGCTGTCATAGTCCTTCATCAATGATCTTGAGCTGCTAGTCTTTCTTCTCCCATCCATTTTGTATAATACAATCCTCCCCCACAGATCCTATACATTAAAGATTGATAATGGCCTTGTTCTTATCAGCAATTTTAATTTTTATGAATGGAAGGTGATATCTTCATATCTGTGGGAAAGCGAACAAAACCATTTATTCTAGTTTTCTCTTTACTGAATATATTGAAGCCATATGAATAGAGAATGAATGACACAATGTTTCTCCGGAGCCAGGCTCAGATTCCTGGGATAGCTATATGGACTGTGGCAGCAGAAAGCTGAAGTTTGCTTTATCTCTATGCTGGGTTTTTCTTTTTAATATTAGTTTATTGGGCTGAGTAGAATTAAGTTTCAAAATACCTTAATGAATATGGACGACTTTATGGAGATTTTATTTAAAGGGAATCTGTCACCACATTTGATGTATTTAGCATATTAATATGGGCATACAGATTATAAAGTGCTGAAAATAGTCATACCTGTGTGCCTCATATCCGATGCCTTCTTGTAGACAAATAATCTTTTATCTGTTTATGTAAATGAACTCTTCCAGGCTTTGGGGCAGACATTGCCTGGAAGATAATGCTGCCTCCTCAGTTCATAGGTTAGATACGTCAAAGGTGGTGACAGATTCATTTTAAATGCATGTGTTTAGGGCTGAAAATTATTTTTTTGCAACTGAGTTTCATTAAAAATTTAAAAATGTACTTTTTGGGCTTTTTAAAAACTTTGTTTCTTTGCACATTGCTGACTGCAGAATGAGTTACATAAGAATATTTCAGTGAACTGGATCTAAACATTTGTAATACTTTTAACTGATTTTTTTAGCTTTTAAATTTTTTTACATTCAGCTCAACTTTTTGATGCGGTCTATAGTCCTTTATCAGCTGACAAAAGGTCAAAAAGACAGATAAAAGAGTTACACCCTCAGAAACAGCTCAGCTTACTAGCCGATTCTTCTGTTATTTATAATATTATAGCCAACAAAAGAATTCCCATGTTCAAAAACAATCAATCTTTATTGGAATATACAAATAAACAACAGTATACTTAAAACAAATTAAAGGAATCAAACTGCAGAGATAACAGATAAGTAATTTTTTTTTTGAGTCCTAGGAGTGTAAATCAGTAAGACATAAATATGACAACAAAAGATGACACATATGGAGCAAAATCATTATCTGGAATGAATAGTATAATGTCTCAACTGTCTTATCCAAGAGATCACACATACATGACATGACACCTCTGGGTTATACAATATTTCAGTCCAAAAGAATCAATATAGTTGCTCCGAAGTTATGATAAGAATATTTAGTTACAAAAATTATAATAAGTATATTCAGTTACACCGTATATTATAAAGTGCACGTGCTGATATTATTAGGAGCATGGTCCTGTTCATGTTAGTAAATACAGGACCAGACCAAAACTGGCAAGATAGTCATAGATCTAGGAGTGCCCTGAAGGTCAAGGAGATAACAAAAGTAAAAGTACAAGTGCTTCTGTGTTAATAGGAACAGGAACAACCCAGGTACATAACCATCAAAGCCTACAGGAGACCAAAATTAATCATAAATACACATCTTAGGACAAATGAACATTTTATATTTACCACCTTTTAGACCCTCTTATGCGCGTTTTGCCTAGTTCTTCCTCAGAAAGGAACCCTTTCCCTTAATCATGTCCCTGTTACAAGTTCCTTATTGCATATGTCTCTGCTATTTTCCATATTTCTGCTGAAATTTCTGGACTGCATGTAATTTTTTACTGCTCCTGTGTGTGACTGCTGTATAGCAGTATTGGTGCTCTCAGCTTTCCTGTCCATCTCTTGTCCTGCATGCCTTACTGTTCTGGTCCTCATTGATTCGCATGCTGTCCTTTCTATTGCATTATTGTCTGCAGTCCATGCTGCTCACACTGCCCTATCATTTAGAGCAGGGGTGGTGAAACTTTTCTCTTCCAGGGGCCATTTGTATGTTTATACTATCATTCAGAGGCCGTAAAAAATTATCAACTTGAAATTTATCTTGCTATATTTGGTCGAACATTTAAGTAACTACCCCCTAATGAATGCCTGGATCTGCTCCTCTATGATGCAACATATTAGATGGTGTTGATGATGTTGCTACAGGCAAATGTTTTCCAGATTTGCATTAGTCTAGAGCACAGTTGACTCTTTGCAAATAATTTTGAAAGGAACTTGCAGCAGTAAGTTTTGGACAGAGATGTATATTACACTATAGATCTCCTCACAGTGGGAAATTCATCACTGCTCACGTTACATTTCTAGTCAAGCAGTGAGAGGTCTGCAGTATACATCACATAGGAGACACCGAAACTGCTGTATTTACATCATATAGGAGACACTGGAGCTGGAGTATATAAATTATAGGAGACACTGGTTCTGCACCATATACAGGTCCTTCTCAAAAAATTAGCATATAGTGCTAAATTTCATTATTTTCCATAATGTAATGATTACAATTAAACTTTCATATATTTTAGATTCATTACACACCAACTGAAATTTGTCAGGTCTTTTATTGTTTTAATACTGATGATTTTGGCATACAACTCCTGATAACCCAAAAAACCTGTCTCAAAAAATTAGCATATCAAGAAAAGGTTCTCTAAACGACCTATTACCCTAATCTTCTGAATCAACTAATTAACTCTAAACACATGCAAAAGATTCCTGAGGCTTTTAAAAACTCCCTGCCTGGTTCATTACTCAAAACCCCCATCATGGGTAAGACTAGCGACCTGACTGATGTCAAGAAGGCCATCATTGACACCCTCAAGCAAGAGGGTAAGAGCCAGAAAGAAATTTCTCAACAAATAGGCTGTTCCCAGAGTGCTGTATCAAGGCACCTCAATGGGAAGTCTGTTGGAAGGAAACAATGTGGCAGAAAACGCTGTACAACGAGAAGAGGTGACCGGACCCTGAGGAAGATTGTGGAGAAGGACCGATTCCAGACCTTGGGGGACCTGAGGAAGCAGTGGACTGAGTCTGGTGTAGAAACATCCAGAGCCACCGTGCACAGGCGTGTGCAGGAAATGGGCTACAGGTGCCGCATTCCCCAGGTAAAGCCACTTTTGAACCATAAACAGCGGCAGAAGCGCCTGACCTGGGCTACAGAGAAGCAGCACTGGACTGTTGCTAAGTGGTCCCAAGTACTTTTTTCTGATGAAAGCAAATTTTGCATGTCATTCGGAAATCAAGGTACCAGAGTCTGGAGGAAGACTGGGGAGAAGGAAATGCCAAAATGCCTGAAGTCCAGTGTCAAGTACCCACAGTCAGTGATGGTGTGGGGTGCCATGTCAGCTGCTGGTGTTGGTCCACTGTGTTTCATCAAGGGCAGGGTCAATGCAGCTAGCTATCAGGAGATTTTGGAGCACTTCATGCTTCCATCGGCTGAAATGCTTTATGGAGATGAAGATTTCATTTTTCAGCACGTCCTGACACCTGCTCACAGTGCCAAAACCACTGTTAAATGGTTTACTGACCATGGTATTACTGTGCTCAATTGGCCTGCCAACTCTCCTGACCTGAACCCCATAGAGAATCTGTGGGATATTGTGAAGAGAAAGTTGAGAGACGCAAGACCCAACACTCTGGATGAGCTTAAGGCCGCTATCGAAGCATCCTGGGCCTCCATAACACCTCAGCAGTGTCACAGGCTGATTGCCTCCATGCCACGCCGCATTGAAGCAGTCATTTCTGCAAAAGGATTCCCGACCAAGTATTGAGTGCATAACTGAACTTTATTATTTGATGGTTTTTTTGTTTGTTTTTAAAAAACACTTTTTTTTTATTGGACGGTTGAAATATGTTAATTTTTTGAGACAGGTTTTTTGGGTTATCAGGAGTTGTATGCCAAAATCATCAGTATTAAAACAATAAAAGACCTGACAAATTTCAGTTGGTGCGTAATGAATCTAAAATATATGAAAGTTTAATTGTAATCATTACATTATGGAAAATAATGAAATTTAGCACTATATGCTAATTTTTGAGAAGGACCTGTACATCACATAGGAGGTGCTGGAGCATATGCATTACACAGGAGACATTAGTACTGGAGCATATACAGTGGGTACGGAAAGTATTCAAACCCCTTTAAATTTTTCACTCATCTAGGTATCTCTCATTTCTCTCCACCTCATATCTATGTATCTCCCATCTCTCTCCTCATATCTATGTATCTCCCATCTCTCTCCACCTTATATTTATGTATCTCATCTCTCTCCACCTCCTATCTATGTATCTCCCATCTCTCTCCACCTTATATTTATGTATCTCTCATCTCTCTCCACCTCATATCTACGTATCTCCCATCTCTGTCCACCTATCTATGTATCTCCCATCTCTCTCCACCTCATATCTATGTATCTCCCATCTCTCATCTATGTACAGTGGGTTCGGAAAGAATTCAGACCCCTTTAAATTTTTTACTCTTTGTTTCATTGCAGCCATTTGGTAAATGCAAAAAAGTTAATTTTTTTTCTCATTAATGTACACTCTGCACCACATCTTTACTGAAATAACCAGAAATGTAGAAATTTTTGCAAATTTATTAAAAAAGAAAAACTGAAATATCACATGGTCATAGGTATTCAGACCCTTTGCTCAGTATTGAGTAGAAGTACCCTTTTGAGCTAGTACAGCCATGAGTCTGATGCTACAAGATTTTCACACCTGGATTAGGGGATCCTCTGTCATTCTTCCTTCCAAATCCTCTCCAGTTCCGTCAGGTTGGATGGTGAACGTTGGTGGACAGCTACATTCAGATGCTCAATTTGGTTTAGGTCAGGGCTCTGGCTTAGCCAGTCAAGAATGGTCACAGAGTTGTTCTGAAGCCACTCCTTTGTTATTTTAGCTGTGTGCTTAGGGTCATTGTCTTGTTGGAAGGTGGACTTTCTGCTAAGTCTGAGGTCCAGAGCACTCTGGAAGAGGTTTTCATCCAGGATATCTCTGTACTTGGCCGCATTCATGTTTTCTTCAATTGCTAACAGTCATGCTGTCCATGCAGCTGAAAAACACCCCCATAGCATGATGCTGCCAGTACCATGTTTCACTGTTGGGATTGTATTGGGCAGGTAATGAGCAGTGCCAGTTTTTCTCCGTGCATACTGCTTAGAATTATCACCAAAATGTTCTATCTTCGTCTCATCAGACCAGAGAATCTTATTTCTCATAGACTGGGAGTCCTTCATATGTTTTTTAGAAAACTCTATGCGGGCTTTCATATGTCTTGCACTGAGGAGAGGCTTCCGTCTGGCCACTCTGCCATAAAGGCCGACTGGTGGAGGGCTGCAGTGATAGTTTACTTTGTGGAACTTTCTCCCATCTCCCTACTGCATCTGTGGAGCTCAGCCACAGTAACATAATAACAGCTAGCAAGGCCGAAAAAAGACATTTGTCCATCCAGTTCAGACTATATTCCGTCAGAATAAATCCCCAGATCTACATCCTTCTAAAGAATCTAATAACTGTAAGATACAATATTGTTACGCTCCAGGAAGACATCCAGGCCTCTCTTGAAACTCTCAACTGAGTTTACCATCACCACCTCCTCAGGCAAGGAATTCCAGATTCTCAATGCCCTAACAGTAAAGAATCTTCTATGTTGGTGGAAAAACCTTCTCTCCTCCAGATGCAGAAAATGCCCCCTTGTGACCTTCACCTTCCTTGGTGTAAACAGATCCTCGGAGAGATATTTGTATTGTCCCCTTATATACTTATACATGGTTATTAGATCACCCCTCAGTTGTCTTTTTTCTAGACTAAATAATCCTAATTTTGCTAATCTTTCTGGGTATTGCAGTTCACCCATCCCCTTTATTAATTTTGTTGCCCTCCTTTGTACTCGCTCTAGTTCCATTACATCCTTCCTGAGCACCGGTGCCCAAAACTGTGCACAGTATTCCATGTGCGGTCTAACCAGGGATTTGTACAGAGGAAGTATAATGCTCTCATCATGATCCCATGATCCTGTTTGCCTTGGCAGCCGTTGCCTGGCACTGGCTGCTCCAGGTAAGTTTATCATTAACTAGGATCCCCAAGTCCTCCATGTCATATTTACCCAGTGGTTTCCTTTTCAGTGTGTAATAGTGATATTGATTCCTTCTTCCCATGTGTATAACCTTACATTTATCATTGTTAAACCGCATCTGCCACCTTTCGGCCCAAGTTTCCAACTTATCCAGATCCATCTGTAGTAGAATACTATCTTCTCTTGTATTGACTGCTTTACATAGTTTTTTATCATCTGCAAATATCGATATTTTACTGTGTAAACCTTCTACCAGATCCTTAATAAATATATTGAAGAGAATAGGTCCCAACACCGACCCCTGCGGTACCCCACTGGTCACAGCAACCCAGTTAGAGAATATACCATTTATAACCACCCTCTGCTTTCTATCACTAAGCCAGTAACTTACCCATTTACACACATTTTCCCCCAGACCCAGCATTCTCATTTTGTGTACCAACCTCTTGTGTGGCACGGTATCAAACACTTTGGAAAAATCAAGATATACCAAGTCCAATTACTCACCTTGGTCCAGTCTATAGCTTACCTCTTCATAAAAACTGATTAGATTGGTTTGACAGGAGTGATTCCTCGTAAACCCATGCTGAGGAATCTTTGGGCTCTTTACCTCTCTCACCAAGGCTCTTCTCCCATGATTGCTCAGTTTGGCTGGACAGCCAGGTGTAGGAAGACTTCTGGTGGTCCCAAATTTCTTCCATTTAAGGATTATGGAGGCCACTGTGCTCTTAGGAACCTTGAGTATTGCAGTAACCTTGTCCAGATCTGTGTCTTGCCACAATTCTGTCTCTGAGCTCCTTGGCCAGTTCATAATTCTCATTTGGTCTGACATGCACTGTGAGCTGTGAGGTCTTATATATACAGGTGTGTGCCTTTACAAATCATGTCCTACCAGTTTAAACACAGCTGGACACCAGTGAAGGAGTAGAAGGATCTCGAGGAGGATCACAAGGAAATGGACAGCATGTGACTTAAATATGAGTGTCTGAGCAAAGGGTCTGAATACTTATGACCATGTGATATTTCAGTTTTTCTTTTTTAATAAATTTGCAAAAATTTCTACATTTCTGTTTTTTTTTCACTTAAGATGGTGTGCAGAGTGTACATTAATGAGAAAAAAAATGAACTTTTTTGAATTTACCAAATGGCTGGAATGAAACAAAGAGTGAAAAATTAAAAGCCTGAATACTTTCCGTACTCACTGTACATCACAAAAGAGTCTAGGGCATATACATCACAGGAGATGCTAGGGGATATATATCACTAGAGATACTGAGGGATGTACCTCACTGGAAATACTGGGGGATATGCATCACTGGAGTTACTGGAGATACTAAGGATATACATCACTGGAGACAGGGCCGGTTTTTGACAAAGTGGGGCCCTGGGCGAAAGTTTAAAGTGGGGCCCCAAATGCTCACATATTGCACCATCACACTGAAACATTTTTGTTGTATTTACATGCGCTGAGTTCATACATTTAAACGACAGTGATCGACAATATTGAAGTCATTAGACACTTGTTTTCCTGGCCTCTTTACATAGCCTGAGAAAGAATGATGGGCATAGAATGATAACTAGTAGATCAATCTGTCACCACACGGTATCATGTTATCAGCAGCACATCTGCAGTTTTCACTGGATGATGTGCTGCTGAGAACAATGATTTCTGTTCCAGCATAAACAACTCAATCATTCTATGAATAGGCAGCATTTTGCTAGTTTAGTATAATGTGCCCCATGGTCCTCCATATAGTTTAATACACACCCCACAGTGCTCCCTATAGTACAGTGCACCCCATAATCCATATAGTACAGTGCAACTGCCACAGGAGTATAATGCAGCCCCAAAGAAGTAAAATGCAGCCCCAACAGGAGTATAATGCAGCCCCCATAGAGTATAATGTAGCCCTCATAGAGTATAATGCAGACCCATAGAGTATAATGCAGCCCCATAGGAGTATAATGCAGTCCTGTAGAATATAATTCAGCCCCACAGGAGTAAAATGTAGCCCCATAGAATATAATGCAGGCCCAAAGGAGTATAATTCAGCCCCATAGAGTATAATGCGACCCTACAGGAGTATAATGCAGCCCCAAGAAAGTATAATACAACCCCATAGAATATAATGCAGCCCTGCAGGAGTATAATGCAGCCCCACAGGAGTATAATGCAGCCCCATAGGAGTATAATGCACCCCCCATAGAGTATAAGGCATCCCCATAGGAGTATAATGCAGCCCCCCTATAAAATATGTAGCCCCCCATAGTAGTATAATGCAGCCCCCATAAACTATAATGCAGCCCCACAGGAGTGCAATGCAGCCCTGCAGGAGTATAATGCATCCCCACAGGAGTATAATGCCACCCCATAGGAGTATAATGCACCCTCCATAGAGTATAAGGCATCCCCATAGGAGTATAATGCAGCCCCCCATAAAATATAATGCAGCCCCCCATAAAGTATAATACAACCCCACAGGAGTACAATGCAGCTCCACAGGAGTATAATGCAGCCTTATAGAATATAATGCAGTCCCCTACAAGAGTATAATGCAGCCCCATAGCAGTATAATGCAGCCCCATCGAAGTATAATGTAGCCCCGCAATAGAGTATAATGCAGCCTCATATGAGTATAATGCCACCCCCATAGAGTTTAATGCAGGCCCATAGTAGTATAACGCAGCCCCATAGGAATATAATGCAGCCCCCATAGAGTATAATGCAGCCCCATATTACTCCAGTATTATGGCCACCAAGTACTCACTGATCTAAAAAATAAATAAATAGCCAACAACCTTCAGTAACCACCGATCGACCAAGCCACTGCATGACCAGCTGTACCCTCGCCTTCTGTATCCTCACCCATCCCTTGTAGATTGTGAACCCTCGCAGGCAGGATCCTCTCTCCTCCTGTACCAGTTGTGACTTGTATTGTTTAAGATTACTTTACTTGTTTTATTATGTATACCCCTCCTCACAAGTAAAGCGCCATGGAATAAATGGTGCTATAATAATAAACAATAGTAATAATAATAAATACAATACTCACCACTCCTCATTCCCCGCTGCAGCGCGTCCCCTCACCTCAACAGCTCCACTGCATGGCACAGCGTGTTGCGCACAATGAAGTGATGTCATTGCGCCCTCTGGGGGATGATGGGAGATGGAGCACCATGTGACGCTCTCTCCTCCATCGCTTCTATGATGTTCATACAGTTGAATATGCGATGCGGAGGGGTGCTGGCACTGGACCCCCCTGACTCACGGGCCCCATAGCGACAGCGTGGTCTGCCACTATTAGCAGCACTCCACTTGCTGTGGGCCCCTGGGATAGTGGGGGCCCTAGGCAGATGGCTGGCCCTGACTGGAGATACTGGGGGATGTGCATCACTGGAGATACTGAGGGATATACATAACAGGAGATACTGGGGGATATATATTACACAGGAATTGCTTGGACTGGAGCATATACATGACAGGATACACTGCGGTTGTGGCATATATAATCACAGGAGACACTGGGGCATAAACACAGGAGAAGCTGGGACATGGAACATTCATATCACAGGAGATGGGGCATTCACATCACAGGAGATGCTTAGCCTGTGGCATATACATCACATGAGATCCTGGGGCATATACATTACATGAGATGCTGGGGCATATACATCACATGAGATGCTGAGGCATATACATCACATGAGATGCTGGGACATATACACCACATGAGTGCTGGGCATATACATCATATGAGATGCTGAGGCATATACATCCCGTGAGATGCTGGGGCATATGCATCACATGAGATGCTGGGACATATGCATCACATGAGATGCTGAGGCATATGCATCACATGAGATGCTGGGGCATATACATCACATGAGATGCTGGGACATATACATCACATGAGATGCTGGGGCATATACATCACATGAGATGCTGAGGCATATACATCACATGAGATGCTGGGGCATATACACCACATGAGATGCTGAGGCATATACATCACATGAGATGCTGGGGCATATACATCACACGAGATGCTGAGGCATATACATCACACGAGATGCTGGGGCATATACATCACATGAGATGCTGGGGCATATACATCACATGAGATGCTGGGACATATACATCAGATGAGATGCTGGGGCATATACATCAGATGAGATGCCGGGACATATACATCACATGAGATGCCGAGGCATATACATCACATGAGATGCTGGGGCATATACATCACATGAGATGCTGGGGCATATACATCACATGAGATGCTGGGGCATATACATCACATGAGATGCTGAGGCATATACATCACGTGAGATGCTGGGGCATATACTGTCACGCTGTCTCTGCATACAGGAGGACCGGGGTCTATGCTGACCCTAAGCTGGGGTCCTGACTAATCCCTCTACCTGGAGGTACTGTTGATGGTACAGAGGTCCAGGCCGCCAGCGTAACCCTATCTCCTGTGAATCCCTGACCACTGTAATCTAGTCCTGAGAAGGACCCTGATTACCACCACAGGGAAACGGAAGGTAACTGCCTACACACAGTATAAGACGAATGAGACAGTACAAGGGGTAAAACAAAAGACACCTTGCATACAAAACTACCACTACAGAGGGAACACCAACGGTAAGGAGATAAATAATAAAGCGAGGAGAGGAGAAAACCACAACAGGTACTCTTAGCTTTAGATTTCTCAATATGATCCGCTCTGCTGGTCTGCATGAATGCTTTCACCGACACTTCCCTAGCAGACAGGCAGGTATTTGAAGGAAACCAATTATCGCAACATTAATTGCAGCTGAGCGAGGCTGGTCTTGTCCAGCACAGAGAGAGGGAGAATTAACTCACTGCCGAAAAACACCCAGCAGCAGAAACTCAGCTGTGAGAAGTCAGGGTGTGCAATCGCGACGATCTTCGCAGCGACACACCCGTGACAGTACCCCCCCCTTCTACAAGGGGCCTCCGGACCCTCAGGGCCGGGTTTATCTGGGTGAGTAGTGTGGAAGGCCCGAACCAATCGGTCTGCGCTAATATCCGACGCAGGAACCCACGTCCTCTCCTCAGGACCATACCCCCTCCAATGAACAAGGTACTGAAGGGACCGGCGATTCAGACGTGAATCGATGACTCTCGACACCTGGAACTCCAAGTTACCATTGACCACCACAGGAGGAGGAGGTAAAGGTGAAGGTATCACCGGCGCCACATACCTTTTAAGCAACGATCTGTGGAACACATTATGAATTTTAAATGTGGGAGGGAGGTCAAGACGGAATGCAACCGGATTAATTATAGAACTGATCTTGTATGGCCCGATGAACCTGGGACCCAGTGTCCAGGAGGGAACCTTAAGTTTTATATTCTTGGTAGACAACCATACCAGATCGTTCACACTTAGGTCCGGACCAGACACTCTCCTCCTATCAGCCATACGTTTGTATCGGTTCCCCATAGTACTCAGATTATTCAGCACTCCTCTCCACACTGAAGCAAGTGACGACGAAAATCGTTCCTCCTCAGGAACCCCAGAAGAGCCCCCCCTATTGAAGGTACAAAACTGGGGGTGAAAACCATATGCCCCAAAAAACGGGGACTTACCAGTGGACTCGCTCCGCCTATTATTCAGAGCAAACTCCGCCAGAGGCAAGAAAGAAGCCCAGTCCTCCTGGTTCTCTGACACAAAACACCGGAGATATGTCTCCAAGCTCTGGTTCAGACGCTCTGTCTGACCATTGGCATGCGGGTGAAAAGCCGATGAAAATGACAACTGCATCCCCCGCCGTGTACAAAATGCTTTCCAGAATTTGGACACAAACTGAGACCCCCGATCCGACACCACATCGGAGGGTACCCCGTGAAGTCTTACAATCTCCCCAATAAACACCTGCGCAAGAGTTTTAGCATTAGGAAGAGCGATAAAATGTGCCATCTTGCTGAACCTGTCCACTACAACGAGTATGACTGTTTTACCCGAAGATGGCGGGAGGTCCGTAATGAAGTCCATAGACAGATGAGTCCACGGACGCTCCGGGATCTTCAAAGGTAAGAGGGTCCCAGACGGACGGGTATGTGGGGTCTTAGAGCGCGCACAAACCTCGCAGGAGGTGACAAAAATTACCACCTCCCTATGTAAGTTAGGCCACCAAAACCGGCGCGAGAGGAGATCCTCAGTTGCTTTACTCCCTGGGTGTCCTGCCAAAGCTGAATTATGATGTGCCTCGATCACCTTTTGTCGCAACTGATTTGGAACAAACAGTCTCCCTGGAGGTCCTACAGGGGCGTCCCCCTGAGCCTCCAATACCTCCTCCTCAAGCTCAGAGCATACTGCCGACACCACCACCCCCTCCTGAAGGACCGGAACCGGGTCCTCCGTGTTCCCAGCCCCTGGGAAACAGCGAGATAAGGCATCCGCCTTAACATTTTTTGACCCAGGACGATATGTGACCACAAAATTAAACCTGGTAAAAAACAACGACCACCTAGCTTGTCTGGGATTCAGACGTTTAGCGGACTCTAAATATAGCAGGTTTTTGTGATCGGTAATGACGGTGACCGGGTGGACTGCCCCCTCCAAAAAATGATGCCACTCCTCAAAAGCTAACTTAATGGCCAAGAGTTCTCTATTGCCGACATCATAATTCCTCTCCGCGGACGACAATTTTTTAGAGAAGAAGGCGCACGGATGCCATTTACCAGGGGACGAACCTTGTGACAATACTGCTCCCACCCCTACCTCGGAAGCGTCCACCTCAACAATGAACGGCTGTGACGCATCAGGCTGAATAAGTATGGGTGCTGAAGCAAAACATTTTTTCAAAGAAGAAAACGCTTGACAAGCCTTGTCAGACCACTTTGAAAAATCCGTCCCTTTTTTAGTCATGTCTGTGAGAGGTTTAACTATGGACGAAAAATTACGAATGAATTTCCGGTAGTAGTTAGCAAACCCCAAGAAACGTTGTAATGCCTTAAGATCCTCTGGCAGATCCCACTCAAGAACTGCCCGCACTTTCCCAGGGTCCATACGAAAACCGGATGCTGACACCAGGAATCCTAAAAACTGAAGTTCCTGTACGGCGAACACACACTTCTCCCATTTGGCGTACAGTTTATTATCCCGCAAGATCTGTAATACCTGCCTAACATGCTCCTGATGAGACACAAGATCCGGCGAGTAAATTAAGATATCATCCAGATATATGACCACAAACTGTCCCATTAGGTGGCGAAAGATGTCATTTACAAAGTGTTGAAACACCGCCGGGGCAATACTCAGACCAAATGGCATGACAAGGTTCTCATAATGCCCCTCCGGAGTGTTAAACGCCGTCTTCCACTCATCCCCCTCCTTCATCCTAATCAGATTGTACGCCCCCTGAGATCCAACTTAGAGAACCATTTGGCACCCACAATCTGATTGAAGAGATCGGGAATAAGTGGGAGCGGATACGGATCTCGGACCGTAATCCGATTAAGCTCACGGAAATCCAGGCAAGGGCGTAGGCCTCCATCTTTTTTCTTCACAAAGAAGAACCCCGCGGCCACCGGGGAAGATGAAGGTCTAATATGCCCCTTAGCCAGACTCTCTGAAATATAATCCTTCATGGCCTGTCTCTCAGGACCAGAAAGGTTATACAACCTAGATTTCGGTAATTTGGCCCCAGGGAGCAAGTTAACAGAACAGTCATATTCACGATGAGGAGGTAGTTCTTGACACCCTTTCTCCGAGAATACATCCTCAAAGTCCACCAGAAATGGAGGTAAGTCCCTAGGAGCGACCGCACCAATGACCGTATTCATGCAGTTTTTATTACAGAATTCACTCCATTGGCTTATCTCTCTGGATTGCCAATTAATAACCGGGTTATGCTTAGTTAACCAAGGAAGGCCCAGCACTATAGGAGTAGGAAGACCCTCCAACACATAACAAGACAACAGTTCTTTATGTAACTCCCCCACTTGAAGATCTATGTTATGCACTGCTTGCAAAAAACTTCCCTGACCGAGAGGTCTGGCATCGATCGAGAATATGGGGACGGGTTTAGCCAACACACTCAATCGCATACCTTGGAACCCGGGCAAAGCGAGCATCCACCAGATTAGCTCCAGCCCCACTATCCAGAAGAACAGATATCCTCTCAGTTCTCGCACCCACCACCACCTCCGCCGGTACGAGAAACTGAGACGAATTTAGGGACAAAATACTTACTCCCAGATTGCCGTCCACCACACAATCTGGGATCAATAGTTTTCCGGCGACTTCTCACTCTGGAAAGGACGGGATGGACACCCCCCAATAAAATGTCCCTTTTTCCCACAGAAGAAACAACTTCTTGTTTTGTGGCGCCCCACCGATCCCCTCCCCCGGAATGATGTCCCTCCTAATTGCATAGGCTCCTCTGGAGTGACCAGGGGAACCTCCGTATAAGGGACCCTTGAGGAAGGTGGAGTCATCACAGGGGGCGAAGTTACCCCGCACCTCTCCCGAAGACGTCTGTCAATACGAATAGCAAGGGCCATAGCTGCTTCCAGTGACGTGGGAGGGTCATACTGTGCCAGCACATCCTTTAATTTGTCAGATAAACCTTGACAAAACTGGCTCCTAAGAGCCGGGTCATTCCACTGGGTGTCCGTGGCCCACCTACGGAACTCCGAACAGAATTCCTCCGCCGGACGATCTCCCTGCTGTATCCTACGTAAATTAGATTCAGCAAGGGAGACCCGATCCGGGTCATCATATACAAGACCCAGAGCTGCAAAAAACCTATCCACTGACTGGAGAGCTGGGGAGCCCGGGGGGAAAGCGAACGCCCAGGATTGGGGGTCTCCTTGTAGGAGCGAGATGACAATCCCCACCCTGTAATGTATGTAGTACAGTTCATATAGCGTCTTGTGCTTGGGTGCGATGAACATACATGAGACACAGGTTTGATATAGAAAAGTCCTGTATTACTTCATACAAGTTGGCAGAAATAGTCACACAGTTTGCAGACACAGAAACAGGAGACACAGCAGGCCAGAGTAATCCAAGCTCAGCAATCACTCTCCAATACAGATTCATGATCTTCTTCTCTGTTACCGTAAGTCCATGCAAACGTGGGTCTTTCAAAGAGCAGGGTTCAGAGTCCACAAGTGCTTCAGAGTTCCTCAGTAGGAATAGCTGGAGTACAAGGTCCAAGGCTTACAGGAGTCAAGTCACAGGTTCACTGCAGGCTAGATTCTGAAGCACTGATTGCTCAGCTGTGGCTGCTTAAGAAGCAAAGGAGAGAATCAGGGCGGGAACATGCAAGCTGGAAACTCCATTTTGACTGAGGGCAAGATAGCTGCAGCAAGACAGAAAGTAAAATGGCTGACGAACAAACTGAGTTTCAGGAATATATACATAGAACCTTACATTACTCCCCCCTTAAGGACAACCTCCGGATGACCTCAGACCAGGCTTGTGTGGGTACCTCTGATGAAACTGACGGAGCAAGCGAGGAGCATTAACGTTATTGACCGGTTCCCATGAGTTGTCCTCCACTGGGTAGCCCTGCCATTTAATCAGATATTGTAACTGATTTCTATACAACCTGGAATCTAAAATCCTTTCCACCACAAATTCTTCCTGACCATCGACTAGCACTGGGTCAGGGCAAGGAGAAGAACGTCCAGGAAACGTATTGGGTGTCGCAGCCTTTAGTAGGGATACATGAAAGACAGGGTGGATTCTCATAGTTCTGGGCAGTTGAAGACGACAAGCAACGGCACTTATAATTTTACTGATTTTATAGGGTCCAATGTACTTATGTCCCAACTTAGACGATGGAATCCTTAACTTAAGATTTCTGGTTGACAGCCAGACCAAGTCTCCTACCTTGAAAGCTGGTGCAGGTTTACGAAATTTATCTGCTGCTTTCTTGTACCTTTCTTGAGCCGATTCCAGATTTTCCTTTAGAAGATCCATATTCTTCTGTAAAGACGTGATTCTTTCAGCCACTGCTGGTAAAGGCGTTTCTATGGGAAATCGTGGTAGAATGTTAGGATGATAACCTAGATTAGAGTAAAAAGGAGACTGTTTAGTGGAGGCGCTCTGAGAGTTGTTATACGAGAACTCAGCTAATGGAAGTAGATCCACCCAATCATCCTGTAGGTGGCAGATAAAGCAGCGGAGATACTGCTCCAGGGTTTGATTGGTTCGTTCGGTCTGTCCATTAGTCTGGGGATGAAAAGCAGAAGAAAGGTTTACTTTAATGTCCAATGCTGCACAAAAATTTTGCCAAAACCTAGAAGTGAATTGCACCCCTCGATCCGAAATAACCTCATCCGGTACTCCATGTAAGCGAAACACATCTTTAATCATCAAATCTGATGTCTGTTTTGCAGTGGGTAAGCCAACACAAGGGATAAAATGAGCTGCCTTTGTTAGACGGTCAACCACCACTAGAATGGTGTTCTTCCCCTGAGAGGTTGGTAACTCCACAATGAAGTCCATAGAAATGGATCCCCACGGGCGGGACGGGGTGGGAAGAGGCTGTAACAGACCAGTTGGTGAGGAGCGAGGTGTTTTGCATCTTGCACAGACCTCACATGAAGTGACATAATTCAAAACATCCTTCCTGCAAGTGGGCCACCAAAAGAAACGAGAAAGAAATTCCTGTGTCTTTAGAATTCCTCTATGCCCAGCTATCTTGGAATCGTGAATGAGTTGCAATACTCTCAATCTGACTGTTTCAGGAATATACAGGCGTTGTCTCTGAATCCACACACCATTCTTAAAGACAAGACTTACGTCCCTTGGGGGTTGTGCCAAAAAGGAATCCGCATGGTATGCTTCCTTGATGTCCTTAAGTAGGTCTTGATTATGAATTACTCCTAGGAATCTAGAGTCAGGAAGAATAGTCTTAGGAGGAGTAATTGGACGTGTCTCTGCTGAGTAAATCCTAGAGAGTGCATCAGCCTTTCCATTGCGCGATCCTGGTCTATAAGAGATGATAAAATTAAATTGGTTTAAGAAAAGATTCCAGCGAGCCTGGCGAGGAGTCAGGCACTTAGCCGACCTGATAAACTCAAGGTTACGATGGTCTGTCAGGACGACTATTTGCTGTGCAGCTCCCTGAAGAAGGTGTCTCCATTCTTTGAAGGCGGCAATAATGGCCAACAACTCTCTATTGCCCACATCGTAGTTCCTCTCAGCCGAAGACAACTGCTGGGAAAAGAAGGCACAGGGATGCAAGACATTCTTCTCACCTGTTCTCTGAGAGAGTATAGCTCCAACGGCACAGTCTGAAGCATCCACCTCTATTATGAAGGCAAGCTCGGGGTTGGGATGTACTAGGATAGGTGCAGTGGTAAATTTATCTTTAAGACGGGAAAATGCTTCCTGGGCTTGGGGAGTCCAGGAAAACCTAGACTCTTTCCGGGTAAGTTGAGTGATAGGTGACACTACCTCAGAGAAATTTCTAATGAAACGTCTATAGAAGTTGGCAAACCCAATGAAGCGCTGTACCTCCTTCACATTTCTAGGACTTGGCCAATCCTTGATGGCTTGGGTTTTGCTTCCATCCATACTAATTCCTTGTGTAGACAGTACATACCCCAGAAATTGAATTTCGGTCCTATGGAATTCACACTTTTCAAGTTTGATGTAAAGATGATTTTGTCTTAGACGTTCCAAGACCATTCTCACATGTCCATGATGTTCCTCTGTGGAGTTAGAAAAAATTAGAATATCATCCAAATAAATTACCACGAATGTATCTAGGAGATCCCTGAAGCTGTCATTCACCAAGTGTTGGAAAGTGGCTGGGGCGGTACTCAGACCAAAAGGCATAACTAGATATTCAAAGTGTCCATAGCGTGACCTGAATGCAGTCTTCCATTCATCCCCAGGTCTAATACGGACTAAGTTATAGGCCCCACGAAGATCTAGTTTAGAAAAAATTTTGGCATGTCGCACTCTCTCCAATAACTCAGGGATTAAAGGCAATGGATAACGGTTTCTAATAGTAACCTTATTGAGTTCCCTATAGTCTACGCATGGTCTCAGAGATCCATCTTTCTTCTTTACAAAGAAGATGGGTGCACCTGCAGGAGATGAAGAGGGGCGTATGAAGCCCTTGGCTAGATTTTCATCTATGTAATCCTTTAAAGCCTTTAGCTCGGGCCCCGCCAGGGGGTAGATCTTACCAAAAGGTATCTCTGCTCCAGGCAATAATTCAATTGGACAATCATATGGACGGTGAGGAGGAAGCTGGTCAGCGTTCTTCTTGTCACATAAATCCACATAGTCCTGGTATACAGCTGGTAGTTCAGGGACTGACATGATTCCTTTAGGAACAGAGCAAGCTGAAACGTTTGGACTCATCTGTTTCTCTGGAAAGTGTAATTCCTTGGTCTCCCAGTTAATGGTAGGATTCTGAGCCTGCAGCCATGGTAGCCCTAGAATAATGGGAAAGTGGGGAGAAGAGATAAGCATAAAGGACAGTTTCTCTTGATGATCTTTACCCATAAGAACCCTCAAAGGCTCTGTTTCCTGATCCACTGGTCCAGAGGTCAGCAGGGAGCCATCCACAGTTTCCATCTGTACTGGAGTAGCCTTCTTCACTGAACGTATTCCCTGTTTCAAAGCAAAGGGACATCCATAAAATTTCCACTTGCCCCTGAGTCGATCATAGCAGAGCTAGACACCCAAGCTGAGTCAACCCAGAGTTTGATGGAAAGAAAGCAATGAGAATTGTTTTTCTTACAACTCAGCTGGGACACCGCTGAGGAAACTTGAAAAATGGCAGCGTTTACACAGTCAACGTCCTCAGAGGTAACGGAGTTTAAGTCCGAGAAATCAAGATCTGTTGCTGCAGATCTCTCTGGAGCCTGAGGCTCGGACCTGACAGATCCCCTCTCGCAACACTCACAATGAATGAGTGCTGCAGTAGTCTTACGAGAACGGCTGGGGCAGTTTATAATGAAGTGCCCTGACTTACCACAATAGAAACATAGATTCTCCTTAAAACGATGTTCCTTGCGTGCATCACTAACCCGTCGTTGTAAAGAGTCTACCTGCATGGGTTCAGGTTCAGGTTCCCGTGTAATCCTACTCAAAGGTTCCTTAGCTGGAGAGGAAGGTAGGAAAAGGTTAGTACGATTGCTTTCGAACCATCTCTCTTGCCTGCGTTCAGTCAGACGAGTATCAATACGGATGCAGTAGTTAATAAAGTCACCTAACGCAGTGGGAGGGTCGGCACGAGCAAGTTCATCCTTAATCAGTGGAGATAACCCCTTTCGAAAAATAGATTTTTTGGCGGAACTGTCCCAGGTGGTATCAAGGGCCCATCTCCTGAAATCCAAGGCATATTCAGCTACCGAGTGCTTACCTTGGCGCAAAGCTAACATGGCTGCTTCAGCTGTTGCACCTCGATTGGGGTCATCAAACACCTGCCCCATGGCTGAAATAAAATCATCAAGGTGATTCAAACAATCATCCTCAGTCTCAATCAGAGGGTTTGCCCACATTAAAGCCTTGTTGGTAAGCAACATAATTATAGTAAGCACCTTAGATCGTTCAGTGGGAAATTGTGAAGCATGTGCAGAAAAAAAAAGATTGCATTGATTAATAAATCCCCTGAATTTCTCACGTTCACCGCCAAAACGAAAAGGGGGCAACTTGGGAATCCCAGCACTCGGGGCTACGGCAGGAGCCTGGACTCGCCCCTCTAGAACCTCAATCCTGGCTCACAAATCCTGGGTAGTCTGTCCAACCACTTGCAAATTGTGATTATTGAGGTCCTGTAGATTTGTAAAACGGGTCTTTATATTCTGCAAATCTGCAAGGATATTATCAGTCACTCCGCAAAGTTCCTTTATGCGGGCCTCCATTTTCCAGATCTTTTAAGACAGGATTACTGGAAGAAGAGGAGAGAAAAAAAAAAAAATAGTGTTTACCTGTGGTAACACTGCAAAAAGAAAAAAAATTAAGGGAACTGCTCACCTGGAATGGTTGTGAGAAGTCACAACCACTATCATCACAGAAAGTTTCAACCAGACATCTGATATCCAGAGTTACAGCAGACAAAAAAGAGAAAAGAAAGGAAAAAAAAAAACAATAGTGTTTACCTGTGGTAACACTGCAAAAAGAAAAAACTTAAGGGAATTGCTCACCTGGAATGGTTGTGAGAAGTCACAACCACTGTCATCACAGAAAGTACAACCGGACGTCTGATATCCACAGTACAGCAGACACAGCCTTCCAGACCCAGCAGACACTAACGTTTTGGCTTCAGAATCTTGTAATGTATGTAGTACAGTTCATATAGCGTCTTGTGCTTGGGTGCGATGAACATACATGAGACACAGGTTTGATATAGAAAAGTCCTGTATTACTTCATACAAGTTGGCAGAAATAGTCACACAGTTTGCAGACACAGAAACAGGAGACACAGCAGGCCAGAGTAATCCAAGCTCAGCAATCACTCTCCAATACAGATTCAGGATCTTCTTCTCTGTTACCGTAAGTCCATGCAAACGTGGGTCTTTCAAAGAGCAGGGTTCAGAGTCCACAAGTGCTTCAGAGTTCCTCAGTAGGAATAGCTGGAGTACAAGGTCCAAGGCTTACAGGAGTCAAGTCACAGGTTCACTGCAGGCTAGATTCTGAAGCACTGATTGCTCAGCTGTGGCTGCTTAAGAAGCAAAGGAGAGAATCAGGGCGGGAACATGCAAGCTGGAAACTCCATTTTGACTGAGGGCAAGATAGCTGCAGCAAGACAGAAAGTAAAATGGCTGACGAACAAACTGAGTTTCAGGAATATATACATAGAACCTTACACACCCTTTGTTCTTCACTCCCAGATGACCGAGGTCGCAGCCGAAAGTACAATTTACATGCCTCCCGGAAAGCAAAAAACTTGTCCCGCCCCCCAGTGAACCTGTCAGGGAGAGCTACTTTAGGTTCAGGTCCGGCCTGCTCCGGGGGTACAAAACCTTGGACTTAACGTCCGCCAGCTCCATGGACAAACTCTGCAACTGCCGAGCTAGACTGACTACTGGATCCATGGTGACTGGAGAAAATCTTTAGTGGTCGGTGAAAATGTCACACTGTCTCTGC
Organism: Oophaga sylvatica; assembly: GCA_033576555.1. Classification (NCBI taxonomy): domain Eukaryota; kingdom Metazoa; phylum Chordata; class Amphibia; order Anura; family Dendrobatidae; genus Oophaga; species Oophaga sylvatica. The sequence continues at coordinate 13,350,102 of JARQOD010000008.1, forward strand.
ATACAGGAGGACCGGGGTCTATGCTGACCCTAAGCTGGGGTCCTGACTAATCCCTCTACCTGGAGGTACTGTTGATGGTACAGAGGTCCAGGCCGCCAGCGTAACCCTATCTCCTGTGAATCCCTGACCACTGTAATCTAGTCCTGAGAAGGACCCTGATTACCACCACAGGGAAACGGGAAGGTAACTGCCTACACACAGTATAAGACGAACGAGACAGTACAAGGGGTAAAACAAAAGACACCTTGCATACAAAACTACCACTACAGAGGGAACACCAACGGGTAAGGAGATAAATAATAAAGCGAGGAGAGGAGAAAACCACAACAGGTACTCTTAGCTTTAGATTTCTCAATATGATCCGCTCTGCTGGTCTGCATGAATGCTTTCACCGACACTTCCCTAGCAGACTGTCACGCTGTATAGCAGATATATATATATATATATATATATATGTATGTGATGACAGTAATCTATATCAAAAGGGCAACATACTATATAACATGCGCATAGATATATGATAACATAGAATTACCTGACAGAATGTCCAGTGGGTCAATACGGAATCCGTTATACGCTGTCTCCGGCTAGAGGGTGACCGGGGTCTATGCTGACCCTAAACTGGGGTCCTAACTAATCCCTCTACCTGGAGGTACTGTTAAAGGTACAGAGGTCCAGGCCACCAGCGTAAACCCTGTCTCCTATCAATCCCTGCCAACTGTAATCTAGTCCTAAGAAGGACCCTGATTACCACCAAAGGGAATGAACAGGTAACGGTTAATGAACAGAAAGACATACAAGAAAGACAAGAAATAAAGTAAATAAAGTCTTACATACAACACTCACACACAGTAGGAACACCTAAGGTCTCAGAGATAAACTATAAGCTATAAGAGTAAAAACAACTAAGGAGCTCTTAGCTTAAGTATTCTCAGAACCGATCCAGTCTGCTAGACTACATGAATGCTTTCACCGGCATCTAACAAGCAGACTGGCAGGTATATGAAGGAATCTAATTAGAACATAATCAAAAGCAGCCGGGCGAGGCTGGACCTAGTCTTAGCAAAGAGCTAGGTAAAATTAACTCCCTCATTACCAAACACAAAGAAACAGCAACTCAGCTGTGAGAAGTCAGAGTGTGTAATCGCGACGATCCTCGTGGCGATACACCCATGACAGTACCCCCCCCTCTACGAGGGGACTCCGGACCCTCAGGGCCAGGTCTGCCCGGGTGAGTTGTGTGAAAGGTCCAAACCAATCGATCTGCGTTAACATCAGACGCAGGGACCCACGTCCTCTCCTCAGGACCATACCCCTTCCAATGAACCAAGTACTGAAGGGATCGGCGACTGAGACGTGAGTCAATGATTTTCGACCCATGAAATTCCACGTTATCATTGACCACCACTGAAGGAGGAGGTAGAGGTGACGGTATGACTGGTGCCACATACTTTTTAAGTAATGACTTGTGAAACACATTATGAATTTTAAACGTAGGAGGGAGGTCCAGACGAAATGCCACAGGATTAATTATGGAACTGATCCTGTACTGCCCGATGAATCTGGGACCCAACCTTCAGGAGGAAACTTTAAGTTTTATATTCCTGGTAGACAACCAAACCAGATCGTTCACCTTCAGATCTAGATCAGAAACTCTCCCCCTATCAGCCATCCGTTTGTAACGGTTCCCCGTAACCTTCAGTCTTAACCGATCTGGAACTATCAGTCTCCCTGGAAGTCCCACAGGGGCTTCCCCCTGAGCCCCCAATACCTCCCCCTCAAGCTCAGAGCATACAGCTGACACTACAACTCCCTCCTGAGGAATAGGAACCGGATCATCCGTCTTCCCGGCCCCTGGGAAAGTACGAGATAAGGCATCAGGAAGCAACTTTATTGAGCAGTCATATGCGCGATGAGGAGGTAACTCTTTACACCCCTCCTCTGAGAACATCTCCCCAAAGTCCTCCAGAAAAGGAGACAAAGTCCTAGGCACAACCGCACCGATGACCGTGCTCATGCAGTTATTCCTGCAAAATTCACCCCACTGGCTTATCTTTCTGGATTGCCAATCAATCACTGGGTTATGTTTAGCCAACCAAGGAAGTCCCAACACAATAGGAGTAGGTAGACCCTCCAACACATAACAAGACAATTGCTCTTTATGTATTGCCCCTACTCGAAGATCTATGTTATGAACAGCTTGTACCAAGCTACCTTGACCGAGAGGTCTAGAATCAATAGAGACTATAGGGACCGGTTTGGCCAATACACTCAGTTGCATACCATGCACCTGGGCAAACCGAGCGTCCACCAGATTAGCCCCGGACCCACTATCAAGAAAAACAGAAATCCTCTCAGTTCTAGTACCAATCACCACCTCCGCAGGCACGAGAAACTGAGAGGGATTTGGGGACGAAATACACACTCCCAGGTTAACTCCTTTGCTCAAAGAGGCCCGGGATGGACACCCCCCAACAAAATGTCCCTCTCTCCCGCAAAAGAAACACCTTCTAGTCTTGCGGTGCACCGCCGATTCCCTCCTACAAAAAGATGTCCCTCCCAACTGCATGGGTTCCTCAGAACAGACCAGGGGAACCTCAGTATAAGGGACTTTAGTAGTAGGTGGAGTCATCACGGGAGGCGGAGTTACCTCGCGTCTTCCCCGAATTCGTCTATCAATGCGAATAGCGAGGGCCATAGCAGCCTCCAGTGATGGAGGAGAATCATACTGAGCCAACACATCTTTTAATTTGTCAGACAACCCTTGACAAAACTGGCTCCTAAGAGCTGGGTCATTCCACTGAGTATCTGTTGCCCATCTACGGAACTCAGAAGAATATTGCTCCGCTGGACGATTTCCTTGCCGTATTTTACGTAACTTTGTTTCAGCAAGGGAAACTCGATCCGGATCATCATATACCAGACCCAGGGCAGTAAAAAATCGATCCACTGACTGGAGATCTGGGGAGCCTGGAGGAATAGAGAACGCCCAAGATTGAGGGTCCCCTTGTAAGAGCGAGATAACAATTCCCACCCTCTGCTCTTCACTCCCAGATGACCGAGGCCGCAGCCGAAAGTACAATTTACATGCCTCCCGGAAAGTAAAAAATTTGTCCCGCCCACCAGTGAACCTGTCCGGGAGAGCAACCTTAGGTTCAGATCTGGTTTGCTCCGGGGGGGACAAAACCTTGGACTTAATGTCTGCCAACTCCATGGACAACCCCTGCAACTGCCGGGCCAGCTGGGCTACTGGATCCATGACAGCTGGGGAGAATCTTTAGTAGGGCCGGTGAAAATGTCACGCTGTATAGCAGATATATATATATATATATATATATATGTATGTGATGACAGTAATCTATATCAAAAAGGCAACATACTATATAACATGCGCATAGATATATGATAACATAGAATTACCTGACAGAATGTCCAGTGGGTCAATACGGAATCCGTTATACGCTGTCTCTGGCTAGAGGGTGACCGGGGTCTATGCTGACCCTAAACTGGGGTCCTAACTAATCCCTCTACCTGGAGGTACTGTTAAAGGTACAGAGGTCCAGGCCACCAGCGTAAACCCTGTCTCCTATCAATCCCTGCCAACTGTAATCTAGTCCTAAGAAGGACCCTGATTACCACCAAAGGGAATGAACAGGTAACGGTTAATGAACAGAAAGACATACAAGAAAGACAAGAAATAAAGTAAATAAAGTCTTACATACAACACTCACACACAGTAGGAACACCTAAGGTCTCAGAGATAAACTATAAGCTATAAGAGTAAAAACAACTAAGGAGCTCTTAGCTTAAGTATTCTCAGAACCGATCCAGTCTGCTAGACTACATGAATGCTTTCACCGGCATCTAACAAGTAGACTGGCAGGTATATGAAGGAATCTAATTAGAACATAATCAAAAGCAGCCGGGCGAGGCTGGACCTAGTCTTAGCAAAGAGCTAGGTAAAATTAACTCCCTCATTACCAAACACAAAGAAACAGCAACTCAGCTGTGAGAAGTCAGAGTGTGTAATCGCGACGATCCTCGTGGCGATACACCCATGACACAGACAGGCAGGTATTTGAAGGAAACCAATTATCGCAACATTAATTGCAGCTGAGCGAGGCTGGTCTTGTCCAGCACAGAGAGAGGGAGAATTAACTCTCTCACTGCCGAAAAACACCCAGCAGCAGAAACTCAGCTGTGAGAAGTCAGGGTGTGCAATCGCGACGATCTTCGCAGCGACACACCCGTGACATATACATCACGTGAGATACTGGGACATATACATTACATGAGATGCTGGGGCATATACATCACATGAGATGCTGGGGCATATACATCACGAGATGCTGGGGCATATACATCACATGAGATGCTGAGGCATATACATCAGATGAGGTGCTGGGGCATATACATCACATGAGATGCTGGGACATATACATCACATGAGATGCTGGGGCATATACATCACATGAGATGCTGAGGCATATACATCACGTGAGATGCTGGGGCATATACATCACATGAGATGCTGGGACATATACATTACATGAGATGCTGGGGCATATACATCACATGAGATGCTGGGGCATATACATCACATGAGATGCTGGGGCATATACATCACATGAGATGCTGAGGCATATACATCACATGAGATGCTGAGGCATATACATCACATGAGATGCTGAGGCATATACACCACATGAGATGCTGGGCATATACATCACATGAGGTGCTGGGGCATATACATCACATGAGATGCTGGGACATATACATCACATGAGATGCTGAGGCATATACATCACATGAGATGCTGAGGCATATACATCACATGAGATGCTGAGGCATATACATCACGAGATGCTGAGGCATATACACCACATGAGATGCTGGGGCATATACAGTGCCTACAAGTAGTATTCAACCCCCTGCAGATTTAGCTGGTTTGATAAGATGCAAATAAGTTAGAGCCTTCAAACTGCAAACGAGAGTAGGATTTATTAACAGAAGCATAAATCTTACAAACCAAAAAGTTATGTTGCTCAGTTGAATTTAAATACATTTTAAACATAAAAGTGTGGGTCAATTATTATACAACCCCTATGTTTAATATTTCGTGGAATAACCCTTGTTTGCAATTACAGCTAATAATCGTCTTTTATAAGACCTGATCAGGCCGGCACAGGTCTGTGGAGTTATCTTGGCCCACTCTTCCATGCAGATCTTCTCCAAGTTATCTAGGTTCTTTGGGTGTCTCATGTGGACTTTAATCTTGAGCTCCTTCCACAAGTTTTCAATTGGGTTAAGGTCAGGAGACTGACTAGGCCACTCCAACACCGTGACTTTTTCCCTCTTGAACCAGGCCTTGGTTTTCTTGGCTGTGTGCTTTGGGTCGTTGTCTTGTTGGAAGATGAAATTACGACCCATCTTAAGATCCTTGATGGAGGAGCGGAGGTTCTTGGCCAAAATCTCCAGGTAGGCCGTGCTATCCATCCTCCCATGGATGCGGACCAGATGGCCAGGCCCCTTGGCTGAGAAACAGCCCCACAGCATGATGCTGCCACCACCATGCTTGACTGTAGGGATGGTATTCTTGGGGTCGTATGCAGTGCCATCCAGTCTCCAAACGTCACGTGTGTGGTTGGCACCAAAGATCTTGATCTTGGTCTCATCAGACCATAGAACCTTGAACCAGTCTGTCTCAGAGTCCTCCAAGTGATCATGAGCAAACTGTAGACGAGCCTTGACATGACGTTTTGAAAGTAAAGGTACCTTACGGGCTCGTCTGGAACGGAGACCATTGCGGTGGAGTACGTTACTTATGGTATTGACTGAAACCAATGTCCCCACTGCCATGAGATCTTCCCGGAGCTCCTTCCTTGTTGTCCTTGGGTTAGCCTTGACTCTTCGGACAAGCCTGGCCTCGGCACGGAAGGAAACTTTCAAAGGCTGTCCAGGCCGTGGAAGGCTAACAGTAGTTCCATAAGCCTTCCACTTACGGATGATGCTCCCAACAGTGGAGACAGGTAGGCCCAACTCCTTGGAAAGGGTTTTGTACCCCTTGCCAGCCTTGTGACCCTCCACGATCTTGTCTCTGATGGCCTTGGAATGCTCCTTTGTCTTTCCCATTTTGACCATGTATGAGTGCTGTTCACAAGTTTGGGGAGGGTCTTAAATAGTCAGAAAAGGCTGGCAAAAGAGATAATTAATCCACACATGTGAAGCTCATTATTCTTGGTGCCTGAACTACTTCTTAATACTTTAGGGGGACCAAACAGAATTCTTGTGGTTTGAGGGGTTGAATAATAAATGACACTCTGAATTAACTTTTAACGTTTGTAAAAAAAAAATTACAAAAATTACAAAAATTTTTTTTGCTGCATTGCATTTCCCACTTCCAGGCTGATCTACAGTACAAATGTCACAATGCCAAGTTAATTCCGCATGTGTCAACCAGCTAAATCTGCAGGGGGTTGAATACTACTTGTAGGCACTGTACATCACATGGTAATAAGTTTTTGGCAACTATGAGAGACAATTACCTTTCACAACTAGTTCAGGACCCAACAAGAGGGGGGGCACTGCTAGACCTAATATTATCCAACAGGCCAGACCGCATATCAAATATAAGGGTTGGGGGTCACTTGGGTAATAGTGATCACAAAATAATAAGCTTTCATGTATCCTTTAATAAGATGTGTAGTCGAGGGGTTACAAGGACACTAAACTTCAGGAAGGCAAATTTCCAACGGATGAGAGATGATCTTGGTGCAATAAACTGGGATGATATCCTGAGACATAAAAATACACAAAGAAAATGGGAGACGTTTATTAGTATCCTGAATAGAACCTGTGCACAGTATATACCCTATGGGAATAAACATGCTAGAATTAGGAGGAAACCACTATGACTAAATAGAGCTGTAAGGGGCGCAATAAGGGACAAAAAGAAAGCGTTTAGGGAATTAAAGCAAGTAGGTAGTGAAGAGGCATTAAATAAATACAGAAGACTGAATAAATTCTGTAAAAAGCAAATCAAGACAGCAAAGATTGAGGCAGAGAGACTCATTGCCAGAGAAAGTAAAAATAATCCCAAAATATTCTTTAACTACATAAATAGCAAGAAACTAAAAAATGATAGTGTTGGTCCCCTTAAAAATAGTCTGGGTGAAATGGTGGATGAGGATGAGGAAAAAGCCAATATGCTAAATGACTTTTTTTCAACTGTATTTACACAAGAAAATCCCATGACAGATAACATGATCAGAGATAAAAAAAATTTCTCCATTAAATGTCACATGCTTAACCCAGCAGGAAGTACGGCGGCGTCTAAAATCACTAAAATTGACAAATCCCCGGGCCCGGATGGGATACACCCCCGAGTACTGCAGGAATTAAGTACAGTTATAGATAGACCATTATTTTTAATCTTTAAAGATTCCATAATAACTGGGTCTGTACCACAGGACTGGCGTATAGCAAATGTGGTGCCAATATTCAAAAAGGGGGCAAAAACTGAACCTGGAAATTATAGGCCAGTGAGCTTAACATCTACTGTGGGTAAAATCCTGGAGGGTTTTTTAAGGGATACTATATTGGAGTATCTGAGGCTGAATAACCTCATGACACAGTATCAGCATGGGTTTACGAGGGACCGTTCTTGTCAGACTAATCTGATAAGCTTTTATGAAGGGGTAAGTTCAGGACTGGACCAAGGGAATGCAGTGGACGTGGTGTTCATGGACTTCTCAAAAGCTTTTGATACAGTGCCACACAAAAGGTTGATACATAAAATGAGAACAATGGGGATAGGGGAAAATATGTGTAAGTGGGTTAAGAACTGGCTCATGGATAGAAAACAAAGGGTGGTTATTAATGGAGCACACTCGGACTGGGTCACGGTTAGCAGTGGGGTACCACAGGGGTCAGTATTGGGGCCGCTTCTCTTTAACATATTTATTAATGACCTTGTAGGGGGCATACAGAGTAGTATTTCAATATTTGCAGATGACACTAAACTCTGCAGGGTAATAAATACAGAGGAGGATAATTTTATATTACAGGAGGATTTATGTAAACTAGAAGCTTGGGCTGATAAATGGCAAATGAGCTTTAATGGGGATAAATGTAAGGTCATGCACTTGGGTAGAACAAATAAGATGTATAATTATGTGCTTAATTGTAAAACACTGGGCAAAACTGTCACTGAAAAAGACTTGGGTGTATGGGTGGACGACAAACTCACATTTAGTGGCCAATGTCAGGCAGCTGCTGCCAAGGCAAATAAAATAATGGGATGCATTAGACGAGGCATAGATGCTCATGAGGAGAACATAATTTTACCTCTATACAAGTCACTGGTGCGACCACACTTAGAATACTGTGTGCAGTTCTGGTCTCCGGTGTATAAGAAAGACATAGCTGAACTGGAGCGGGTGCAGAGAAGAGCGACCAAGGTTATTAGAGAACTGGGGGGTCTGCAATACCAAGACAGGTTATTACACTTGGGGTTATTTAGTTTGGAAAAACTAAGGCTTAGGGGTGATCTTATTACAATGTACAAATATATGAGGGGACAGTACAAAGACCTTTCTAATGATCTTTTTACTCTTAGACCTGTGACGGGGACGAGGGGGCATCCTCTACGTCTGGAGGAAAGAAGGTTTAGCCATAATCACAGATGCAGATTCTTTACTGTAAGAGCAGTGAGACTATGGAACTCTCTGCCGTCTAATGTTGTAATGAGTGATTCCTTACTAAAATTTAAGAGGGGACTGGATGCCTTTCGTGAAAAGTATAATATTACAGGCTATATTCACTAGTTTCCTAGATACAGCGTTGATCCAGGGAGCTAGTCTGATTGCCGTATGTGGAGTCGGGAAGGAATTTTTTTCCCCAATGTGAAGCTTACTGTTTGCCACTTGGGTTTTTTTTGCCTTCCTCTGGATCAACATGTTAGGGCAGGTTAGGATAGGATATGGGTTGAACTAGATGGACTTAAAGTCTTCCTTCAACCTTAATAACTATGTTACATGAGGTGCTGGGGCATATACATCACATGAGATGCTGGGACATATACATCACATGAGATGCTGAGGCATATACATCACATGAGATGCTGAGGCATATACATCACATGAGATGCTGAGGCATATACATCACATGAGATGCTGAGGCATATACACCACATGAGATGCTGGGGCATATACATCACATGAGATGCTGGGACATATACATCACATGAGATTCTGGGACATATACATCACAGGAGACGCTGGGGCATGGGACATATACATCACAGGAGACGGGTCATTCACATCACAGGAGACTGGGGCATATTAACAGGAGATGCTGGGCCTGTGGAATATACATCACAGGAGACACTGGGGCTGCAGCATACACATCACAGGAGAAGTTGGGGAATATACATCACAGGAGGGCCTGAGACATACACATTACAGTAGATGCTGTGGCATGTACATCACAAGAGGGCTGGGGCATATACATTAAAGGAGATTCTGGGGCATATACATCACAGGAGACGCTGATGCATATCCATCAGAGGAAACACTGGGTGCCTGCTGTTATAGTTTTAGGTGGGACTCAAGCACAAAGCGTGCTGACTCTACAAAGTACGTTCTGGCACTGGCAGCGTCAGGAAGTAATCCTTCCTTGCTCGTTCTGCAGCGTTCAATAATTAACTCATCAAGTGAGTCCCCAACAAAATAACAATTACATAAAATTATTTTTGTCACAAAATACATGCATATAAGTGATAAAAAATGCTCCATAGGTGTCCATATTCTTAGGGTATGTGCACACGTTGCAGATTGGTCTGCAGAATTTTCTGCACAGAATCTGCATCTCTTGGCAGAAACTGCAGGTCAAAATCTGCGCAGTTTTTATCCTTTTTATCTGCAGATTTACTGCAGTTTTTGTGCAGATTTCCCCTGCCTTTTGAGACCTGCAGATTCCTATAATGGAGCAGGTCTCAAAACGCTGCAGTTCTGCACAAAAGAAGTGACATGCTGCAGTTTTAAATCTGCACCAAGTCTGCGCAGAAAATTCTGCAGCATGTGCACTGCGTTTTTTGATTTCCATTGACTAGAATGGTACTGTACATCACTTGCAGTTTTGCTGCAGATCTGCAAGGCAAAATCTGCTGCAGAACTGCAACAGAATCTGCAACGTGTGCACATACCCTAAAGGTATTGCCAAAAAAAAATACCCAAAGATCCATCTGATTCAAGCAACGTCTCTGACCACCAACTCTTTTCACAGTCTACAGTCTTTATACATGCTCTCTATTGTTCCCATAGACCAGTATTTCTCAAACTCCAGTCCTCACGGACCCCACGAGTCATGTTTTCAGGATTTCCATAGTGTTGCACAGGTTATAGAATTCCTGATGCCTTGAGATACTTCTACCATCTGCGCAATACAAAGGAAATCCTGAAAACATGACCCGTGGGGTCCGTGAGGACTGGAGTTTGGGAAACACTGCCATAGACCCTCCAGAAGTGAATGAAGTGGTGTCATGCATGCCCAATACTGCTCCATTCATAAAGGGACCATGAGAATCCCCATTCTCTGAATCTGGGGGTCTGCGTGGTTGGAGCACCATTGATCATAACTTAATTACCGTTCCCATGAAGAAGTGATTAATGAATTTAGTGAGTCAAGGACAACCTATTTAATATAAAAAGGAGGTGTGTACGCCGCTAGGTGTCAGCTGATTTTGACACTTCCGGCACTATAAGGGTATGTGTCCACGGGGAGTATTGGCAGCGCTTTGGACACAGCGGGTACCCGGCTACTGCCCAAAGCTCTGCCCCCTTTTGTACACGCCTTGATTCTACATGTGTTCATTGAATACATGCGAAGTCACCGTATTCTATACATAGACAGTGTTATTTATCTTGTGGAGACTGAGCATCTCCTCAAGATAAATAGACATGCTGCGGTCTATAAAGATGCTCCGCATTTCCGGTTACGCAGGTCTGCCACCTGCGTGTTTGTATGCATAGTGGAGATGGGATTTCATAAAATCCCCTCCACTATGCTGTAACATCTGGCCTCTGCGGATTGACGCAGCGTCCAATCTGCAGCAAATACTGCTATTGAAATCAATTGCAGTATTAAGCAGGCAAGTGGAAGGAGAGAACCCCCTCTAGTCCCCAATCGGCGCCCCGTGTGACATCTCGAGGGGCTGATCGTTGCCATAGCGACATCCAGGTCACCAGAGCTAGCAAACTTGCTTAAACCATACTCAGCATGGTGTTGCAGGTTTGTCTGTCAGTGCAGCGCTGACAGTTTGTAAAGCATAGGAATGCTCCTGCATTCCTGTGCTTTACAAGTGATCAGACTGCAAAAAGTGAAAGTCCCATAGTGGGACAAAATGAAAAAAAATTGTTAAAAAAAATATATAAAAAATCACATAATATTTAAAAAAAATAAATATATATATTGTACCCATAAATAAATATTTTTATGAAAAAATAAAAAAGTACACATATTTGGTATCACCGCGTCCGGAATGACCTGACCTATAAAACTTTTCATCATGCCACCGAACAAAAAGTGGAATAAAATCCGATCAAAAAGATGAATGAAAATAAAAATATAGCTGAAAATGTCATCTTGTCCCGCAAAAAAAGCCACCATACAGATCCATCAGCAGAAAAATAAAAAATGTATAGCTCTCAGAATAAAGTGATGCAAAAATAATTTTTTTTCTATAAAATAGCTTTTATTGTGTAAAAGTGCCAAAACATAAAAAAATATGACTGTGGTACCGCTGTAATCGTACTGAAGAATGAAGCTGCCTTATCAATTTTACCACACGCAGAACGGCATGAAAAAAAACAACAAAAAGCAATTCCTGAATTGCTAGATTTTGTTCATTCTGCCTCCCAAAATTTGGAATAGAAAGTAATTAAAAAATGTCATATGCCCAAAAATGGTACCAATAAAAATGTCAACTCATCTCGCAAAAAAACAAGCCATCACATGACTGTTGGTTAAAATATGGAAAAATTATAGCTCTCAAAATATGGCAATGCAAAATCTAGTTTTTGCAAAAAAACGTCTTTTAGTGTGTGACAGCAGCCAAATAGAAAAATCAGATATAAATCTGGTATCGCTGTAATCACACCGACCCAATGTATAAAATTGTATAATCATTTAAACCAATTCTGTTGATTTGTTCATTCTGTCTGCCAAAAATCACAGTAAGGCTTGGCTCACATTTATCCTGTGCTTTACGCTGAGTGCTTGCACCGGGATTTGCGTGTAAATCTCTGAAATACGTGATTCAGGCGGAACCCCCGGTGGAAGATTCCCTATAATGAGGCAGATGGAGACACTGTGGATGCCATCTGGCATATAATCCAGCGGTGTCTGTCTTTTTCGCCGTGCATAAAAATGCGGTCTGACACAGTTTTGTGCACTTCTGAAAAAAAGGACATCACTGAACAGAGGTAACTCCACTGCCTCATTATAGTGAATGGATCCTTCGGGGGTTTCATTTGAATCACGTCACTCAGATATTTAGATGAAAACCCCAAAGTAACTGCTCAGGATAAATGTGATCCCAAATGTCATGTAAAATGTTCCCAATAAAAGCTTCAACTCAATCCACGAAAAAAGTCTCCACTCAGGTCCGTCATCTGTCAATGGAAATATAGGGGGCTTCCATGTTACTGGTAACACAAAGGCTCTGGAAAACCAAAATATCTCCTCGCCGCCAAAAAGAAATTCAACAAATTCTAAGCCCCATTGTGCCTAAACCACATTTAGCGTCCACATGTTTGGCATTTCTGTAGCGATTAAACCCCCCTAATTACGGGTGCGTATCTCTAGATGCATGAGTTGGGCATAACGTGCAACAACAGTTTGCAATTTTCACTCAGCAACATCCATTGCTACTTGTTTCTGAAAAAAAAACCTGTGGAATCAAAATCGTTACTACACCTGTAGATAAATTCCCAAAGGGGTATAATTTCCAAAATGGGGTCACTTGAGGGGGGATTCTATTTTTCCAGCAATTGAGGGCTCTGTATATGTAGTCCTCAAACTATTCTAGGAAAATCTATGCTCCAGAAGGCAAATATTGCTCTGTCAATCCCTAGTCTCGCCATGTGGCTAAACAGTACCGTACATTTATGGGAAAAATGTGATTTTTTTTATTTTTACTGCGCTACGTTATAAAATTCTGTGAATCGCCTGGAGGTCCAAGGTGATTCTAGGTAATCTGGATACATTACTTGAGGAGTCAAGTTTCCAAAATGGGGTGGCCAGTGAAGGACAACAGGTGACCCGCCAGAGAGCCGGAGCCAGCCCAGGAGCGCGAGGGGCCGCTCAGGTACGTAGCTCCCATTCCTGACAGGCAGGGAGTTTAATCATACATAGAAGGATGCTGCTGGGTTAGAGGACATGAGGAACCTGACAGGTTACCCTTTTGAAAATGCAAAATTTGGGGCTAAAAAACTTGATTTTTTTTATTTTCACGCCTTAGTGTTATGAACTGAGAAGCATCTGGGGGTTCAAGGTGCTAACCACACATATAGATAAGTTCCCTGAGAGAGCTAGTTTCCAAAATGGTGTCACTTGTAGGGGTTTTCCACTGTTTAAGCACATCAGGGGCTCCCCAAATGCAACATGGCATCCGCTAATTATTCCAGCAAATTTTGCATTCAAAAATTCAAATGGTGCTGCTTCCCTTTCAAGTCCTGCCATGCGCCCAGTTTTTTTCACCTATACATGGGGTATCGGCATTCTCAGTTGAAATTGCACAACAAATTTTGTGGTCTTTTTTTTCCTGTTACCCTTGTGAAAATAAAATTTTGGTCTAAAGCAAAAAATGTTTGAAAAAAAAGTTAAATGTTAATTTTTTCCTTCCACATTATAAAAACTCCTGTGAAGAACCTGAAGGGTTAATAAACTTCTTGAATGTGGTTTTGTGCACCTTGCGGGGTTCAGTTTTTAGAATGCTGTTAATTTGGGGTATTTTCTGTCATATAGAACCCCTCAAAGTCACTTCAAATATGATGTGATCCCTAAAAAAATGGTTTTGTCAATTTTGTTGAAAAAATGAGAAATCACTGGTCAACTTTTAATCTTTCTAACTTCCTAAGAATCAAAACAATTTCCTTCAAATTTGTACTGATGTAAAGTAGACATGTGGGAATTGTTATTTATTAACTATTTTGTGTGACATAACTCTCTGATTTAAGGGATAAAAATCAAGTTTGAAAATTTTTGCCAAATTTCAATTTTTTCACAAATAAATGCAAGTCATATTGAAGAAATTTCACTACTATCATGATGTACAATATGTGAAGAGAAAACAATCTCAGAATCAGTGGAATCCGTTGAAGCCTTCCAGAGTTATTACCACATAAAGTGACACTGGACAGTATTGTAAAATTTGGCCTGGTCAGGAAGGTGAAAAGAGTCTTAGGAGGTAAAGGGGTTAAACTCCTTTTATCACATAGTCACTACTTTTAGGGCCCCGTCTCACATAGCGAGATCGCTGCTAAACAGCGATCTCAGCAGCGATCTCGCTATGTCTGACACGTACCAGCGATCGGGCCCCTGCTGTGAATCGCTGGTCGTGTCAGAAATGCCAGGACTTTTTTTTGATCGCTGGTCTCCCGCTGGCCAGCACGCATCACTGCGTGTGGCAGGCAGGAGACCAGCGATCAGCTGGTAACCAAGGTAAACATCGGGTTTGCAGCCGCTGGGCTGTGCCTGGAAACCCGACGTGTACCTTGGTTACCAGCTCCTTGCACCAGCGGGCTTGTATCCAACGTACACTGCGGGTAACTAGGCGACGTCACCCGCAGTTGTCGCTGTCCTGATCGCTGTCTGAGCTGCCTGTTTGGCAGCTCAGCAGCGATCATGTAGCGACACTTCAGCGATCCTGATCGTTGTCGGGATCGCTGGTGTGTCGCTATGTGAGACTGGGCCCTTAGACACAAATCTGATTGGTAGAGATTGTACAGCTGGCACACTAACATTTTTGAGATAAGGCAAGATATTTTGTCACATTAAAGTATTGCTGAATTATAGAATACTTTTTAGAAGGTGGAGGCTGAACTTTTAGCTGACACAAAGGTGAAATTTTGTAGATATTGACTGAAGTATTGACTTCTCCAGCTTTGTATCTGGCTAGTTACTGCAGAGATCTCGCCTGCTTCCAGTTAGCTCAGTGTACTGAACTTATTGTGATTTGAGGTTTGATATTCCACCTTCATGTGATTCTAAAAGCTCTTTTAGTTCGTCAAGTTACTAGTAAATCATGTTTGGGTGATTAAAATAAAAAATTGGAGTGAGCATTGGTCTGATGTTACATACAAGGACATATGTCAAAAACAGGTGATAGGGTTGTCCTGGATTTGAAAAAACGTCAGCCTTCTTTCAAAAACAATGCCACGTATGTGTTCAGATTGTGTCTGGTATCACAACTTCACTCTATAGCATAATCAAAAATTCATATGATCCATAAGTATCTTGTGCTAGTAACTTAGCAAGAAATCTCCACTAAATCTGTCACTAAATAATCTACTCAGAGAGTGAAGTGACCAGAAATGCACAAGAGAATAAATCTAATAAAAAAATAACAATTTTATTAAATATAAACACAAAATTAGACATACAGTAATGAGTAAAATAAAACAAATGCCTCTAATGTGAAGGATGCTACTGGCTAGGGACACCATTAAACACACAACTTGCAATAATAAGTACACATTAACAATCCAAAGAGTATCCCACCGTTAAGTTTAGTAGATGCAGCTTGCCTATCATGGCCATTATAAAATGCCTCAAATGAAAAAGTGATGCCTAAAGTGCTAGTGCTTGAGTAGGTATATAATGGTTACTGACATATTTGTATGCATGTAGATGTATCAACGCAACAAGCTCAAAGTCCCGAGACTCTGCTAATTGCTAAAAGACCGTGCCACCATTACAAGCCCAAATAAGGGATGGGCGAACCCGAACTGTAAAGTTCAGGACAGTACCGAACATATAGTGTTCGGTCACAAGGTCCCAAACACGGGTTTCCATGGAAAACCCGTGTTACAGTTCGGGTCCTATTCGGGTCCAGGGCCATTAATTATACTTAACTATCCAGCGACGTGTCCCAATGTCTCCCGGCCGTTTCCGGGGCCGCTCATTAACTGCCGGCAGTATTCACTGCACTCGGCAGTCTTCGGCTTTTTCCGGCAGTATTCGTGCAGTGAAGTCGCACGAATACTGCCGGAAAAAGCCAAAGACTGCCGAGTGCAGTGAATACTGCCGGCAGTTAATGAGGGGCCCTGGAAGCGGATGCGGCCGGGAGACAGCGGGACGGGAGGACGCGTCACTGGACGGGTAAGTATAATTATAATGGCCCATATCTGTAAAGTTCGGGGTTCAGACGCAAGTTTGCGTCATCTCCGACCCCGAACTCGAACTTTACAAAAAAACTCGGGCGAACCCACCGATCCTGAACATCGGGGGCGTTCGCCCATCACTAGGCAATATGCCTGGATAACATGCTGCTGCTCAACATATGAAAGAGGGCTAGTACTCCTTGAATATTGCCTTCAGTGTGTGCGGTGTCTGAGCCGCGTCCCTCCACCCCAATGCGCGTTTCGTCCACACTTCTTCAGGTTGCGTGTTTATAGGATTGTCTTGAATTTGAAAAACATGTCAGCCTTTCAAAACAATGCCACATATGTGTTCAGATTGTGTCTGCAGTCTATAGCAGTATAGTAGCAGTATAGTGATAAGCAAATGTGCTCGGACGTTTGTTAGGCTATCCCCGCATGTGTTGCTGCTGTCAAACAGACGCGAAACATGCAGCTTTAGAGACTCAAACCTATTTTTCATGCACACCAAAGATACTGTTAGCACACAAGCATGCTTGGGTAACACCTTATCCGAGCACGTTTACTCATCACTAGTAAATAATGATGAGCTGCAATATCACACACAACCTATGGACAAGTGTGGTGCTGTTTTCATCTAATCCTCTACAAATCTTTTGACTGATAAGAAGGAGGTAGTGGCAGAAGTAGTTTCTATAGGATGATGCTTAATTTACTTCAGTCTCTTCACCCACCTGGGACTTTGGCCAACAGCATTATTGGGGTAATCGCAATATCTGCAGTGGAAAGAAGACCTCAGGCATGGTTCTGCATTGTACATGTTGGACATTTCTAGGGTTATATGAGGTAACTGTTCATGCTGATGAGGTGAACAGCTGGTTGGGGCTCCACAACAAAGACCCCTGACCTATTCATCCTCTGGGCTAAAAATTACCAAAAGATTAAATGTTCATGGAACCATGCAAGCAGTTGTGGTTTTGTGAATTCATAAATAAATCAAGTTTATCTATTACCTAAAGCCAAGAGTGCAAGGTGCTCCTCCATTTTATTTGGGTAGGAAAACAATAATTTCATATTATTACCCACTGGGACAATTAGTGATTTTGAGAATCCTAATTACAGTTATAGAGGACATTTATGACTGGGGTTATAGTCTTAATCACCATTAAAAATTATGTCGGAATAAACTTTTACTGATTTTAATGAGTAAAATAACCTTATCGACACTGGCCAATACTCTCATGTACAGAGACAATATCAATGCCCTCCATTTCCAGTCTAAAATGTGGTTGAGCAGATTGTTTTTTGTTTTCTCTTTGATTCCTCCATGTGTGACTCATCGGAATTCCTTCCTATATCATGCCCATCTAGCCATGCTGAATCTGAATCAGCCATGAGATCCTTCAGCTGTCAGTTGTCTTATGTATATGGGCAGGTTTTGACACAGGAGTGAGGCCACGTTGGATAGATTTATCCTTTTAGTTAATTTCCCTTGTTATTTAGGTCATTTCCCATCAGGACTCAGTATTAGATTTTACTAAATAACTCTTTGCTTGCTATGAGACGTGTTGGCAGCATATCCTCCAGCCAGAAAAGTCTGTGTTTCTTCTCAGGACTTCCTCTCGGATATGGCTATGACAGAGGTCGATCGCTTCCTTGATAGAGAGCACCTTATTCTCCGTGAGAACACACTTGCAACTAAAGCCATAGAGGAATATCTGAAACTGATAGGACAGAGATACCTCAAGGAAGCCATTGGTAAATCTGTTCTTTCTTTGATTGTGTGCAGAAATCATCTTTACATATTCTCAATGTTTCTTAATGTTGTTAATTCTCCTTCGGTAGGTGAGTTTATTCGGGCTCTGTATGAATCAGAGGAGGACTGCGAGGTTGACCCCATGCGTTGTCCGCCTTCTGCCCTGCCCGATCACCAGGCCAATCTCAGGATGTGCTGCGAACTTGCGCTTTGCAAAGTCTTCAACTCCCATTGGTCAGTGTCTGGTCATGTGATGTCATTTCCAGGAACAGAATAAGACATTATATGTTAGTCATTATCCATTACATTTGACTTCTCTCCTGTCCCTCTTTGTGTTGTTACAATGTCCTTTCCCCTCTGTATTTCCCATCTTTGTGCTTCTACTGTACTCGCCTTCACAACTATTTTCCTTCTCTTTGTTAGACTATGTTCCCGTTTCCTTTTCTTTTACATTTAAAGTGTACCTAGCACCTATAATGAAGTCTGCCATGAACTAAAACCAAATTTGGTTTGGACACAGCCTTCAGTGTGTGTAGATGAGAGGTGCACTTTAATTATTTTTTAAGTTGTGTTTTCTTACTTGCTTGCATTATATTTTCTTAGTGTGTTTCCCCGGGAGTTGAAAGAAGTCTTTGCTTCATGGAGGATGCGCTGTGCTGAGCGCGGCCGTGAAGACATAGCAGATCGACTCATCAGTGCCTCTCTCTTCCTCCGCTTCCTGTGTCCGGCCATCATGTCCCCCAGCCTCTTCAGCCTGATGCAGGAATATCCTGATGAGCAAACATCTAGGACCCTTACACTCATCGCGAAGGTCATCCAGAACCTGGCCAACTTCAACTTCAAGTGAGAGTGGGGCCAGGGGTTGGGAATGGCACAGGGAGAGAGAGTGAAACATAGACTGGCCCGTTTATTGGGTTGAGATACTGGCAACCTCACAGCAAGAAACCCTAATGACAACTTAGAACATTACAGAAAAAATAAGTCCTGACTACTTACACATCTGCATAATAATTAGCTCACACTGATGATGGGTGGCTGCTTTAGTAACTTGGTCCTTCAAGTTTTGTTATATAGATTAATATTGAGTTTTGGCTGTCATTAGATTCAGCAGTAAGGAAGAGCACATGTCCTTCATGAATGAGTTTCTGGAGACGGAGTTGGCCAATATGCAGAATTTCCTATATGAAATCTCCAACCTTGATGCGCTGACCAACAGCAGCAACTTTGAGGGCTACATCGACCTGGGGCGGGAACTGAGTACTTTACATGCCCTGTTATGGGAAGTGATTCCCCAGCTCAGTAAAGTAAGTATAAGGATATTTACGGCAGAAGATGCAGGACTGGATGTGTGTTTTATTTTTATTCCCTATATTGAAATGCATATACTATGTTACATAATGTACAATACTATGATATGCTATATAATATATGGTTCTATACTATTATATGTAATCTGCTGGACATCCAGTTTCATTAGAGTATAGTAGCCTTGGTATCTGAAAGCCTCATGTCATTGATATCTGTTTTACCCTTTTACAACTATTGGAGCAGGATGCTCTTATAAAGTTGGGGCCCCTCCCTCGCCTTCTCAACGACATCAGTCTAGCGCTCAGGAACCCCCACATCCAGCGTCAACCAAGTCATCAAGAAAGGCTCCCACCTCCCAAACCTGTCGTTCTGAGGGGGCCATCAGCAGAGCTTCAGAGCTATCTGGTGCGAGACCTCAACAGGTGTGTGCAGAAGTCCATCATATTTTATGCTTTCACATTAATAAAACTCACCTGCACAAAAACAGCAGGCGGTTTATCATTCTCTACCAGGTTGTGATGGAACATGCCCCTATGTGATCAAAGTCCATTGCCTTAGCTTATTTTATAAGATTTCCATCACACAGGAAGAATACTGTTGACCTGTTGTCTCATTGCATTTTATTAATCAATTTCTCATACTGTCATGTTATTTTACTAGTATCCTCATTTTCACTTTTCTCTTTCCTTAGTTCCATTGACATGACTCGTCTACCTTCACCGACCAAGGACAAGTCCTCCAAGGATATGTTCTTTGTGTCGCGTCGCCCTCTCACCCGTTCTTCACCTGCATATTGCACCAGCAGCTCAGACATCACCGAGCCGGACCAGAAGATGCTGAGCGTGAATAAAAGTGTTTCCATGTTAGACTTGCAGGATAGCCGCATGAACAGTGTGTCCAACTTGCAAGCTGTAGGGGACTTGCTCAACTCCAGCCAGGCCTCTATATCCGGGGGACTTCGCCCAGGGGGCCGGCTCTCCCAGGGCAGTGGGTCTAGTATTGCGGCTGGTCTGCGGCTCAGTCAGATGGGAGTTACTACTGATGGGCTTTCAGCTCAGCAGCTGCGCATTCCCTTGTCCTTCCAGAACCCGCTCTTCCACATGGCCCCCGATGGCCCAGCTGCACCACCCTCACACCCAGCTCCTCATCGGCCGGACCCGGGCGCTGATGCCTTTGCCCCATTCCATGGCTACAGCAAGAGTGAGGATTTAAGCTCCGGAAAGCACATGCTGCACAGTCACAGCTACAGCGACGAGTTCAGCCGGCAGGGGTCAGAGTTCAGGTACCAGCCCCGCTAGGGGCGCAAGATTGGGGTCCAGGTGGGAAGAGTAGAGAGGTGGTAAAACATCACTATATACATATATAATCATATATGTATATATCACTATATATTTATATATAGTTATTCCATATTTGTGTCACACATCAGTGTTCAACACTTATTGCATAATATAATGTAGACGGAGGTGTTATTCTTGTATGAAAACATCTTCATTATTTGGTTTCAGCCCTTTTCTGCTTCTCAGTTCTAGGTGCTAAGATGAAGAGGTGGGTGGTGAGGTATTGGGGATGGACGATGCAGGTCAATGTAACAAGGCCATCGCTTGCATTGTACGTTAAGAGCCCTTAAACAGCATCTTAAAGCTGACACATCGTGGGGCTGAACGACGTAAATATCAAGGTTCCCTTGAAAATAACCACATTGATGTGAGCTTAATGGGACACTCAGTGTAGATAAATATATTTGTATGTGTAAAGGCAGAAACCAGTTGTCTTTGATTAAAGAGATGGAGAAAAAACAATTTAAAGAAATTCCATCATCGCTGCCTTATTTTATTCTTTTAATATAAAAATAAGTTATGAAAATATTGTTGATTCCTGACTAGTAATGAACATCTCATTTTACAACTGCTGCAAAGAGTTGTTACTTGTGACATTTCAATATCACTGATATAAGAGTCACAGATGGACAGTCCTGTATAACAGAAAGCAGGAATTTTTTTTTAAAAAAAGGAAAAAACATTTAGTTACATTTTAATTATTGCTCTTTCAGAAGTTGCTTTGAACTGCTTCCCTAGCAACAATCCGTACACAAACGCTAATTGCAAACACTCTTCCTGTGTGAACCATTCTGCTTTTCTCTCCCCATGCAGAGTTTGAGAGTGTTTGAAAATTGTGTCTGAGTAAGGCAGAGGCGGGGAATCTTTTCTACTGCCAGGGGCCATTTGGATACTTATACCATCCTTTGGGGGCCATACAAATAAATTGCACACTAACTCCGCCCACAATGTACGTCCTGATGCTGGCAGAAGTGTCATGACTTAATCTTTCACTGCACGCGCCTCAGAGCTCAGTAGTGAACACTATGCATGTGATCACAGAGTAAAACATAATGAATGGGTCCTGAGCCGTCAAAATACAGCTGCCGACCCAAGCACTGTGGTTTCCAGGAATCTGCCAGGAGCCGGAGAAAAGGTCATTCAGGGCTGTCTCAGGTGTGAGGTTCCCCACCCCTGCAGTAAGGATTCATGCTACAGCAGCAGTACAAAGCAGCTCCTTAAGGAGCATGAACTACACAAATAAAACAGCACTTTTAGCATGGTGTTTGGGAGAGAAGGAATCAAAATAAAATAATGCATGCTACAAAAATTAATAACTGCAAATACTGAGCAATAATTAAATAATAAAAGTTTAGTTTATCTTTAAAGCAACTGTATGCAAAATATCTTTTCTCCATAAAGAAGTAATATTTACAACTAGCATCCACTGTAAAACGCTAAAAACTTAACATCATTAAAACACAACTCAGATATAAGTCATATTGGTGGATATCTCATGTTTTTCCTTGGAGACTAGCTAGTTTGTACTAAGCTGCTCCTTCCTTCCCTTAGATAACCTGTAGTTCCCTTTGGCCTGCCTGCAAAACGTTTCCTAGTAACCAAATCTCTATCTAGTGCAATAAATCGGAGAATAGTTGAGGGAGAAGGGGGCTGCAGCTGCAGTTTTGCAATGTTTTAGTGAAATGGCGTAAAATGGATACGGGAGTTTAGAGTTGGGGCTAGACATCTAATTGGTTCATGGCAAAGTTCTGACATCACACCACGAAGAACCCGCACACTCAGCAGACATGAAGCAAATTATGCAGGGGAAGCAGTGAAGGACCTAAAACCTGCAGGTTACGCAAAGCATTTACATGTACACCTGCCTAAAGAGAGATGGCATTTAACTATAATGTAAAAATAAAAATGCTCTTACACGAGGCAGGAATGTCGGGCCTTTAGGAGGTAATGACTGAAGCAGACCTCATTTCTACGTCCTGTAATCAGAGATGGCTCGTTTATGCTAGTGTCTACTGCTTGGGTCTTGTATTGTGTGTTTGTCACGTGGAATATTTAGACAGCGGTTATATGTCCTCTGCATCAGATTTATTTTAATTAGTCATTTTTCTTTACATTGCAGCAAGAGACAGCTTTCCCTCCAAGACAATCTGCAACACATGCTGTCACCTCCACAAATCACCATCGGCCCTGGAGTGCAGCGGAGGCAAGATTCACAGCCTCCTCCCCTACACAGGGGCAAATCCCAACAACTGACGGTGCAGGCCGCCCATAAGCCCGACCAAGCAGCGGTAACCTCCTGCAAAGCCCAGAACCAATGTACGGAGCAGCTAGAATAAGACAGCAATCAGTGGAGAAAGATGCAGGAGGACTTAAACCCAGCATAACCAAGCAGGTAAGTCTCTGAGCCACATTCAAGTTGTTATTTTACATTATGACAATTTCTATAATAACGTGGACCTGTTTCTCTACAGCACTCACATGCACAGGCCACATTGAACCCGGTCACTCCAGCCTCGGAACGCACAGTTGCCTGGGTGTCAAACATGCCTCACCTGTCCGCTGACATTGAAAGCGCACATATAGAACGTGAAGAATACAAATTGAAAGAGTACTCAAAATCCATGGACGAGAGTCGTCTGGAGAGGGTGAGAACATATATCCTGCAGATCTGGACATCACACCTGGTCTCTCTTCACCTCTTGCTGCCCTTTCTCCTGTTGTATGTCTTCCTCCATAGTCTGTCTTTTCTGTGTGCACTGAGGTCCACTGGTCTTCCGCGCTCTCTTCTATCCTTTCATTGTGTCTTTTTCCCTCTATCTTTCCTCCATTCTGTTCTTCTTCCATCTCACCAATCCTTTTAGGTGAAGGAATACGAGGAGGAGATTTACTCCTTGAAAGAGCGACTCCTGATGTCCAACCGGAAGCTGGAAGAATATGAGCGCCGTCTCCTCTCCCAGGAGGAGCAAACAAGCAAAATGCTGCAGCAATATCAGTCCCGCCTGGAGCAGAGTGAGAAGAGGCTGCGGCAGCAGCAGATGGAGAAGGACACTCAAATCAAGAGCATCATAAACAGGTTAGAAATGGTAAATACTCTATTATTTACTTCTGGGGATTGGGGGAGGTGGGAGAGGGGATCCTCTGGAACTGGGATCCCCTCTAGCTGCAATATCCAGAGAAAACATACATCTATTGTCACATATTATACATCAGCCAACACTCAAAATTCAGGACAAAAATCCATTTCTTTCTAATTGCCCAATTATAACCGTTCCGTCCTTGGCTTTGGTGAGAGGACATTTTGAGAATACCCTGTAACTCTTTGGGGTTCTTGTTAACAAGAAATGACAGACCTGCTTGATTTTCAGATATTTATTCTAAGGGTATCCAGTGTTGTATGAGAGTAAGGGCTTGTTCACACAAGCCTATTTTCAGTCCAAATGCCCAGAACTCTGGAGTCAGTTTCTATTTTGGCAGAGTCGGTATAAAATATAAAGTATATAATAAAGTATATAATACATTGGGTGCAGTAGTTCAGTGCAGGATGTGATGTAAATGTTTTTATAATAATTTGGGAAAGTTCTGAAATGTCCTATAAATGTCTGTTCTGTTCCTGATCTAAGGATCTCAGCTTTTAGTTGAGATGAATCCGTGCTGCACTTTATGCACATGCTTAGTAGTGGCCAGGGCTGTGGAGTCGGTGTAGTGGAGTCGGGAAAATTGAGGCGTCAGGCTATGTGCACACGTTCAGGATTTTTTGCGTTTTTGCAGCAGTTTTCCGCTGCAAAAACACTTAAAAAATGCATGCATTAAGCATCCTATTATTACTGTAGAATGCATTCCGCAATTTTTGTACACATGCGTTTTTTTCCGCGAAAAAAACGCAGCATGTTCATTCTTTTTCCGGAATCGAGGCGATTCCGCCGCCATAGGAATGCATTGAACCGCTTACTTTCCGCATGTCACCCATTCAATTCTATGTATGTGTGTAAAACACATCGGATATCATACAGCGACATAGCAGAGCATCTGACTTGACTTTAAAATAAAAACAGGTTGGAAAATTCAACATAATGATCAAGTAGAAGAAATCAAGTTGGTCAAACTGCGCAGCTGGTTCTGTTTTCACAATAACGATGCGGTTTCAGATAATCTCTGCAATTTTAATCTCAACACATTTCGAAGTTAGCACACTTCATCAGAAGAACCACAATATTGTAGTTCTGATCTCCTGATGAAGTGTTCTAGCTTCGAAACGCATTGAGATTAAAACTTGCAGAGATGATCTGAAACTGCCTCGTTATTGTGAATACAGAACCAGCTGCGCAGTTTGACCAACTTGTTTTCTTTTACTTCATCTGATTTTATAGGCTCTTTCTGGTGCAGTAACTCTCCCTTCTCCACTACTGTGCACAATATGGCACTTTTCGGGGAATTCTTATTACTGGAATCAGAAGGAGAGTGCAACGTACGTTGTGTTCCAGCCTGGATAATAACATCTCTCCTGACGCTTCCCAGCTGCACCGCGCCTAATCTTCTCGTTGGGTAATTTGCTGTGTGTCTTTTATTAGACAAGAGATAAAGCGGTTTTAACAGCAAATTGTTGCAATCAAAGAGTTGGAGTTCAATTCATTACAGATTTCAGACAAGACGCATCCCCCAGGGATAGATTGGGAATGACATTGCAGTTAAGACTGTACACAATATACTCATATACAATTATATATACAGTTACAATTAAAATTATTCACCCCACTGCGCACCCCCAACATATTCTTCTAATTAGCATAATTTACAAACTTTCTGATGTTCTCATTTCATTGGTTTATTACAATGTAAATACCTGAACACCACTAATATAAATACTAGTTTCTCCAATATTGCCACAAAATGCCACTTTTACTGACTAATGCAGTCTCGGATTATTCACCCCTTCATGACCAGCTTCTTTAGTACCTAGATCCCTTCTGGCTGGTGTGACCAGTTGTAAACATGACATGTAGCCAGACAGCTGCTTCTGGCAGCGATCCTGAGGAATATTAGTCCATACTTCTTGAGCAATATCCTTCAGGTCACTAATATTCTTGGAATGTCATGAAAGTGGTCCAGTTAACAGACGATTTCATTGCCTTCTACAAACTAGGAAATGGAGGTAAGATAGAAAGGCATTGGATGTTTCTAGAGATGCATCTGGAAACAGTGTTCATGTAAGAGAACCATCTACACTACATGGATGTGGCAGAACAAAAAAGTTGTCGCTTGTTGCCACTAAAAACCTTCCAGTGACTGCACATGATCTACAGCAAGATCTGGCAGTAGGCACTGAGAATTCAGTTTGCACAGTAAGGCATATGCTAAACACTGAAGGTCTCCATGCCTGGGCTCCAGATGTCACTTCTACTGGCCCCAAAATAATTGGCTCAAATATGCTTCAAATCATATAACTAAATCACAAAATGTTATGAGGTTCTGAGTACTGGAACGATGGAATAAAACTAAAACTTTTTGGGCCTGTGGAAGAGCATTATGTCAGGAAGACGAATTGTGAAGCCTTCACTGAAAAGATGATGCTTACAGAGAGCATAGTGGGGGCTTGTTGATGCCTACAGTGAAGCATAGCAGTGGCTTCGTGTTGCCAATAATGAAACATGGTGAAGATTCAGCATTGCCTTCAGTGAAGTATGACGGGACTCTGTGATGCCTACAGTGAAGCATGACAGGGGCTCGGTGATGTTTATAGTGAAGCATGACGGGGGCTCTGTGATGCCTACAGTGAAGCATCGGTGATGCTCCATATTTGTTTCCTTTGGCACTATAAACCTGCTTTGTGTGGTGAGCAACATAGATTCACTCAAGTGTCAGAAAATCTTAGGGGAAAAATTCATGCCTTCTGTGCAGAATTATAGTCTTAAACATACCTCACAGTCCTCGCAGGTTTTGGCTTTTTACCAGAATAGCCAATCAGACCTCAGCTTTCATTTTAACAGAGCAGACAATTAAAGCTCAGCTTCCATTATTCCTAAACAGTGTTAGGCCTCCTTCACAAGTCCGTGTTTCCAGTACATGTGTTATACTTTTTTTTTTAATGGTTATCTGACATACCCATTTTAAATTTATGTTGCTTTCTGAGCAAAACATGAAACGTCCAATTTTTCTCCGGATGACAAGAGTCAATACAAGTCAATGTGTCTGTATAGAACATGTAGAGCACACAGATGGCATCAGTGCACAGTCCGTGTGTTGTCCATGTTTAACATTGCAAAGTATAGGAGAACCTTTGTCATTTATTTCTTTATCCATACTGGAAAAACAGTGATGATCACACGGATGACACGCTGATGGAAAACTCTGATGACACCGGTACCGGTTTTATATGGACTTGTGAAGGAGACCTAAGAGATGATTGAGGCCATCACGTCTTACCTGCCAGTGGGGTGGCTCTCTTTGGAGAGCAGCAATGATGTACAGTTATGTGAAAAAGTTTTTGCCCCCTTCCTGATTTCCTATTCTTTTGCATGTTTGTCACACTTAAATGTTTTAGATCACCAAACAAATTTAAATATTAGACAAAGATAACACAAGAATCACAAAATGCAGTTTATAAATGAAGGTCTTTATTATTAAAGGGAATCTGTCACCCCAATATTGCCATATCAGATAAAGATATGACTGAATAGTGCGTCCCATAACAAAGCTAACGGTAGGTATCATATATCCTGATACCCCCGTTTTCATATCAAAATACCTTTGTAAACTTCGTTTTTTTCGCTGTCAATCATGGCAGTCAGGTCAGGAGGGCGACGTTTTCTCTCTCTCCCCCCCCCCCGCTCCTTGACATCAGTTGCGTATCACCGTCTGTGAATCCCACAGACGGCGTTCGGCTTCCCGCAATTGCGCAATTCAAATACGGGCCGGCGCATGCGCAGTGTGCTTTGCCCAACAGTGGGCAAAGCATATAATCAGTACAGCGCATGCGCTACTCTTTCCTTGCCCCGGAAATGACTGCTTGCCTTGGACGGCTTCCGGGGCAAGGAAAGAGTAGCGCATGCGCTGTACTGATTATATGCTTTGCCCACTGTCGAGCAAAGCACACTGCGCATGCGCCGACATGAATTTGAATTGCGCAATTTCGGGAAGCCGAATGCCGTCTGTGGGATTCACAGACGGCGATACGCAACTGATGCCGAGGAGCGGGGGGGGAGAGAGAGAGAAAACGCCGCCCTCCTGACCTGACCACCGTGATTGACAGCGCAAAAACCGAAGTTTACAAAGGTATTTTGATATGAAAATGGGGCTATCAGGATATATGATACCTGCTTTGTTATGGGACGCACTATTCAGCCATATCTTTATCTGATATGGCAATATTGGGGTGACAGATTCCCTTTAAGGGAAAAAAGAAATCCAAACCTACAGGGCCCTGTGTGAAAAAAGTGATTGCACCCCCATTAAAGCATAAATTAACTGTGATTTATCACATCTTTGGAAAGTGGAGTTCAAATTCCCTAGCCACACCCAGGCCTGGTTACTGCCCCACCCGTTCTCAATGAAGAAATCACTTAAATAGGACCTGCCTGACAAAGGGAAGTAGACCAAAAGATCCTCAAAACTAAACATCATGCTGCGATGCAAAGAAATTCTGGAACAAATGAGAAATAAAGTAATTGAGATCTATCAGTCTGGAAAAGGTTCTAAAGCCAATTATAAAGCTATGGGACTCCAGCAATCCACAGTAAGAGCCATTATCCACAAATTGCGAAAACATGGAACAATAGTGATCCTTTCCAGGAGTGGCCAGCCGACCAAAATTACCACAAGAGCGCAAAGACAACTCATCCGAGAGGTCAAAAAAGACCCCACAACAACATCTAAAGAACTGCAGGCCTCACTTGCCTCAGTTAGGGTCAGTGTTCATGACTCCATCATAAGAAAAAGACTGGGCAAAAGTGGCCTGCATGGCAGAGTTCCAAGACCAAAAGCACTGCTGAGCAATAAGAACAAAGGTTCATCTCAGTTTTGCCAGAAAACATCTTGATGATCCCCAAGACTTTTGTGAGAATACTCTGTGGTCTGACGAGACAAAAGTTTAACTTTTTGGATAGTCTATGTCCCATTAGATCTGACGTAGAAGTAACGTAGAATTTCAGAAAAGGAAAATCATAGCAACAAGAAAATATGGTGATGGTAATGTGATGGTCTGGGGCTGTTTTGACTTGTGGTACATGGAACCATGAATTCTGCTGTCCACCAAAAAATCCTGAAGGAGAGTGTCCGGCCATCTGTTCGTGATCTCAAGCTGAAACGCACTTAGATTATGCAGCAGGACAATGATCCAAAGCACACCAGCAAATCCACCTCTGAATGGCTTAAGAAAAACAAAATTAAGACTTTGGCGTGGCCTAGTCAAAGTTTTGTCCTTAATTACCGTAATAAATTAATTTATTTTACTCATTTATATAGCACCACTAATTCCACAGCACTTTTAGACTAAGCGAGATCGCTAGCGAGATCGCTGAAACGTCACCGATTTTGTGACGTAGCAGCGATCTAGCCAGCGATCTCGCTTAGTGTGACACTCAGCGACAATCAGCCCCCTGCTTGGTGTCACTGATCGTCGCTGAATGTCCTGGACCATTTTTTGATCGCTGGTCTCCCTCTGGCCAGCGCACATTGCTGCGTGTGACAGGCGGGAGACCAGCGATCAGCCAGCCGGAGCTGGTAACCAAGGTAAACATCGGGTTTCAATGCGCCGGGTGGTGCCTGGAAACCCGACGTGTACCTTAGATACCAGTGCGCTGATGCAGGGGAGCTGGTAACCAAGGTACACAGCGGGTTTCTAAGCGCCGAGCGGTGCCTAGAAACCTGCTGTGTACCTTGGTTACCAGCTCCCTGCACCAGCGCGCTGGTATCTAAGGTACACTGCTGGTAACTAAGCGACGTGCGTTGCTTGTTCCCGGCATAGTCGCTGTCCTGATCGCTGCCTGTTTGGCAGCTCAGCAGCGATCATGTAGCGACTCACCAGCGATCCTGACAAGTGCATATCGTTGTCAGGATCGCTGGTGAGTCGTTATGTGTAACGGGACCCTTACAGACATTATCATCGCTGTCCCTGATGGGGCTCACAATCTAAGTTCCTAATCAGTATGTCTTTGGAATCCGACTAAGATGCTGAGTTATGACCTTAAAAATGCGGTTCATGCTCGAAAACCTTAAAGTGTGACTGAATTACAACAATTCTGCAAAGATGAGAGGCCAAAATTCTTCCAGAGCGTTGTAAAAGACTCATTACCAGTTATCGCAAATGCTTGATTGCTTGACTGCTAATTTTTAGGTTTAGGGGAATCTTGTATACTTCTTTTAATATCTTAATAGTTACAAAAAATATGAAATTTGTTAAAAAAAAAATCTAAATGTTTTGTTTGTGCTTATTTTCCCTGGGACGAAACTGTGAAACAACTTTTTTATTTTTTCGCCTGGTGATTCAAAATTTTATGTATTTTTTTTCTTCATTTTAACTTTGTTTTTTAGTCCCGTTGGAGGAAATACCATAGTATTGCACTGCGTATAAGTGACATGGGAGTACTGCGGGACATGTTTTTTTTTAATCCCTTTTATGGTCCTTCACCATTTTTTTCTCCATCCCCTATTTTCCCCTTGTTAGCTGGATTTTCACGGCTCTCCAGGAATGTAGTTCTTATCACATTTTCCTCTGGATTGATATAATTCTGATGAAATTCTATTACGTTGATGATCCCTGCAGCAGTTTTATTTGACTCCAGAGAAAATATTGTGTTTTCTTTTCTTCCTTTGTAACGACAGAATCCACTATAAATTGTGCTCTGTTCTTCTGCCTTCTCCTCGCTTCTCCTCCCATCATGGAGATGGACACAATTTCCTGATCTTAATTTAAAAGGGAAATAAATGTTGGTGGTTCCTGCTTGACTGCACACGCTTATCTCCTCCGCGCGTTTCTCAGAAGTGGCTGTAACAGGAGAGGACAATGGATTCATTTTCCTGCTGTGGTTTCACAGATTTTGTAAAGTAACCTTTCCTGACCACTCCACATGATGGATTACTCACTAGTAACCATGAGACCATTATCAGGATCTGTGGAGGCTGCGTCACCCCCACCCAGGGTATAAGAACACCACAGTGGGGTCCCAGAGTGGTCATGGAAGACTTGAGGCATCCATTCATCACATATATAGTTACATTCATGGGGGAAACGTGAATGCCTATGCCTAGAGGTAAAGAAGTCCTGTGAAGACCAAAAAATGTAAATGTGGCTTTGTGTACTGGGAAAATGCCATATAGACTGGTGCGTAGGAACCAGAGGCTCCATACTGCACCATAGGATCACTCATCTCAGTAGTACTCATTAGCATACTAGTACCAAACCATCACATTAGTACGTTATTATATTAGTACCACACCAGTCCTGAATCATCATACAAAGGCCAAACCATAATACCAATACCATATCATCATAGTATTATCAAACCATCATACTAGTACAACACCATAGTACCGCACTAGCACAATACTACAGCAACACCCAGCGTCACACCATTGCCTCAACACCACAATAGTATCACATCAGTACCACATCATACTAGTAACACATCAGTACTGTATTATTAGCATACTATGGCACCATACCAGTACAATACTATATCACTACACAATGGTGTTAGAATTATACAATCACACTGATCCAGTACAACATCGCTGCACTACATTTACACTCCAATTTCCCACCATCACACTACACAAGTACCATACCAGAACTAGACCCACTTTGTCACGTCACACATCACATTTGGAACTACCACAAATCAACTCCACACTCACACCAGATTAGTACTCCACTATACAAACCTCATCCTTACTGTACACCAGTACTGCTCTGTGGTCACCCTCGCTCCCCACCTGCATCAGCGAAGTACCACAGTGTCATACTGCATTAGTAGCATACATTTGCACCGCACTATGGTGCTTTATAGGAAGTTCATAAAATCCAGTTGTATTAGATGCAATATCTGACTGCAGGTCTAGACAGGATAGAGGTTGTGGAGATGTATAAATTTATAATATACAGATCGTTTCTTCTATGGAATTTGGAGTGCCCCTGAAAAACTCTTCTACGGGCATTGAGGCCTGGTGTATCTGACGAAGACCACCCACATGAAGCCGTCTAATAATCCGAATGAAATCCGTTTCATTAGGCAATAATCTTAAGTCTATAGGGACCTGCATGCTGAGACTGTGCAGCGGCTCCTGTTATACAAACTGTAGGCTTTATGTGGCTCCTGACTGTAGGCTCCATGTTCAGGTGCTTCTCACTAAATAAGAAAATCATCAATAAGTTAATTTATTTCAGTTCTTCAATGCAAAAAGTCAATCTCATATTATATAGAGTCATTACACAGAGTGATCTATTCTATAGAGTCATTACACACAGAGTGATCTATTCTATAGAGTCATTACACACAGAGTGATCTATTCTATAGAGTCATTACACACAGAGTGATCTATTTCACGTGTTTATTTCTGTTAATGTTGATGATTATGGCTTACAGCCAATGAAAATCCAAAAGTCATTATCTCAGTAAATTAGAATAACTAACAAAAAAACGTGTAAATGCTTCATAAGCGTTAAAAAAGGTCCCTTAGTCTGTTTCAGTAGCTCCACAATCATGGGGAAGACTGTTGAATTGACAGACGTCCAGAAGGCAGTCATTGACACACTCCTTAAGGAGAGGAAGAGACAAAAGGTCATTGGTAAAGAAGCCGACTGTTCACAGAGTGCTGTATCCAAGCATATTAATGGAAAGTTGAGTGGAAGAAAAAAGTGTGGTAGGAAAAGGTACACAAGCAACTGGATAACCGCAGCCTTGAAAGGATTGTTAAGAAAAGGCCATTGAAAAATTTGGGGGCGATTCGCAAGGAAAGGACTGCTGCTGGAGTCATTGCTTCAAGAGCCACCACACACAGACGTATCCAGGACATGGGCTACAAGTGTCACATTCCTTGTGTCAAGCCACTCATGACCAATAGACAACCCCAGAAGCGTCTTACCTGGGCCAAGGAGATAAAGAACTGGACTGATGCTCAGTGGTCCAAGGTGTTGTTTTCAGATGAAAATCAATTTTGCATTTAATTTGGAAATCAAGGTCCCACAGTCTGGAGGAAGAGTGGAGAGGCCACAATCCAAGCTGCTGGAGATCTAGTGTGGAGTTTCCACAATCAGTGATGGTTTGGGGAGCCATGTCATCTGCTGGTGTAGGTCCACTGAGTTTTATCAAGACCAAAGTCAGCGCAGGTGTCTACCAGGAAGTTTTAGAGCACTTCATTCTTCCCTCTGCCAACAAGCTTTTTGGAGGTGGAAATTTCATTCTCCAGCAGGACTTAGCAACTGTCCACACTGTCAAAAGTACCAATACCTGGTTTACAAACAACAGTATCACTGTGGTTAATTGGCTACCAAACTCGCCTGAACTTAATCCCATAGAGAATCTATGGGGTACTGTCAAGAGGAAGATGAGAGACACCAGACCCAACAATGAGACTAGCTGAAGGCTGCTATCAAAGCGACCTGGGCTTCCATAACACCTCAGCAGTGCCACAGACTGATCGCCTCCATGCCACGCCGCATTGATGCAGTAATTGATGCAAAAGGGGCCCCGACCAAGTATTGAGTGCATTTACTGATCATATATTTCAGGAGGCCAACATTTCAGATTTTAAAATCATTTTTCCAGCTGGTGTTATAAAGTATTCTAATTTACTGAGATAATGACTTTTTGGTTTTCATTGGCTGTAAGCCATAATCATCAACATTAACAAAAATAAACATGTGAAATAGATCACTCTGTGTGTAATGACTCTATATAACATATGAGTTTCACTTTTTGTATTAAAGAACTGAAATAAATTAACTTTTTGATAATATTCTAATTTTGTGAAAAGCACTTGTAGCTCCTGACTGTAGGCTCAATGTAGCTCCTGACTGTAGGCTCCAAGTAGCTCCAGACTGTAGGCTCCATGTAGCTCCTGATTGTAGGCTTCATGTAGCTCCAGACTGTAGGCTCCATGTAGCTCCAAACTGTAGGCTCCATGTAGCTCCAGACTGTAGGCTCCATGTAGCTCCAGACTGTAGGCTCCATGTAGCTCCAGACTGTAGGCTCCTGTTGTGAATGGACTTGAAATGAGTTCTGAGCTGAGGCTCCCTCTGGTGGTTACAAGCGGTACTGGACTGTCCAGTGAAGATTGTGAGGAGTGGGAATCAGGTGTTACTGACTGGTCTTATATAAGGGAGTCGCCTTCCCATCAGGGTTGCCGGTGATCAATTGTTCTAGTCTCAATCCTTGAGTCCTGTTTCCTTTGTAGCCTGCTGTGTCGTGTCTGCATCTCCTGCTAACAGATAAGACATTTTCTTCTTTTTGTTTTTGTGCTTGATTTTTGCATTTTGTCCTGCACTTCTGTGGGGGCCTTCAGGGTCCCCTCCGGGGGCTTTTGCCCTCTCAGTTCAGTTCAGCCACTGATGTTTGTACATTTGCTTTTTCCAGTTTTTTTAGTGGCTGCTGTTTTGATTTTGTTACACCAGAGAACTAATTTAGGTGGTAGAGGTCATGTGATCTCAGGTGATTTTGAAATTAGTAGAGTTGGTGCTTTTCAGGGTTTTTTGGGATTGCAGTAAGTGCCCTTCCTATCCTTTTCTATTTAGGTAGTTTGGGCCCCAACGTTTGCTCATACTATTTTCTGTCTGTGTCAGTATTTCTTCTTGTCTAACAGCCATTACATGTTTGGGGGCTTTCTATGTTCTTTGGGGATCTGCTCCGGGGCAGATAGCTTTCCTTTTCTATCTTTAGGTGTAGTTAGTTTCTCAGGCTGTGACGAGGCGTCTAGGACCAACGTAGGAACGCTCCATGGCTGCCTCTAGTTGTGGTGGTTAGTCAGGGTACTGCAATCTCATAGATTCCAACTGCTCTGGTGTATTGCCTTTTTTACCTGCACTCCTCAGCTACCGAAACATAACAGGCTCCATTTAGCTCCAGACTGTAGGCTCCATGTAGCTCCTGACTGTAGGCTCCATGTAGCTCCTGACTGTATGCTCCATGTAGCTCCTGACTGTAGGCTCCATGTAGCTCCTGACTGTAGGCTACAGAGAGGCTGATGATCAGTGCCTACATTTACTATTCCCCAATTACATCACGTCACATATTACACACATGTTCCTCTGGGTATTGTGTGATCTTCTCAAGGTGGTGTCACTCAGGGATGATGACTTTTTTTTTTTTTGGTTACATCTTGACCCATAGTGATTATTGAAGAAAAAGGTAACACTTGACTGCTCTCCATAGAAGTTAATGTTTCTTATTATATGAATACGCTATATTACTTATGTAACGCTTAGAAATCTCCTTGTGTGACACCAGCCTTAGACTAATGGAAAGGTTCCACGTATCTTGTCCATGTGGATTTGGTGCTTTCAGCGGCCATATTTATTCTCCCCTCAGGTTGATGCTGGTGGAGGAGGAGATCCGGAAGGACCACACGCAAGAACCAATCGATATGAAGAGGAGACTTATCGAGGCTCAGGTGGAAATTACAATGTCATTGTGCCTTTGTGTGTGACATCACCATCACACACCCTGTCCTGTCTGTCATCTGGGGAAAGAGAAGGGCGGGCAACAAAAAGCTGAG
The DNA here is from genome assembly GCA_033576555.1 of Oophaga sylvatica. Lineage (NCBI taxonomy): Eukaryota > Metazoa > Chordata > Amphibia > Anura > Dendrobatidae > Oophaga > Oophaga sylvatica. The sequence goes on from JARQOD010000008.1 coordinate 13,385,588, forward strand.
GGAAGGTGAAGCAAGAGTTGGAGAGTTATGGTGTGCAATGACCAAATCTTCAGCTTTAAAGGAAAACTACAAGAACCTGAGAACGGATACCAATAATATAATATTAACGGGGACCTCATATAATGGGATTGGCTCATCGTCCCCAGGTGACAGTATATTAATGAGTGTTAAGCCGGCCATACATGCTGGCTAGACGTGCTCGATATACACACACACAGATTCTCTGACATGCTGGAAAATCTCTGTGCGATGACCCTATCCTCTGCTTTACTTCTAGAGAAGGGAGGATTGGGTCCACATGCGCTAGAGGTGCCCACGAGGCCGGACAACTGGCAGAAACCTACCTGGCCATGTGTGCCCACCTTCATTATATATCTCTCTTCTGATAGAAATATATTGAAGATATTTTTTATATTCTTACTGAAAAATTATGTGAAAATGTATCAAGAGTAATAGAAAGAAGAGTGGAACTTGTCCTGTGGCAGGAAAGACAGGTGCAGGTCACTGTTTGTGTCCACATTGTCTTTTGTCGCTAAGCTTCAGGTACTGCCAGGACCTACCTGCGATCAGCTGGAGTCACTGGGGGAGGCAATGGTGAGTCTTCAGTTGTGCCGGGCTGAAGAAAAGAAATAGAGGCATTCTTGTCTAGTACATTTACGGCATGTCCATAGAGTGTGCCACAAATGACTGATAGGTGCAGGACCCTCACCCAGTGTAAGGTCTGGTGTCCTGTCATCTTCATTGTTGGATGAATCCACCTTGCTTGACTCTATAACTCCCACAGACAAGTGCGGCCAATGCTTCTTTAATTTTAATGAGAACATTGACCACTACCAGCTGCCTTAGTCCAGCAAAAAGAGAGTCCCCATTTGCCCAAAGGAGCAGATCCCAAAGGTGGGACCTGCACTAAGGCCATAAACAGCCAAAATGGGAATACATCTTTAAGATTTACATAAACCTAGAAAAGCCCACACAATGCAAAGAAAGAGAAGTGGAAGAGGGTGGAAAGGAGGATTGCCAATATGAAGAATTATTACCATTATTATCCTTTATTTATATAGCGCCAACATATCCCACAGCGCAGTAGTGCCTCACGCTGGGAAGGGAAAGTGCGCAGGTTTAAGATTAATGAAGAAAACAGTAAGGGATGGTAAGAAGGGCAAATTTCATTATATCACCTGTCTCCTGTCTGAATCACCTCATGATCACCCCGTCCGATAGCGGAAATGACACGTGAACACCCATAGATAGGAATTCATAGCTTGTTCAGCCACGAGCTGCCGGAACCATGTAAAGAAATAATCATCTATAATATCAACGTCTTATCGAGAGCAGCTCCACTTATTGCCTGTGCCCCAATCATGATTACGCAAATTTACAAAAAGTCTTCTCTTTGACACTGATAAGGGTTGTCACACTCCCACACCAAAGAAAGGGTCATGGAGGCCTTTAAGTCCCGGACGAATTGTTGTGCCAAAAAATTTAAGTAAGGCAATCATTTTCCTTGCCTTCTATTATATATATCAATTACAACAGTGACTATTCGCTCTATTGGTGGATCTGCTTTTTGCCGGGTTGATACTATAAGATTGCATGGTTTGGGCAGCATAAAGGGTAACTCCACCCTAATATTCACCATAAATGTACAGTAAATGGGTCTATAAAGCCACGAAACATAGAGCGGCCTCAGAAGGCAGTAACTAAACACTCGTTATCCACTGAGTTGGTAAATTAGCAATGAATGGATCGCACACGTGGCTGATGGAGAAGGTTGATTTCCTGCTGTTCTCCAGGATCCAGACTCAATCACAAACCTGAGCACTTCTGCTCATCAGACCCTAGTGAATATTACTGCTTGGATGGAGTTATCGTTTAACATTTGGACATTAACCAGTAATTGCATATTTGCTTTTTAACATGTGAAACAAGAACCCAGGGCTAAAAAGTCGAGCAGTTGGGTTTGTACTTCCCAATGAAATGTCAAATAAGCTGCACTGGGGGCTACATGTGGAGTAAAGATCTCCTAAAAGGCCTGAAAAACATGGCAGAAAGTATGCGACATAGCTACATCACAAAAGTGAACTCAATACTTGTATGACACCTCCCAGGTATGGATGGGCCATGACATGGTTGGATCTGAGAAGCTTCCATATTGTGATTTGGCTTCAAGACTAAAACTTTTTGTATGCATAAGATGCAGGGGAAACCTGTCTGGAGATATGGGGGTCACAGATTCAATCACAGCGCTGAGGATGGGAGGAATAGACTATTTTGGACAAATCTTCCTGGCAGTGTCTGATTCTCTGACATGCACCGATTCCCCATCTAGTGGCAGCTCCATGGCCCAGACAGATGTCTATTCACCTCTGATCCATCACTGATGTGGTATAGAAGAATTGTCCATGCCCCATGCATCTCTGATCATGCGCAGTACTTTAGTATCATGTATGGTGTGTGCACAGTAGATCAGCGATGCTTCTGCCTACAGAAGGGTGAGTACTGCGCATGAAACGAGGAGACACATGACGTTAGGAAAGGAGTTCAATGCCAGTGGAGTAGTGGAACTAAGCAGACAATAATCAAGCCCATAGTGGTGCAATTAGGTGGTGAATAATGCAGAGAATTGGGGCACTTTCCAGAACTTGTCAGACTACCCTCCGTGCACTGGAGGTGTCATGTGTGTAAGGCTTTAAGATTGATTTCCTCAGCAATACCATCTATTTGTAGCCAGTAAGCTGCAGTCTGGTCTCCTACTACCATGGTCACTGCTGTGATTGGTTTTGCGGCCCTGAAGCTCTTCACAGTTTCCCTTTAAAGCTGAACTGTACACGTGTAGTTTATGTACATTAGGTACCTATAAAATGTGTGTATGCCGGGGAAACACTTGACATCATGTCACGGTGACCGCCATTCATTTTACAGGAAACTCTCTCTCTGATGCTCTTTACAGGAAGTATAATGACATGACGCAGGAGATGCATGTTATGGTATTATTCATGCTCTGTGTGTATTCAATATAGAAATGGCAACTTAATCACACGTTCTAGTTTTCAGGGCTACAAAGACCATCCAAAGCCACATCTATATCAATGGTCTCTGATTTCTGGTTCTCCAGTTGTTGCAAAACTATAACTACCAACATGCCCTGGATGAACTACAACTACTAGCTGCAAGCTGTCACATCATGATAGGGTTGTAGTTTGGTAACCATCTGAGAACCACAGTTGTACACAAGAGAACGAATAGTCCTTATAGTATTTAATAGGTGAACAGATTGTGGAACTGGAGAAATCTGGTAAAATGTTTTCTCACACGTCTCATTTTAGATTTCTAGGTAATGTTAGCTCTAGATTACCGTCTTCCTCACCTGGGAACTGATATGAATGAACATCATGTATTTTTCAATATGAGGTAAAGGTATAGCCCAATTCCAGGAGGACTCCATCATTTACAAGTCCTGCTTCCTTAAAGGGATTGTCCACATTGAATCGACTTTTCCTATGTTATGTCTCCCCCTAATAGCAACTAATTAGCATTTTTGAGCACCCATGGGCCATTAAGGTAATGGGGAGACACCAGGCCTCGGATCCACACTGGGCCCAATATACAGGGTTCCTATCCCTATACTACACCCATATATCCTTATAGGACATATATAGGACAGACAGCCCCTTTAAAGCACACCTTCACCCAAAAACCTACAAATTGGTATTAAATTAACCAGTTGTAAGCCTAACTTCCCAATATCTCCCCCAAGTCATATTAACAAAGTAATGGCTCTACAGGACGAAGGAGCAGAAAATTGATGTGTGTTTTTTATCCCTGCAAAGTCATTATTTTGTTAGTCAGGGAAAGACATTGATTAGTGACAACCTGCCTCCCTCATATCAGTTCTGCAGGCACCAGGACAGTTTAAGGAGCTCTCGAGTGTGATGACCCTGCAAACAGCAGCCAATACCTCTGCCTCCTCGACTCCTGTGAGTATGACTTGGGGGAAGGTGTTGGGATGGACATCTGATCTGTCAGGTTTGTCTGGAGGTGTGCTTTAAACTGCAAAGTTCAATCCCTTCCTTGCCAACGATGAGTTCAGGTCAGGTAAGCTGCCCGTGAATATGTCCACATGTCTACCGGATCTGCCCTAGTTAGGGGGGTGATCAAGGACTGGGAAATGGAGAAGAAGCCACAGAATCCTATCCTGCTTCTCTCTTATTGAGCAATGCCACTATAGAAGATGATTAGTCAAACTGCTCTGAAATGATGGGATATGTGGAATACAAGTATACAGGCCTACATTTGTACATACAGAGTGGCCTGATTCAGAAAGGTATGCAAAATAGCTCCCCTCCAGAAGGAAAAAAACGATGACATTAGCCAAGCCAGACGCCCATCTATAGACAGTGCTGTTTCGGGGGTCCTGCCTCTAAAAGGTATCTCATGGATAGGTGCCTTTGACACATCCGACCAGTAAAGTCCGCTGTAGTAATGATGGGCAAGGACCTCCGAAATAAGTCTACAGAAGGATGTCTGATGTGAGTTTTCTTCTTTCTAAAGTGGAGCTAATTTGCATACTTTTCCCATGGAGCATTGCCTGGAAATATACTCCATACACCGGATGGGCGGGTCTCTTAAATGAGAACTAGTACTAATATTATCCTGCACACCCCTCAACCATCGCCCACAAGATCAGACCTCTACACAGGCCAAGTCCCTGCGCCCCCGCTGTATATACATGTATTGTAGTCTGCAAGGAACATCCCTGTATGTTACTTCTCTGTGTCACGTGCAATGCTTTTCTGGTTGGTCACATTTCTTCCAGGGATCAGTAGATGGGGGACGTAAGGTCGCGGAGTTTAATGATGCGATAATGTCGTAATGATAAAACGCTGTTCGTCGTTCTCTGCTGTATAGTGCAGGACGTCTTCTGCTTGTATGTGCGTGGTTGTAGGTGACCGCCATGTGTCTATATGTGACATCTACATGTGTACATTGTCAGTAGTGCCTTTCTGTTACATCTATAAGTAAGCTTTCTCTCCCCCTCTACCCCAACAGGAGAAGAAGTTTCCCTCCGTGGGTTCAGCAGACCCGCGTCTGAGGCTGGCGACTCCATGGAATGGGGCCCTTCCACCTCTGCCTCCTCGACTCCAAATCACAGAAAATGGAGACTTTCTAAACTCAAGTGACCATCACTAACCGGAGCTGAGGGGTCCATCCAGGAGCCTGGAGGGAGGAAGGGGGACTGGGATTCCTCCACTGAGGCATCTGTCCAGAGGCCTGTGGGGAGGGGCAGGGAACCCCCTTTCCTCCCTGACTCGGAAACCCTCCCTCTGTGCCGTCCAGACCTGCAGCAGACAATCTGTGTGACCCCCGGACACACGTGGGAAGTGGAGAGGAGAGAGAAGGGATATCGCACTGAACTTATCCTAAGACCCTGACCATATGAACCTGTCCTAATTCTTTGTTCACCTTGGACTCCTAAACCTATCAGTTTCTCTGCCCCTCCACTAAACCTGTCTACTTTCATTAATCTTTAAGTGCTCCCTTATCCACCTCCCCCCCACCCAATGCTCTCTGTCTCAGGTCTGAGGCCCTGGGATTCGCACTGACAGATCTGCACTGTAGGGGATACTTCCCCAACCATTACTCCAGTCTACATAATCTCATACCCCTGCCCCGAGCCCCTCACATACCTCTGCTCATGCCTCATCTACCCATCACCATTTGTGTCCTTCACCCCCCCAGTCCCTCTGTTCTGTGCGAAACAACCTAAAACTCCCTCAGCCGACCAGCGGCGGCGACTCCTGTTATGTGGGAACGCAGTGTCAGATCAGGGGACCATAGTGAGGGCCACACAACCATGTCCAATAAAGGTCATGTGGATGTGGAGGTCATGATGGAGGATTCAGGGTTGGCATAGGGAGGTGAAGGATCGGAGGTCGGAAAAATTGAGAATTGGAGAAAGCCAAAAAAATTACCGAAAATAGAATAGCTAGAAACAAGAGGCTCTCCCGGGGATGGACTCTTGTAGCTGGTTCCATGGGGACGTAGTGCATTTACCTCCTATTCTGGGCAGCTGTTCTGGGAGACTAGAGATCATTTATTATTATGAATATTATTGAACTTTATTTATTGCTCGAAATCTGTCTGCGCGGAGCCAAAACCAGTGACCCGAGTCTCCAGCCCCAAAGAGCTTACAATCCTAACTCCACTTCCTGTGACACAGGGAGTTTATAAATAACTTGGCCTCAAAGGTCGCATGGAACTTGCGTTTGGAAGGGGAGGGAGGTGGGAAGGGCTCTAGTTTCACCCATATCAGAGGTTGGTGCCATAAAACTTGCAGGGCCCCTCTTCACCTCGGTGACAGGAGCAGCCGGGCCTGAAATGAATGTGTCAGTAAAGATAATTTTGATTGTACTTGGTTCTTTTTGACGTTCTGTGTAAATATAAAACATTTAAAGAAAAAAAAAGAGAATTCAGAGTCGTTCTGTGAGTTCAGAGCTCAGCCAGCCACTGATTTCTGATATTTATTATATTTATATAATTACCGAACAAGACAACAGGTGCTGATGTCCATTGTCTGCTCAACATGTCACTATCGCCCATCGGACAGTCACATCTCACCACAGGGATCTCCAGAGGCGACCACCACTAATGGTCATTGTTTTCATGAAAGAAGCCAGGAACGCACTTGTGTGGATGAATGCAGAATCTTCTATTAACCAAAGTGATTCATACTGACATTCTGTGTATCGGAGATTGGATAAGGTCTTAGAAAGGAAGTAGAATGTTCCTCTTAGTATAAATAACTGGCAGCACGAAGGCTTCAACTGGAGGACACCAACACACATTTTTACCTCTAGTTTATGCCTTTCCCCCAATATGAATGAGAAGCCTTCGTGACTCTTGGTACTTCCATCCATCTCTTGGAATCTTGTAGACTTCCAAATATTGTGGATAAGTCCCAAATCAAAAGTGAGGAGTTACACAACTAATTGAAAACTAATTGAAAACCAATATTGCCTATGATTATATATCAGACCGTAGAAGCCACCCACCTCTTTTTATTATAATTCAACACAAATAACGAGAGTTGGAGCGCTACTGCAGATCGTGCATTATTAGGACACTAATGGTGGTCATGTACATTAGTCTAAAAAGTCAATCAAAACATTAATTTTAGATGATGAAGGACGTGCTGCCATCATCTACAATGAAGGTGGCCATGTCTATAATTTTCAAACAATGGCCATTAGCTCACGAATAAGCCTTCCGTAAAGATCATTCCCCAGAAAGATTGTTCATCTTTCACCCGGTGTCATTGAACGTTTGGCCAGTATGAACACCTGTAACTGCCAGTACGGACTAAAGCCTGAATAGCTGCATCAGTGCAATGCTCGATCACCAGGCAATGGCTCCTTCAGCGTTTATCCATCCCACTTGTCTTATGTATATGGCCAGTCTAAGGCAGATCGCACAGTTCACATGTAATGCTTCATTATCAAAAACCTTTACTTTACAGTTTGCTCCAACCACAGCTCATGTCCAAAACTTCCGGTAAAAAGTGTTGACTGTTCACCTTCTACTTTGCAAATTTCTATTATGTAAAGGTAATTAGCCACCTTTAGTCATATTTGGTCTCAGATAAATTGTCCTGTTCTTGGCCCATTTTAGGCAACTGGATCCGAGGCTGGGACTCTGAAAGTTCTTCTGGTCACTGCAGAGGCTTCATTCTGCTTCCCTTCTCTGATCAGAGCATATATGCAGTTGGTTGTTCTTTAGTGCCTGTTTGTGATTGATATTTCGATCTCGGTCGATTGCGCCTTGATCTTATGTAATAATCCTGATATGCGGCCGAGCAGGATCTGATTGACAATTTCTAGATGCTGCTATTTAGTGATGGTTCCTGTTTGAAATGTGTTTTCTAAACTCTGATATCAATTATTTTCCTCCAGCGACGCACTGCTACTGTAGGTCCCTCTGTCGAGATCCGAGGTCAAGCACAATGACTGCCCCCCCCCCGCCAGAAACTTTGCTTGACCACAAATAAACATATATCCAGGTGGCTGCATATCAAAGTCCAATGGTGACAGGAGTAACTACACATTATCTGAAGGTGACTAAGCCGAACTTATTTTTGGGTGTATACTTTTTAAAACAATAAATAAAATAAAAAGTTAAATATGTAAATGAATTGTGAAAGTGTTTTTCCCCTCCGTGAGGATGGGGTCTGACTTGCTTCCAAACTCTGTATAACACCGCAATCTCCGCACAGAACCAGACATCCTGGGAGTTGCAGTTGTAGCACAGCTGGAGCTGAAGGTTGAAGACCACACACTTACAGTATCTTTTAAAAATCACATGATCTTTGACTTGTGCTAATTACATGACAGTTTCTTCTCCATTCACATCTAAAGTTAAATTCGTCAGTTTCCCGGTACCAGAGAGCAGTGCATTGTGGATCCACGTGGCCATAATGCGCTGAAATCCACCGTCCTCACCATGGCTGTGGAGTCGGAGTCCATTTTGGTGGAGTCGGAGTCATGGAAATTGAGGAGTTGGAGTCGGAGGTTTGGCTTACCAACTCCACAGCCCTGGGGCTCACTACCACCAGATGTGAAAGTCAATATTATGGGGTTTTATAAATACACTGCTCAAAAAAAAATAAAGGGAACACTTAAACAACAGAATATAACTCCAAGTAAATCAAACTTCTGTGAAATCAAACTGTCCACTTAGGAAGCAACACTGATTGACAATCAATTTCACATGCTGTTGTGCAAATGGAATATACAACAGATGGAAATTATTGGCAATTATCAAGACACACTCAATAAAGGAGTGGTTCTGCAGTGGGGCCACAGACCACATCTCGGTACCAAAGCTTTCTGGCTGATGTTTTGGTCACTTTTGAAAGTTGGTTGTGTTTTCGCATTCATGGTAGCATGAGACTGACTCTACAAACCACACAAGTGGCTCAGGTAGTGCAGCTCATCCAGGATGGCACATCAATGCGAGCTGTGGCAAGGTTTGCTGTGTCTGTCAGCGTAGTATCGAGCCTGGAGGCACTACCAGGAGACAGGCCAGTACACCAGGAGACGTGGAGGGCGCCATAGGAGGGCAACAGCCCAGCAGCAGGACCGCTACCTCCGGCTTTGTGCAAGGAGGAACAGAGGAGCACTGCCAGAGCCCTACAAAATGACCTCCAGCAAGCCACAAATGTGCATGTGTCTGCACAGTTAGAAACTGACTCCATGAGGATGGTCTGAGTGCCCGACGTCCACAGATGGGGGTTCTGCTCACAGCCCAACACCGTGCAGAACGCTTGACAATTTGCCACAGACCAGGATTGGCAAATTCGCCACTGGCGCCCTGTGCTCTTCACAGATGAAAGCAGGTTCACACTGAGCACAAGTGGCAGAGTCTGGAGATGCCGTGGAGAGCGATCTGCTGCCTGCAACATCCTTCAGCATGACCGGTTTGGCAGTGGGTCAGTAATGGAGTGGGGTGGCATTTCTTTGGAGGGCCGCACAGTCCTCCATGTGCTCTCCAGAGGTAGCTTGACTGCCATTAGGTACCGAGATGAGATCCTCAGACCCCTTGTGAGACCATATGCTGGTGCGATTGGCCTATGTTTCCTCCTAATGGAGGACAATGCCAGACCTCATGTGGCTGGAGTGTGTCAGAAGTTCCTGCAAGATGAAGGCATTGAAGCTATGGACTGGCCCGCCCGTTCCCCAGACCTGAATCCGATTGAGCACATCTGGGACATCATGTCTCACTCCGTATACCAACGTCATGTTGCACCACAGACTTTCCAGGAGTTGGTGGATGCTTCAGTCCAGGTCTGGGAGAAGATCCCTCAGGAGACCCTCCACCGCCTCATCAGGAGCATGCCCAGGCGTTGTAGGGAGGTCACACAGGCACGTGCAGGCCACACACACTGCTGAGCATCATTTTGACTTGTTTTAAGGACATTACATTCCACTTTAATTTTGTGTGTGACTCCAAATCCAGGCCTCCATTGGTTAATAAATGATTTCCATTGATTTTTGTGTGATTTTGTTGTCCGCACATTCAACTTTGTACAGAACAAAGTATTCAATGAGAATATTTCATTCATTCAGATCTAGGATGTGTTATTTGAGTGTTCCCTTTATTTTTTTGAGCAGTGTGTATATAAGAAAATCTGCAACCTTCTATTCCCTACATCTGGCAAGATCTCTGCCTGCTGCAAGGGAATAGAAACATCAGTCCGTGGAGACACGGGGGTCAGCGGGTGCCTTAGTCCGCTATGCGAAACCGCATAGACCTGGAATTATTCCACCGAACGCCCGCTTTCCTTTTACTGTGGGCATAACACTACTCAGACAACACAGGGTGAGGGTAAAACCATGTGGCAATACTTTATTGAACCACAAAGCACGAAAATAACACATAGAACAGTCCCAGCAAAATAACCAAGATTGTGTAAATTACAGAGTCTCATCCTTCCTCTGACTCACCGGGATAAGAGCAGCTGTGACTTCAGAGCTTTTAGGGCCGACTACGCCACCTGTGGCACGCACAGAGGGGAGGTAATGACAGTCCATTTAGGTACAAGGCCAGCAGCCCGGAGGGTCACAACCTAGCTTCTCTGAACATTTTCAAGGAGCCAGGTGACTGGTTGGTCCAAATCCTGACTACCCCAAACGTATCCATGGGTTCAGTGATGGTCAATGGAGATCGGTATTCTTTCAGCCAGGGCTGTGGTCCCCTAAGATGGCATCCTGTAGAATGTCAAATCTGTGTCCCTCATGATTGAGCATGATGTTCTGGCAGCTATCTTGTAGTGTTCTTGGCTATGGTTTTGTAAAGAATCTAGTTTTTTGAATAGTCAACATAAAGATAACAGTCTATGAATCTTGGCTTACTGAAAATAGACGTCTTGATAATTAAAATTAAATGCTGTGTCCTCACAACAAATATATACAAGAAAGCTGCTGAGTTTTTCATTACAGTAATGAGGCCACATAAACAGTAAGGCCGGCGTCACACTCACCGTAGAAAAATACGGACCGTATTGTACGGCCGTATTACGCAGAAATGTTGCTGGCACATTTATCCGTATTTCATCCGTTGTCAAGGTGTGGCTGCGTATTTTGCGCATGTAAGCATCCGTATGGCATCCGTAGGGCGAGATTTTCTCGCCGGCTTGCAAAACCGACATATAATGGATCCCAATGACAGTTTTTAGATTACAAAAGAATAGATATATACACATTGTGAGACAGTGAAGGAATATGTGTCGAATGGGGTGTACATTTCACCTAGGTACTGTGCTGTATGGTATAAGGGAAATGTGTGGCTTTGTAAACCTAGTGGTAGAGAAAGGTCACTACACCTTACATTCAGTACACACTTGCAGCTCAGCCTGAAACCATTCAGCTGTTAATTAGGAGACCAGAAGTAGGTGTCTGCGAACACAGTCAGAGAGCTCGCTTAGTCTGGACAGGGAGTCCAGGCACAAGAAGGAGTCTCCAGGAGTTTGAGCTATCTCAGTCTGGGTGCTCGATGTACCCCGGACACAGGAGTAGTCTCTGTGAGAATCCATGCGGATAGCTGCTGAATAGGGGAGCTCTCTCAAGTCTGGACGTTGAAGGTGCCTTCAGACACAAGGAGGAGACTCTGTGAAACTCCATGCTGGTAAATGCTGAACATATGTGTTGTTTTGGCCCAGGCTGTTAGAGTCGGGACCCGGATAGATAGGGAAATCTATCTAAGTGTAGTAAGTGGCTGGACAAGCCCAGGTCTTATGTTTATGATTTGTTTTATCTGTTTGCTGTGGACTTTAATAAAGCTGGTTGCGGCCAGTTTTTACCAGAACTGCTGTCTCTGAATGAACTGTTTCTATGCCATTCCGTCTACCCGGACGGCGATCTCAGAGCTATATCCCCTGAAAAGCTTACAATTGGCGGAGAATGCTGGGGCAGCACAGTGGCTGATACAATTGGTGCTGGAATGTGCGTGCAGCACAGTGGCTTAGAGACAGCAATAAAGGTGAAGTCTGTTGAAGCAGCAGCAGAGAAAAAAAAAGTGTGTCAGCAAAAGAAACGTCTGTTGGAGCAGTCTTAAAGAGACAGTAGCCCTAATAGAGTTTGCAAAAGAAAAAAAAAAAAGTGTGTCTGCACAGCAAAGCTGAACTTGTTGTGGAAAAGACTGTGGAGTGTGCAGCAGCAAAGGAAAAGTCTGTTGGAGCAGTCTTAAAGAGACAGTGGCCCTAATAGAGTTTGCAGAGAAAAAAAAAAAAAAGTGTCTGCACAGCAAAGCTGAATTTTCTGTGGAAAAGACTGTGGAGTGTGTATGTCTTGAGTGAAGACTGCCGTTGTTGAGACAGAGAAGTCTGACAGCATGGATGACAGCATGGAGGCGCTGTTTGAACAAATGGCGCAAGTTAATGTGCAACATAAGACTGCCGTGGTTGAGACAGATAAGTCCGGCAGTATGGAGGAGCTCGTTGAGTACCTGGTCCAGGCCCAGCGGAGCATGCAGCAGAGCATGGAGCGGCAGCGCCTGCAGCACCAGCAGCGCATGCAGCACCAGCAGCGCATGCAGCAGGCCCAGCAGCAATTCCTGAAGCAGCAGCAGGAGAATAACCGGTTGTTTTTTGAGCAGGTGGCAGCACTACAAAAGACTTGCAGCGCATCGTCTCAAAGTAATGTTGCAAAGTCACCTGCATTATCCGCTGTAAAGAAGGCGGTAAGACGGTCCCTGAAAAAGATGACACCTCGTGATGATGTGGAGGTATATCTCACTAGGTTTGAGGGACTGGCAGAGAAGGAGAATCTGCCCCTATCTGAATGGGCCATGATGGTCGCACCCTATCTGATTGGAGAACCCCAAAGGGCCTATGCTGACCTGAGCGAGCAGGACAGCCAAGACTATGCCAAGCTGAAAGCGGAGATTCTTACCCGGCTGGGTGTTACGGTGACAGCCCGTGCCAGGGGAGTTCATGACTGGAGATGCAGTTGGGAGTCTGCAGTCAGCAAACCTGATTATGGAGTTGGAAAGGTGATAGTGAACCGCTACACCCGAGCATGTCCTCCTGAGGTACAGCCAGAGGTCGGACAAGGAGACCACCAGGACGCCAATCGTCTGGTCAGCCTGATGGAGAAGGCCTTCGCCAGCAAGGACTGTCTCCGTGACCAGCCGTCTGAGAGGTCGTTACTTCAGAGTTCCCGGACGCTGAACTCTCGCGGTAAGAGCGTTCCAGCTGTTGGGGACATGGGGTATGCTGATAAGCGGGTTCAGGCCCGAGGGGACATGTGGGTGGAAAAGTGTGATGGACAGTGTTGGAGATGTCGTGAAATTGCAGCCAACTGTCCAAAAGAGGGGGAGCCTATGTATTGTGATGTTGGCAGATCCCTCTCTCTCTGCGCAGAACCTGTGTGTGTGTCCACCTCAGCCGAAGAGACTGGACCACAGGTGTCCCCGGTGGTTGTAAATGACTGCCCAGCACAGGCCCTCTTGGACTCAGAGAGTCCAGTGGCTTCCGTATGTGACAGCCTGATTGATAGGGACTTCTTCCCTGATAAGCACCTGAGTGTGGTGTGCGTCCATGGAGACACCAAAGTCTACCCAGAGACTGTCGTGGACTTGATCCCCAAACGCGGGGAGGTTTCATGTGAAGTGGGGGTAGTGAAGAACCTGGTGCAACCCGTCATATTGGGTAATGACTTTCCCCGGTCTAAGGATCTCTGGGGAAAAATGTTTCTGATGGACAGTGTGATGAAGCTCCTATTGAGGGTGCGCAGTCCCAAGGGGCGGAACACAATGCTAGTGGGCCGTTAAACTTATGTGATAATGATGATGATCATGATAATGATGATGACCATGATAATGATGCTGATAATGATAATGATGATGATCATGATAGTGATAATGATACTGATCATAATCATGATAATGATATTGATAATGATGATGACTGTGAAAAAGATGAAATTCCTTTGCAGGTGATGTTGGGAGACGAGGATGGTGGTTCTCGGGAACCGAGTGTCCCTGACTTACCTGTGTCCTGTGACAATTTTGAGAGTGAGCAGTGGCGAGACCCCACTCTTAAAACGGCACTGGAAAAAATAAGTGTTCTAAATGAGGTTTCCCAAGAGCCTGGCTCTGAGGAGAGGTTACCTCATGTTGCCATAAACACTTACCTGTTGTATAGGGACACTGAAGTCCAGGGAGAGGTCGTGAGCCAGCTCCTAGTACCTGAGCTATATAGAAGTATAGTGCTGGGGTTGTCACATAGTCACATACTTGAGGGACCAGATGGTGAAGTTAATGTTGTGGATGACATGTTAACTAAGGTTCCAGATCAAGATGTGAATGAGAATGAATTGTATAACCCTGACAGTGAGCAGGATGTGAATGAAAATGAAGTGTATAACCCTGAAAGTGAGCAGGATGTGAATGAGAATGAATTGTATAGCCCTGACAGTGAGCCAGATGTGGCTGAGAAAAAGGGGTCAGACAGGGATAGTGGTAGTGATAGTGAATCATCTGATGACCATAAAGCAACCAGTGCAAATGAGAAAGGCATGGTAGCAGAGGAGGTTGAGAGTCCTGAGAAGAAAGCTGATGCTGACCTTACAGCCGGACAGAAGATGGCATCTGAAGATGTTTTACAGTTGGCCGGTTCCCTGGCGAAGACTAAGGTGAAAGGAGGAGAGCTGAGCTTTAAAGGCAGGACTCTGAAACTGAACACAGCACAAGTGGATGCTGTTGAAGATGAGAAGTTATCAATGTATGGTATGGAGCTGCATCATGCCCAGGACTCTGAAGGTAATGCTGCAGAGGTGGAAAAAGCCATGGAAGTGGTGGTCACCAAGCCAGATGCCTCATCAGAAGCTGAGGTCTCAAGTGAAGCTGTGAGGAACAAGACTGAAGATATGGGGACTGACTCTGTCCAGGAATCTGTTTCTGCCGAAGACAGCGGCGTGGACAGGTTACGGTCCGGATCAGTAGCTGTAACTCGTGAAGCTCAGGCTGGATGTTCGGCGCCCGGAGCCCCAGCAGTGTTCCCGAGTGATACCAAGGATCTGGATAAATCACAAGATGAGATTTTGAGACATCAGGCTGGCATTGGTGAGCTCAAGCGCACTTTCATGGAGTCTACATCGGAGCCACGTCCCAACAAATGGGAAAAGCGGTGTGTCACTCCGTTGCCGCTGCAGACACATGGGAGCTCAGATGGGATGCAGAACGTGGTGGAAGAGAAGAATCCGGTGGGTTCTGAGTATACAGATACAGCTATCAAGGAGAACTTGAGAGCTGGAATAAATGGAGATATTGGAGACCGTAATGATGTGACTGAAGAGGTAGAATGTAAGACTGACGGTAGGGCTTCTGAGCATGTTCTACCAGAAGAGCCTGAAGAAGGGGCCGAAGACATAAAGGACGTCCAACAGGTACCAGATAAATTGATTACTTCTCAGAAAAAACTCCAAACTGTGATGAAGGAGTGTGATGAAAGCCATGAGCATCTTCGTGAGAAAGTCAATGAAGTAAAAGGAAGAATACAGGGAATCTCTTCGTTGCAAGAGCAAATGCTGCTCAATAAGTCTAAGGCTCTATATAAGAATGTTGTTATCACGGTAGAACATTACAATTCAGCTGGAGACTTAGCGGATGAATTATGTGTACTGCAAAAGAAAAACGATCTGCTCCTTCTACAGTCCCAATCATTTGAACAGAGTAGCTTAAAATGGTCAGAGACCATGGCAGAGGAGCTTAAGGTCTGTGAAATAGACTTTATGAGTCCACCGATATTCAAGAAAATAGATGTGCTAAAGAGGGTTCAAGGGGAACTAGAGAAAAGTAAAAAAAACCCTATACCTTCTGTGATAGTTGGTGACACATGGTCAGTGTACCAAGGACAGGAGGTACGTGAGTTTCTGAGGAAGAGTCAGCAGAAGTGTTCTGATGTGCCGGGTCGTACTTCTCTGGCCAGGCACTATATCGAAACTGAGCCCGGCCCTAAGGTCAAGATGAAACCGTGCAGGATACCCAAGGCCCGCAGAGAGCATAGGCCTGGGAGGGTACAGGGTAGTGCGGATGCTTCAGATGAAGAGAAAGCTGATGTTGGCGATGGCTCAGGTGAAGATACAGATGACAGTAGTGAAGTTGAAGCTGATGAAGGCCATGACTGGTCCAGAGTTCACTGTCTCTTTTGGATTGTTGACCAGCCCTCCGGTCTGGATGACCAGCCCTCCGGTCTGGAGAAGAGGGGGGGATATGTGAGACAGTGAAGGAATATGTGTCGAATGGGGTGTACATTTCACCTAGGTACTGTGCTGTATGGTATAAGGGAAATGTGTGGCTTTGTAAACCTAGTGGTAGAGAAAGGTCACTACACCTTACATTCAGTACACACTTGCAGCTCAGGCCTGAAACCATTCAGCTGTTAATTAGGAGACCAGAAGTAGGTGTCTGCGAACACAGTCAGAGAGCTCGCTTAGTCTGGACAGGGAGTCCAGGCACAAGAAGGAGTCTCCAGGAGTTTGAGCTATCTCAGTCTGGGTGCTCGATGTACCCCGGACACAGGAGTAGTCTCTGTGAGAATCCATGCGGATAGCTGCTGAATAGGAGGGGAGCTCTCTCAAGTCTGGACGTTGAAGGTGCCTTCAGACACAAGGAGACTCTGTGAAACTCCATGCTGGTAAATGCTGAACATATGTGTTGTTTTGGCCCAGGCTGTTAGAGTCGGGACCCGGATAGATAGGGAAATCTATCTAAGTGTAGTAAGTGGCTGGACAAGCCCAGGTCTTATGTTTATGATTTGTTTTATCTGTTTGCTGTGGACTTTAATAAAGCTGGTTGCGGCCAGTTTTTACCAGAACTGCTGTCTCTGAATGAACTGTTTCTATGCCATTCCGTCTACCCGGACGGCGATCTCAGAGCTATATCCCCTGAAAAGCTTACAACATAGAAAACATATATATATATATATATATATATATATATATACATACATACATACATACACACACGTCATTGAGACATATATATATATTTATAGTTCATGCACTTCTACATAGTATAATAGCCGCTAATTCAATTGCCGGCTTTTGTGAAATTACAGACCCGACATGAAATGACACATGGTTTACATACAGTTAACCATGTCATTTCATGTAGTTTGATATATGGTTTTCAGTAACAATTACATGAGTGTATGTGTGCAAAATTTCATACATGTAGGGGTTAATTAAAGGTGTAAATTCGTTGAAAAAAAAAAAATGCGTGGGCTCACTCTGTATTTTCTCCACCAGACAGGCAAAGCCAGCGAGTGGGGGCAGATAATAATAGCCTAGGCAGGGTGCATTTATTTTGTGCCCCCCCTGGCTACTAACATCTGCCCCCAGCCACCCTAGAAAAGGCAAATCTATAAATAGATGCACCCTTTATGGCACTTAGCCCGTCTATTCCCATTGCCGTGTAGCGGTGGCTAATGGGTTAAAGCCACCTTTCTATTGGAAGGTGACTTTAAGCCAGGTTAATAATTGAGAGTTGTCAATTAGACAACTCAATTATTAATCCTATTGTATGAAATTTAAAAAAAAACACGCAAACATTAATTAAAAATAATTTTAATGAAATAATCACACAGTTTTTGACCATCTTTTATTGTACTGGTTTTCCTTCGATTCCCTTGTTCTCCTGTAATAAAAAAAATAAATAATAAAACAACATTATTCTTACCTATCCGGCGCTCAGTCAGGTCCAACGCTGTAATCCTTCACAAAGGGTTAACATATTTACTGCGTGGACCGGAGGTAATGCTGTCAGCCTCACAGTAAACCCCCTCGCAGTAAATTGTTTCCCCCGCTAATCAGTTCAGGTCAGCCGGGGACTCCCTCTGATGTCACTGATGCTGTGCTGTGTCCCCGGCTGACCTGAAATGAACTGATTAGCCTGGGAAACAATTAAGCTTCCCAGCTAATCACTTCATCTCCTGTCAGCCGGGAGAGGAGCTCATTCATTCGGGGGTTTACTGCGAGGCTGGCAGCATTAGCTCCGGTCCACGCAGTAAACATGTTAACCCTTTGTGAAGGATTACAGCGTTGGCCCTGACTGAGCGCCGGATAGGTAAGAATAATGTTGTTTTATTTATTTTTTTTATTACAGAACAAAGGAATCGAAGGATTACCAGTACAATAAAAGATGGTCAAAAACTGTGTTTATTTCATTAAAATGATTTTTAATTAATGTGTGCGTGTTTTTTTTTTTATTTCATACAATAGGATTAATAATTGAGAGTTGTCTAATTGACAACTCTCAATTATTAACCTGGCTTAAAAGGAATTTGTCACCCCATTTTGGCTATATGAGATAAAGATATGCATGAATAGTGCCGTCCCATTAGTAACCTATCGGTATCTATCATATATCCTGACACCCCCGTTTTCATGCCCAAATACCTTTGTAAAGTTCGGTTTTCTGTATACTAATCTGGGCGGTCTGGTCCGGAGGGCGGAGTTTTTTGCTTCCTCCCTTCCCCGCTCCTCTTGCGTAGGTCCGTCTGTGCATAGCACAGACGGCGTAGTGTTCCCGCAATTGCGCATTTTAAAATCCCCCCGCGCCTGCGCAGTGCGCTTTGCCTAACAGTGGGCAAAGCATAAAATCATTACAGTGCATGCGCAACTATTTTTGGTCACTTTCCTTGCCCCGGAAGTCGTCCAAGGCAAGCAGTCATTTCCGGGGCAAGGAAAGTGACCGAAAATAGTTGCGCATGCGCTGTAATGATTTTATGCTTTGCCCACTGTTGGGCAAAGCACACTGCGCAGGCGCGGGGGGATTTTAAAATGCGCAATTGCGGGAACACTACGCCATCTGTGCTATGCAGACGGACGTACGCAAGAGAAGCCGAGGAGCGGGGTCGGAAGCAAAAAACACCGCCTTCCGGACCGGACCACCCAGATTAGCATAGAGAAAACCGAACTTTACAAAGGTATTTGGGCATGAAAACGGGTGTCAGGATATATGATAGATACCGATAGGTTACTTATGGGACGCACTATTCAGGCATATCTTTATCTCATATAGCCAACATAGGGTGACAGATTCCCTTTAAAAAGCATATTACAAACATACAAAGGCTGGCCTTAAATAGTCATGGTGTACAAAAGACACCAATCAGAATCAAGTACCAGCCCACTCACATATTATACAACAAATGGTATAAATACAAAGATAATTTACATATCGACATATCAAGTATGTCGGGCTGGTACTTGATTCTGATTGGTGTCTTTTGTACACCATGACTATTTAAGGCCAGCCTTTGTATGTTTGTAATATGCTTGAAAAAGACCTGTTATGGGTCGAAACGTTGCTGTTATATGGTGGAATAAACTGCATTAATATATAATTCACCTGGATGGAGCGCTGTTTCTTCAATTTGCTTTGGTCTGATATATCCAAGAAAGGTTCCTTGGTTTGGGACGAGCGCCCCGATACAGTGAGTGCTGTCAGGATACTATGTTTTAGATTCCCTTTAAAGTCACCTTCCAATAGCAAGGTGGCTTTAACCCATTATTAACCCATTAGGCACTGCTACAGGGCAATGGGAATAGACGGGCTAAGTGCCAGAAAGGGTGCATCTAATTATAGATTTGCCTTTTCTAGGGTGGCTGGGGGCAGATGTTAGTAGCCGGGGGGGGGCACAAAATAAATGCACCCTCCCTAGGCTATTATTATCTGCACACACTAGCTGGCTTTGCCTGTCTGGTGGAGAAAATACAGCGGGGGCCCACACATTTTTTTTTCAATGAATTAACACATTTAATTAACCCCTACATGTATGAAATTTTGCACACATACACTCATGTAATTGTTAGTGAAAACCATATCTCAAACTACATGAAATGACATGGTTAACTGTATGTAACCATGTGTCATTTCATGTCGGGTTCTGTAATTTCACAAAAGCCGGTAATTGAATTAGCGGCTATTATACTATGTAGAAGTGGATGAACTATAAATAAATATACGTCACAATGACATCGAATACATATATGTGTATATATCTATTCTTTATTAAAGCTGTCAGTGTGATTTTACAGTATAGCCGGGGATGAATTGCCGGCTTTTCTAAAGGACACCGGTGCGTATTTCTCGCAAGTCACACTTGTGGTCCGTGTGTAATCCGTTGTTTTCTCGCACCTATAGACTTTCATTGGCGAATCTCGGGCGTAATACGGTGTAAATCACAGCATGCTGCGGGTGTCTCGCACTGTAACATACAGGCGAGAAAAATACGCATGATCAGAGCTGCCCCACAGACAAATATTGGTCCGAGTGTAATGCGTGGTTTTAACGCCTCTCACTCGTCCGTATTCCTCCATAGTGTGACGCCGGCCTAATTGGAAAACCCATTTCATATAAATAACTTGAAACTTTATAGAAGCCCACCTCTGTGAGACCACCCCTGTATACAGACAAGATTCCGTGTGACAGATTCAGCTCTGCTGTCAAATATACAGAGGCCATCCTCTTTGGAAAGACCACCGCCTCGAATTTCGTAGGCCGTCGTTTCGATGAGGTTTTACTGTATAATGTTGTTGAATGAAACTTGAAAGATGGACGGTGTGTGATCCAGTAATCATATATTATTTCAAACACCATGGTGGTGCTGCACAAATACCACTGAAGGGATCAGGACACCAAGCGGCACAGTCCCTATCCTGCGCATCTTGATTTTTCTGTTGCAGCATACTTTTGGCACTTTACCATCTGGCCAGAAGGTGGAGACATTACTCTGAAGTGAAGATCTATAGGGAGAAGAGTAGTGGGGACATGAGAATACATAATCTACGGGGATTACACTGTGCCCAGGTGACATTAATCAGGTCAGAGGGGCACGGATTCCAGCTGAATCCCATTCTGGTCCAGGACAGGACCCCTAGATGACACCAGTTACCAAATAGGGAGCCACAGTGAAAACAAATATCTATTAGCTCAGCATTCCCAGAACTCGCCTTAAGAATCCGCAGTGTAACACCATGACACATTAACATCTCCACGGAAAGCGCCATCGGCGTGCCGCAATCCTGCCAGCCGCCCTCATGTACAGTACCAGTATGATGCGCCCCTATATACAGCCATAATGGTAAATGCCAGCAGTCTGCAACCACCAACAGGGGGAGCTCACTGTATACCCCCTCTGGCATGTGGAGCTAGCTCCCACTAGTGGCAGCTGCCAGCATATGTGGAGACACTTCTGTGGCCAGAGCCCCAGACCTGCAGAGCGCCTTCTATATAACGAGTCATTATCATCCCGGCCTGTGGAGGGCGCTGTACATATTGAAGAGATCAGAAGATCCGTGGGCTCCTGTGTCCTGGACGATGCAGGGCCACAGGTAGCCATTCTATACCGACATCCTTCAGTCCCCTGCACAGTACTAATGATGGGGGCAACAACAATCCCCCACAAGTCTGTGTGTCCTGTTATACAGCAAGGGCGATGCTCACAGATGGGGCAATAATAATAATAATTTTATTTCTATAGCGCCGACATATTCCGCAGCACTTTACATTATAGAGGGGACTTGTACAGACAATAGACATTACAGCATAACAATAAACTAGATCAAAGAGATACCAAGAGGAATGAGGGCCCTGCTGCTCCAAGCTTACAATCTATGAGGAAAAGGGGAGACACGAAAGGTGGATGGTAACAATTGCTTTCATTGTTCGGACCAGCCATAGTGTAAGAATCGGGTGTTCATGTAATTCTGCATGAACCAGTTATCAGCCTAAGTATGTAACAGTACAGACACAGAGCGCTATTAAATGCATAAAGCGGGTGAGAACATGATGCGAGGAACCTGATTATGGTAAAAAAAAATTTGAATGGGCCAACAGGGATAGTTAGGTTAATGCGTTGAGGCGGTAGGCCAGTCTGAGCAAATGCATTTTTAGGACACAATTAAAACTGTGGGGATTAATCGTATTAACCTGGGTAGTGCATTCCAAAGAATTGGCGCAGCATGTGAGAAGTTTTGGAGATGGGAGTGGGAGGTTCTGATTACTGAGGATGCTAACCTCAGGTCATTAGCAGAACGGAGGGCACGGGTAGGATGGTAGGCTGAGACAAGGGAGATGTAGGGTGGTGCTGAGCCATGGAGTGTTTTGTGGGTGAGGGTAATAAGTTTGTACTGGATTCTGTAGTGGATGGGTAACCAGTGTAATGACTGGTACAAGGTAGAGGCATCGGTGTAACGATTGGTGAGGAATATGATCCTGGCTGCAGCATTCAAGACAGATTGGAGAGGGGAGAGGTTGGTAAGAGGGAGACCGATTAGTAGAGAGTTACAATAGTCCAGACGAGAATGAATAAGAGAAACAGTAAGGCCCTGTTCACACTTTGCGTTTTTTAGATGCGTTTCCGCTGCGTTTTTCAACGTGCGGAAACGCATCCAACCCGCAGCACAGTGCACTACCATTGTAATCTAATGGAACCGCATGTCTGCTGTGCACATGCTGCAGAAAAAAACGCGCGGTTTCGCCGCGTTTTATTTTCCGCAGCATGTCAATTCTTTGTGCGGAACTGCAGCGGTTCGGCGCCCATTGACTTGCATTGAGTCAGGCACTTCCGCAGCAAAACCGCAGATCTAAAAAAGATCTGCGGTTTTGCTGCGGGTGAAACCGCTGCAGTTCGGGAGGAGGAAAGTGTGTGGGCGTGTATAGTGTGCGGCGCTGTGTGTGTGGGCGGTGATTGTGTGCCGGTGTCTGCGTGCGTGATCGGTGTATGTGCGGGGTTGTGTGCGGGATCGGTGTATGTGCGCGGTGCGGGCTGTGTGTATGTCTCCCGTATATGTCAGGCATCGTCGGATGGGACTACAAGTCCCATCCGGCGATGCCTGCTACAGTGACAGTGACTAACACATTAGCCAATGATGGGACAGTAGTAGTCCTATCATCCGGCTAATGTGCTGAATGTAAAAAAAAAAAAACAAACATACAACATATAACATACAATGACATACAACACATAACATTGAGCACATACTCACCTATTCCCCGACGCCATCCATCCGTGTACCGCTCTGCCGCCGGGAGAGAATGACGTCACTACAGTTCATTCTCTCACGGCAATGCTGGGTGAGAAAATTCCCACGCAGTATTGCCATACAGTGAGACTCTTGAACTCAGGTAACCTCAGGGATACACTGCAGGAGCCATTGTCTCCTGTCAGTGCATCACTGGGAGGCCCTACAAAGCAGTGGCATCACCTGATGTCACTGTTCTATAGGGGAGACAGTCGTGGGACATTCGTTATTAATTGGACTGCGTCGGACAGGGAGTATACGGTTTTTTTTTTTTTATCAGGAGATCGAGGGCGTCGCTTGGATCTGAGCGTATAATAAAGATATAAAACCGTCTTGTGTTTTATTTCATTAAAATACTTTATTCTTATGTGTGGGGTTTTTAACCCTTTATTAATATAAGATTAATAATGGATAGGCGTGTTATTGACGCCTCTCTATTATTAACCGGGCTTAATATCACCTTAGAATAGCAAGGTGATATTAACCCCTTATTACCCCATATCCCACCGCTACAGGGGAGTGGGAAGAGAGGGGCTAAGTGCCGGAATTGGCGCATCGTACAGATGCGCCAATTCTGGGGCGGCTGGGTGCTGGTATTTTTTAGCCAGAGGGGGCACCAATATCCATGGCCCCTTCCTAGGCTATGAATATCAGCCCACAGCTGTCTGCCTAGCCTTTCTGGCTATAAATTATAGGGGGACGTCATTTTTTGGGGGGGTCCCCCTATTTTAATAGCCAGTGAAGGCTAGCTGCGGGCTGATATTCATAGCCTTGGAAGATCCATGGGTATTAACCCCTTCCCAGGCTAGAAATATTGGCCCCGGCTGTCGGCTTTCCCCCTCTGGTGCAGAAAATTGCGCGGGAGCCCAAGCCATTTTTTTTATTAACTATTGCGTTATTTTGTGTGTGTGCGCGCGCGCGCGTGTGTCTTTAACTATTTATGTACCATTTTATCTATCTATCTACCTATATATCTTTCTATCTATATATCTATCTTTCTATATATATTTCTATCTATTATCCATCTATGTATTTTCTATCTATCTAACTACTGGTATCTGTTATCTATGGCCGGTGTCACACTTGCGAGTAAGTCGCACGACTTTCTCGCGTCAACACCCGGCACGGCCGCCCGCTCTCGGACCCGAGTGTGTGGCTGCATAGAAATACATGCAGCCGCACACTCGGGTCTGAGAGCGGGCGGCCGTGTCGGGTGTTGATGCGAGAAAGTCATGCGACTTACTCACATCACACTCGCAACTGTGACTCCGGCCTATCTCTATCTGTGTGTGTGTGTGTGTGTATGGAGTGTGGGTGGGAACAAATGTAAAAGAGGAGGTTGGACAAGAAATTACATCACAAATCTTTTTTTTTTTGTTAAACAACATATCTTTATTTAGCTGTCAAAACCGCATACAAAACCGCATGAGAAAAACCGCGTCAAAAACCGCGCCTGCGGTTTCTGCCAAGAGGTGCGGTTTCAGCGCGGAAAAATCTGCAATGTGTGCACAGGCCCTAAGAGTTTTTGCAGAGAAGAAAGTAAGAAAAGGTCGAATTCTAGAGATGTTTTTTGAGGTGCAGATAACAAGAGCGAGCCAGTGATCGGATGTGGGGTGTGAATGAAAGCTCAGAATCAAGTATGACCCCAAGACAGCGGGCATGTTGCTGGGGAGTAATGGTGGAGCCACACACGGAGATGGCAATGTCGGGCACACCTGTATCTACTCATAACACCTGGCTCAGCAGGCAGCGTCACAGGGTCGGCTCCTTGAAGTCACAAAGTCGGCCCCGCAGCATCACTCTTCACATGGTTGGCGTCACCAGTCACAGGGTCGGCCACACTGGCGTCACTCGTCACAGGGTCAGCTCCACTGGTATCACCCGTCACAGGGTTAGCCCCATTGGCGTCACCCGTCACAGGGTCAGCTCCACTAGCATCACCCGTCACAGGGTCGGCCCCATTGGCGTCATCAGTCACAAGGTCAGCCCCCATAGTGTCACCCATCACAGGGTCGGCCCCATTGGCATCACTCGTCACAGGGTCGGCCCCACCTGTCACAATGTTGGCTCCACAAGTCACCAGGTCACAGGGTTGGCCCCATTCGCGTCACCCGTCACAGGGTCAGCCCCAGGGCCGCCATCAGGGCATGACAACCCTTACAAGTGTATGGGTCCACGCTCAGGCCCGGGGGCCCCCAACATTTTGAGGCTCCCCCTCGTTTGTAATAAAGCATAACCCGCCGCCTGCCCCCCACCTGTTAGACACGGGGCCCCCTGCCCCGACTCCTCCCGCCGCTGCTTTGAACTATACCGGCGTCCGCCGGCACAGTTCAAAGCAATGATGGAGGAGAGAGCCCATCATTCCCCACTGTCTCTGACACAGCGGGTGCGAAATGACATCATTGCGCACTCACTGTGTACCAGGCAGAGCAGGAGATAGGAGCAGGGAGCAGCGCGGGCACGAGAAGGCGAGGAGTGTTTTTTTTTTCTTTTTTTTTAAATATGTCAGTGCGTACTGCTGTGGGGCCATTCCTGGGGGGGGGGGTGGTGGGAGAGAGATGAGGGCTGTGCAATGTGGGCCCAGCTGTATGCTATGTGGGCCCAGCTGTATGCTATGTGGGCCCAGCTGTATGCTATGTGGGCCCAGCTGTATGCTATGTGGGCCCAGCTGTATGCTATGTGGGCCCAGCTGTATACTATGTGGGCCCAGCTGTATGCTATGTGGGCCCAGCTGTATACTATGTGAGCCCAGCTGTATACTGTGGGCCCAGCTATATACTATGTGGGCCCAGCTATATACTATGTGGGCCTTGCTGTATACTATGTGGGCGCGCGCTGTATACTATGTGGGCCGCGCTATATACTATGTGGGCCCTGCTGTATACTATGTGGGCTGCGCTATATGCCATGTTGGCCCTGCTGTATACTATGTGGGCACTGCTATATACTATGTGGGCATGATTGCAGAAAAAAAAAGGGGCAGGATTGCAGACACGGGGGCATGATTGCAGACAGAGGGGGCATGATTGCAGACAGAGGGGGCATGATTGCAGACAGAGGGGGCATGATTGCAGACAGAGGGGGCATGATTGCAGACAGAGGGGGCATGATTGCAGACAGAGGGGGCATGATTGCAGACAGAGGGGCATGATTGCAGACAGGGGGGGCAGGATTGCAGACAGGGGGGGCAGGATTGCAGACAGGGGGGGCAGGATTGCAGACAGGGGGGGCAGGATTGCAGACACGGGGGCATGATTGCAGACAGAGGGGGCATGATTGCAGACAGAGGGGGCATGATTGCAGACAGAGGGGGCATGATTGCAGACGGGGGGCAGGATTGCAGACAGGGGGGCAGGATCATGGGCAAGATGGAGACAGATGGGGAAATCATATGGGGGCAGAATGGATTCTCATGAGTGCAGGATGGGAGAACATAAGGCTGGAGCCAGGAATGAGACACATGGGGGCCAGGATGGGGGATGTTATTACCATAGGTGCTAATTAAGGGATATTATTACTGCAGTGATGTATTTATTTTATTTTTTAAATATACTGTTTTAAATGGGGGCGGTCCTGTTACTGTGTAGAGTGATACTATGTCGCCTTTTTTTCTTCATGTGGTGTAATGTAGAAGTTGGGAAAAAAATAAGTAATGTGTTCTGCAATCGGAGCTCTAGATAACTGTGTTATTTCCTGCAGAGATGAGCCCTAGCTGGAAGAAGTGATGGCGGTCTGTGCTGGATGAAAGATGAAAAGCAAAGATGAAGAACTTCACCTAGAGATGTCACTGGTGAGTTAGTGTGCTCCCTGTACACTGACACTATATAGTATATACAGAGCTCCTGTGTATAATGTCACTGGTGATCACTGTATTACCTGTACACAGACACTGCATACTAAGTACAGATCTCCTGTGTATAATGCACTTGTGGCGATAGTATTGTTTTTTTTTGTTACTGATCAGTATTGTAGTATTCAGTCACTATGTGGTGGTAATATGTGGTCTGGACATGGTGCGGTGGTATTTGTCCCTTGTGATATTATTGGTCATTTTAAAAATTGAAAAATAAATAAAAATATACCTAAATTGTATTGCATATTTTAACAAATATTTAATAGGTTACAATAGAGTAGGGCTCGGCCAAAAGTGTCTACTGTGTTGTGATGGAGGCTTAAAAAGTCTTTTGGCCAAAACAAATACTGTCGGCTATATGTGTGATCTGGTGATGGGAACCGTAAGGCCGACGTCACACTGGCGACAGAATCGGACGACTGCAATGCGATGAAAAATCGTATTGCAGTCTGCCCTATGTTAATCTATGGAGCAGCTCCCAGTATCAGATTTTTTGTGGTCCGTTTTAAACGTCCGTGTGCAATCGCAGCATGCTGCGATTGTCACCGATTGTGGGTCGACTATCGCCAATGCAAGTCTATGGGAGCGATGAAAAATCTGATTACAAACGGACCGCATGTGTGACTTGCGATGAAATCGCATCGGTGTCCTTTAGAAAAGCCGGCAATTCATCCCCGGCTATACTGTAAAATCACACTGACAGCTTTAATAAAGAATAGAAAGAATAGATATACACACATAGAATACATATATATATATGTAATTGTGACATGTATATATATATATATATATATATATATATATATATATATATTTATATTTCCTAGACTTCTACATACTGTAATAGCCGCAAATTCAATTGCCGGCTTCTGTGAAATCACAGAAGCCGACATGAAATGATACATTGTTTCCACACAGTTAACCATGTCATTTCCTGTATTTTGATATTTGTTTAGAACTTACAATTACATGAGTGTATTTGTGCAAAATTTCAGACATGTAGGGGTTAATTAAAGGTGTAAATTCGTTGAAAAACAATGCGTGGGCTCCCGCTGTATTTTCTCCACCAGACAGACAAAGCAAGCGAGTGGGGGCAGATAAAAACAGCCTAGGGAGGGTACATTTTTTTGGTGCCCCCCCTGGCTACTAACATCTGCCCCCAGACACCCCAGAAAGGGCAAATCTATAATTAGATTCGCCCTTTCTGGCACTTTGCCCGTCTATTCCCATTGCCCTGTAGCGGTGGCGAATGGGTTAATAATCTCACCTTAATGTCACCTTAGTATTGAAAGGTGACTGTAAGCCAGGTTAATAATTGAGAGCTGTCAATTAGACAACTATCAATTATTAATCCTATTGTATGAAAGAAAAATCAAACACACAGTTTAATAAAAAATAAGTTTAATTAAATAATCACACAGTTTTTGACCATATTTTATTTTCCTGCTAAAACCATTTCCTGTAATAAAAATAAAATAAAAAAGCAAAATTATACTTACCAATCCGATGTACAGTCAGGTCCCACGCTGTAATCCATCAGAAAGGGTTAAGAGGTTACAGTTAGCAGGGAGATAATTCTGTCTCCTAGCTGTAACCCCCTGAATGAATAAGTTCCTCTACCACAGAAAGTAGAGGAATAGATTCATGAATGGAGCTTAATTGATTTATTGGCAATTTAACTTTAGTGACCTGACCTAAAGGGAAAGTGGACACAATCAATTAAGCTTCATTCATGAAACACATCGAGAGGAACTTATTCATTCAGGAGCTTTGAGCTGAGCATGCAGGATTACTTGCACTGCTTGGCTCAAAGCTAGTTAACCCTTTGTGAAGGATTACAGGGTGGGACGTGACAGATCGGCGGAATAGGTAAGAATAATGTTGTTTTATTTTTTTTTTTTATTTTAGGAGATCAATGGCTTCGCACGGATTAAGTGTAAAATAAAATATGGTAAAAAATGTGTTTTTATTTCATTAAAATTAATTTTTATTAATGTGTCTGTGTTTTTTTAATTTACTTCAATAGGATTAATAATTGATAGTTGTCTAATTGACAGCTCTCAATTATTAACCTGCCTTAAGGTCACCTTTCAATACTAAGGTGACATTAAGGTGAGATTATTAACCCATTCGCCACCGCTACAGGGCAATGGGAATAGACGGGCAAAGTGCCAGAAAGGGCGAATCTAATTATAGATTTGCCCTTTCTGGGGTGTCTGGGGGCAGATGTTAGTAGCCAGGGGGGGCACCAAAAAAATGTACCCTCCCTAGGCTGTTATCTGCCCCACTCGCTTGCTTTGTCTGTCTGGTGGAGAAAATACAGCGGGAGCCCATGCATTTTTTTTCAACGAATTTACACCTTTAATTAACCCCTACATGTCTGAAATTTTGCACAAATACACTCATGTAATTGTAAGTTCTAAACAAATATCAAAATACAGGAAATGACATGGTTAACTGTGTGGAAACAATGTATCATTTCATGTCGGCTTCTGTGATTTCACAAAAGCCGGCAATTGAATTAGCGGCTATAACAGTATGTAGAAGTCTAGGAAATATAAATATATGTATATATACATGTCACAATGACATGTATATATATATATATATATATATATATGTGTTCTATGTGTATATATCTATTCTTTTTCTTGTGATTGAAATACTATTCTTTTGGATCCATTATATGTCAGTTTTGCAAGCCTGCGAGAAATTCTCGCAAGTCGGATGAAAATCGGATGTTACAAGGTACACACACATGCGACTAAATCGCATCTTTGAAGGAAAATCGGATGCCAGAAGGATGTGTTGATGTTTGCATTTTGATCCGACAATCGACCGTCTAAAACGGACCGATTTTTTGTCGTTGTGTGTGACTCCGGCCTTAATGTGTAATTAGTGAGAAGTGGAGTTTTTCCAAGAGAGAGCGGAGGAACTGTGGACAGATCGAGGGGTGGAGACAGAGCTGGTGTGGAGCCTGGGCGGAGTCTCAAGGGGGCCCCGAAAATTATGCCAGTATGGGGCCCCAAAATTCCTAGTGGCAGCCCTCGTCAGCACCATTGGCGTCACCCGTCACAGGATCGGCCTCATTGGCGTCACCCGTCACAGGGTCGGCCCCATTGGCGTCACCCGTCACAGGGTCGGCCCCATTGGCGTCACCCGTCACAGGGTCGGCCCCATTGGCGTCACCCGTCACAGGGTCGGCCCCATTGGCGTCACCCGTCACAGGGTCGGCCCCATTGGCGTCACCCGTCACAGGGTCGGCCCCATTGGCGTCACCCGTCACAGGGTCGGCCCCATTGGCGTCACCCGTCACAGGGTCGGCCCCATTGGCGTCACCCGTCACAGGGTCGGCCCCATTGGCGTCACCCGTCACAGGGTCGGCCCCATTGGCGTCACCCGTCACAGGGTCGGCCCCATTGGCGTCACCCGTCACAGGGTCGGCCCCATTGGCGTCACCCGTCACAGGGTCGGCCCCAATGGGCGTCACCCGTCACAGGGTCGGCCCCAATGGGCGTCACCCGTCACAGGGTCGGCCCCATTGGCGTCACCAGTCACAGGGTCGGCCCCATTGGCGTCACCCGTCACAGGGTCGGCCCCATTGGCGTCACCCGTCACAGGGTCGGCCCCATTGGCGTCACACGTCACAGGGTCGGCCCCATTGGCGTCACCCGTCACAGGGTCGGCCCCATTGGCGTCACCCGTCACAGGGTCGGCCCCATTGGCGTCACCCGTCACAGGGTCGGCCCCATTGGCGTCACCCGTCACAGGGTCGGCCCCATTGGCGTCACCCGTCACAGGGTCGGCCCCATTGGCGTCACCCGTCACAGGGTCGGCCCCATTGGCGTCACCCGTCACAGGGTCGGCCCCCACGGCGTCACAGGGTCGGCCCCGCAGTGTCACTCGTCACAGGGTCGGTTTGCTGGCGTCACCCGTTTGGCTTGCAGTACATAATTACTGTGATGACCTGGCATCTGTAGGTCACGGATTTTCTGCACGATAGATAGTGGCGACCTCTGTAGTCACGTGTTGCGCTTCAGTCAATGACATGATGAGTAAACCGCTCTACTAGCTGCTCTAAAGCCTCCCATGGCGCCGTCAGTCTCTTCCTACCGCGCTGCCGGGTCAGGACTTCTCTCGGTGACAGATACCTGCCGTAGTCTGCGCTTCACAGTGATGTTTATACATCACACGGAAGTCATGTGACAGGAAGCAGCGCGGGTCATGTGACCTAAGTGTTACCAAGGGTGAGTTACTTTTGTCCCCGCACTTGGCTTTTGCTGCCGGGGAGGGGCCGGACTGTTCACTGAGCGTCGCGGGGTTAGCGCATGTTCGTCCTTCTGACCGTGTCCCGGGGCGGCCGCAGTGTAGAGCCGAGCAGTGCGGAGAGGCAGGTAACCGAGGCCGGGGCGCGATACCGGGCCCGGGGAGTAGAGACGGCCGCCAGTGACGTGTGTGTACGGTGGAGTATGGGAACCGGACTGCGGGGTGGAAACAGTGAGAGGGCAGTAATGTCCGTGTGTGTCTATAGTGTGTGTATATACAATGTCTGTGTGTGTCTATAGTGTGTGTATATACAATGTCTGTGTGTGTCTATAGTGTGTGTATATACAATGTCTGTGTGTGACTATAGTGTGTGTATATACAATGTCTGTGTGTGTCTATAGTGTGTGTATATACAATGTCTGTGTGTGTCTATAGTGTGTGTATATACAATGTCTGTGTGTGACTATAGTGTGTGTATATACAATGTCTGTGTGTGTCTATAGTGTGTGTATATACAATGTCTGTGTGTGTCTATAGTGTGTGTATATACAATGTCCGTGTGTGTCTATAGTGTGTGTATATACAATGTCGTGTGTGTCTATAGTGTGTTATATACAATGTTGTGTGTGTCTATAGTGTGTGTATATACAATGTCGTGTGTGTCTATAGTGTGTATATACAATGTCTGTGTGCTATAGTGTGTATATTACAATGTCTGTGTGTGTCTATAGTGTGTATATATACAATGTCTGTGTGTGTCTATAGTGTGTGTATATACAATGTCTGTGTGTGCTATAGTGTGTATATACAATGTCTGTGTGTGTCTATAGTGTGTATATACAATGTCTGTGTGTGCTATAGTGTGTATTATATACAATGTCGTGTGTGTCTATAGTGTGTTATATACAATGTCCGTGTGTGTCTATATGTGTGTATATACAATGTCTGTGTGTCTATAGTGTGTGTATATACAATGTCTGTGTGTGTCTATAGTGTGTGTATATACAATGTCCGTGTGTGTCTATAGTGTGTGTATATACAATGTCTGTGTGTCTATAGTGTGTGTATATACAAGTCTGTGTGTCTATAGTGTGTGTATATACAATGTCTGTGTGTGTCTATAGTGTGTGTATATACAATGTCTGTGTGTGTCTATAGTGTGTGTATATACAATGTCGTGTGTGTCTATAGTGTGTTATATACAATGTCCGTGTGTGTCTATAGTGTGTGTATTATACAATGTCCTGTGTGTCTATAGTGTGTGTATGTACAATGTCTGTGTGTGTCTATAGTGTGTGTATATACAATGTCGTGTGTCTATATGTGTAATATCAATGTCCCTGTGTGTCTATAGTGTGTATATTACAATGTCCTGTGTATAGTGTGTATATACAATGTCCGTGGTGTCTATATGTGTGTATATACAATGTCTGTGTGCTATAGTGTGTGTATATACAATGTCGTGTGTTAAAGTGTGTGTATATACAATGTTGGTTGTCATGTGTGTGTATATACAATGTCTGGTGTGTCTATAGTGTGTGTATATACATGTCTGTGTGTGCTATAGTGTGTTATACTGATATAAGTCTGTGTGTCTATAGTGTGTGTATATACAAATGTCCGTGTGTGTCTATAGTGTGTGTATATACAATGTCTGTGTGTGACTATAGTGTGTATATATACAATGTCCTGTGTCTATAGTGTGTGTATATACAATGTCTGTGTGTGTCTATAGTGTGTGTATATACAATGTCTGTGTGTGTCTATAGTGTGTGTATATACAATGTCTGTGTGTGACTATAGTGTGTTATATATACAATGTCCGTGTGTGTCTATAGTGTGTGTATGTACAATGTCCGTGTGTGTCTATAGTGTGTGTATATACAATGTGTGTGTCTATAGTGTGTATATATACAATGTCCGTGTGTCTATAGTGTGTGTATATACAATGTGTGTGTGTATCTATAGTGTGTGTATATACAATGTGTGTGTGTCTATAGTGTGTGTATGTACAATGTCTGTGTGTGTCTATAGTGTGTGTCTGTAATATGTCCGTGTGTCTATAGTGTGTGTATATACAATGTCGGTGTGTCTATAGTGTGTGTATATACAATGTCGGTGTGTCTATAGTGTGTGTATATACAATGTCGGTGTGTCTATAGTGTGTGTATATACAATGTCGGTGTGTCTATAGTGTGTGTATATACAATGTCTGTGTGTGTCTATAGTGTGTGTATATACAATGTCTGTGTGTGTCTATAGCGTGTGCATATACAATGTCTGTGTGTGTGTATATACAATGTCCGTGTGTGTCTATAGTGTGTATATACAATGTCCGTGTGTGTATATACAATGTCTGTGTGTGTCTATAGTGTGTGTATGTACAATGTCCGTGTGTGTCTATAGTGTGTGTATGTACAATGTCCGTGTGTGTCTATAGTGTGTGTATATACAATGTGTGTCTATAGTGTGTGTATATACAATGTGTGTCTATAGTGTGTGTATATACAATGTGTGTGTCTATAGTGTGTGTATATACAATGTCCGTGTGTCTATAGTGTGTGTATATACAATGTGTGTGTGTGTCTATAGTGTGTGTATGTACAATGTCCGTGTGTGTCTATAGTGTGTGTGTATATACAATGTCCGTGTGTCTATAGTGTCGTATATACAATGTGTGTGTGTCTATAGTGTGTGTCTGTAAATGTCCGTGTGTCTATAGTGTGTGTATATACAATGTCCGTGTGTGTCTATAGTGTGTATATACAATGTCCGTGTGTGTATATACAATGTCTGTGTGTGTCTATAGTGTGTGTATATACAATGTCTGTGTGTGTCTATAGTGTGTGTATATACAATGTCTGTGTGTGTCTATAGTGTGTGTATATACAATGTCTGTGTGTCTATAGTGTGTGTATATACAATGTCCGTGTGTGTCTATAGTGTGTATATACAATGTCCGTAGTGTGTATATACAATGTCTGTGTGTGTCTATAGTGTGTGTATGTACAATGTCCGTGTGTGTCTATAGTGTGTGTATATACAATGTGTGTGTCTTAGTGTGTGTATATACAATGTGTGTTGTCTATAGTGTGTGTATATACAATGTCCGTGTGTCTATAGTGTGTGTATATACAATGTGTGTGTGTGTCTATAGTGTGTGTATGTACAATGTCCGTGTGTGTCTATAGTGTGTGTATATACAATGTGTGTGTCTATAGTGTGTGTATATACAATGTCCGTGTGTCTATAGTGTGTGTATATACAATGTGTGTGTGTATAGTGTGTGTATGTACAATGTCTGTGTGTGTCTATAGTGTGTATATACAGTGTCCGTGTGTGTCTATAGTGTGTGTATATACAGTGTTCGTGTGTGTCATAGTGTGTATGTACAATGTCCGTGTATGTATGTACAATGTCCGTGTGTGTCTATAGTGTGTATACAATGTCTGTGTGCATGTTTATAGTGTGTGTATGTGTATATACAATGTCGGTGTGTGTCTATAGTGTTGTATATACAATGTGTGTCTATAGTGTGTGTATATACAATGTCGGTGTGTCTATAGTGTGTGTATATACAATGTCTGTGTGTGTTATAGTGTGTGTATGTACAATGTCCGTGTTTCTATAGTGTGTGTATATACAATGTCTGTGTGTGTCTATAGTGTGTGTTTGTACAATGTCCGTGTGTCTATAGTGTGTGTATATACAATGTCCATGTGTGTCTATAGTGTGTCTGTACAATGTCCGTGTGTGTCTATAGTGTGTATGTACAATGTCTGTGTGTGTCTATAGTGTGTGTATATACAATGTGTGTGTTGTAGTGTGTGTATATACAATGTCCGTGTGCATGTCTATAGCTGTTGTATGTGTATACAATGTCCGTGTATGTCTATAGTGTTGTGTATATACAATGTTTGTAGTGTGTATATACAATGTCCGTGTGTGTCTATAATGTGTGTGTATGTACAATGTCTGTGTGTCTATAGTGTGTGTATATACAATGTCGTGTGTGTCTATAGTGTGTGTATTACAATGTTGTGTGTCTTAGTGTGTGTATGTACAATGTGTTGTGTATATACAATGTCGTGTGTGTCTATAGTGTGTGTATATACAATGTCCGTGTTGTGTCTATAGTGTGTGTATATACAATGTCCATGTGTCTATAGTGTGTGTATATACAATGTCCGTGTGTGTCTATAGTGTGTGTATTTACAATGTCCATGTGTACAGTCATGGCCAAAAGTTTTGAGAATGACACAAATATGAATTTTTACAAAGTCTACTGCTTCACTTTTTCTAATGGCAATTTGTATATACTCCAGAATGTTTAAAGAGTGATCAGCTTAAAGGGAATCTGTCACCCTAAATTGGCGGGATATTTAAATGATGGCAGTCAGGTCAGATGGGCGGTGTTTTGGGTACTTGCCTTAACATGTTGTTCGCCGCTGTCTCCATTATTTCTGGAATTGTAGTCGTTGCCCTCCATATAACGCGCCTGCACATTGCAATCTGCGGGCAAAGCATACTGCACATGCGCAATTCAAGATTGCAATGCGCGGGCGTGTTATATGGAGGACAACAACTACAATTCCCAGAAATAATGGAGACAACGGCAAACAACATGTTAAGGCAAGTACCCAAAACACCGCCCATCTGACCTGACTGCCATCATTTAAATATCCCGCCAATTTAGGGTGACAGATTCCCTTTAATAGCAATTACTTGCAAAGTCAATATTTGGCTAGAAAATGAACTTTATCCCCCAAAACACATTTCAACATCATTGCAGCCCTGCCTTAAAAGGACCAGCTAACCTCTTTTCAGTGATTGCTCTATTAACACAGGTGTGAGTGTTGATGAGGACATGGCTGGAGATCAATCTGTCATGATTAAGTAACAATGACACCACTGGACACTTTAAAAGGAGGCTGGTGCTTGGCATCATTGTTTCTCTTCTGTTAACCATGGTTATCTCTAAAGAAACACGTGCAGTCATCATTGCAATGCACAAAAATGACCTAAAGGGAAGAGTATCACAGCTAGAAAGATTGCACCTCAGTCAACAATCTATCGCATCATCAAGAACTTCAAGGAGAGAGGTTTCATTGTTGCCAAAAAGGCTCCAGGGCGCCCAAGAAAGACCAGCAAGTGCCAGGACCGTCTCTTAAAAGTGTTTCAGCTGCGAGATCGGGCTACCAGCAGTGCAGAGCTTGCTCAGGAATGGCAGCAGGCAGGTGTGAGTGCATCTGCACGCACTGTGAGGCGGAGACTCTTGGAGCAAGGCCTGGTCTCAAGGAGGGCAGCAAAGAAGCCACTTCTCTCCAGAAAAAACATCATGGACAGACTGATATTCTGCAAAACGTACAGGCAGTGGACTGCTGAGGACTGGGGTAAAGTTATTTTCTCTGATGAATCCCCTTTTCGATTGTTTGGGACATCAGGAAAACGCCTCATTCGGAGAAGACAAGGTGAGCGCTACCACCAGTCTTGTCTCATGCCAACTGTTAAGCATCCTGAAACCACTCATGTGTGGGGTTGCTTCTCAGCCAAGGGAATCGGCTCTCTCACAGTCTTGCCTAAAAACACAGCCATGAATAAAGAATGGTACCAGAATGTCCTCCAAGAGCAACTTCTCCCAACCCTCCAAGAGCAGTTTGGCGATCAACAATGCCTTTTCCAGCATGATGGAGCACCTTGCCATAAAGCAAAGGTGATAACTAAATGGCTCAGGGAACAAAACATAGAGATTTTGGGTCCATGGCCTGGAAACTCCCCAGATCTTAATCCCATTGAGAACTTGTGGTCAATCATCAAGAGACGGGTGGACAAACAAAAACCTAAAAATTCTGACAAAATGAAAGCATTGATTGTGCAAGAATGGACTGCTATCAGTCAGGATTTGGTCCAGAAGTTGATTGAGAGCATACCAGGGAGAATTGCAGAGGTCCTGAAGAAGAAGGGTCAACACTGCAAATATTGACTTGCTGCATTAACTCATTCTAAAGGCTGGGTCTCACATAGCGATACACCAGCGATCCCAACAACGATATACACTTGTCAGGATCGCTGGTGTATCGCTACATGATCGCTGCTGAGCTGCCAAACGGGCAGCTCAGGGCAGCGATCAGCACAAGGACACTGCGGGTAAGGCCGGAGTCAGACACAACTACAAAAAATCGGACCGTTTTAGTCGGTCGATGATCGGAGCAAAATGTAGACATCACACATCCGCCGTGCATCCGATTTTCCTTCAAAGATGCGATTTAGTCGCATATGTGTGTACCTAGAAACATCCGATTTTCATCCGACTTGCGAGAATTTCTCGCAGGCTTGCAAAACTGACATATAATGGATCCAAAAGAATAGTATTTAAATCACAAAAGAAAGAATAGATATATACACATAGAACACATATATATATATATATATATATATATATATATATACACATGTCATTGTGACACATACATATACATATATTTATAGTTCCTAGCCTTCTACATACTGTATAGCCGCTAATTCAATTGCCTGCTTTTGTGAAATCACAGAAGCCGACATGAAATGATACATTGTTTCCACACAGTTAACCATGTCATTTCCTGTATTTTGATATATGGTTTTAACTTACAATTACATATGTGTATTTGTGCAAAATTTCAGACATGTAGGGGTTAATTAAAGGTGTAAATTCGTTGAAAAAAAATGCGTGGGCTCCCGCTGTATTTTCTCCACCAGACAGACAAAGCAAGCGAGTGGGGGCAGATAATAATAGCCTAGGGAGGGTACATTTTTTTTGTGCCCCCCCTGGCTACTAACATCTGCCCCCAGACACCCCAGAAAGGGCAAATCTATAGTTAGATTCGCCCTTTCTGGCACTTTGCCCGTCTATTCCCATTGCCCTGTAGCGGTGGCGAATGGGTTAATAAGGGGTTAATGTCACCTTGCTATTGAAAGGTGACCTTAAGCCAGGTTAATAATTGAGAGCTATCAATTAGACAACTATCAATTATTAATCCTATTGAAGTAAATAAAAATAACACAAACACACTTTAAGATTAAATAATTTTAATGAAATAAAAACACATATTTTTGACCATATTTTATTTAACTCTTAATCCGTTCGAAGCCCTTGATCTTCTAAAATAAATATAAAATAATAAAACAACATTATTCTTACCTATCTGGCGATCTGTCACGTCCCACGATGTAATCCTTCACAAAGGGTTAACTAGCAATCAGATAAGCAGCGCAAGTAATGCTGATGCTCAGCTGATAGCTCCTGAATGAATGAGCTTATCTCCTGCCGACAGGAGAGGATGTGATTAATGAATGAAGCTTAATTGATTGTGTCCCACTTTCACCTTAGGTCAGGTCACTGAAGTGAAAGTGGCAATAAATCAATTAAGCTTCATTCATTCATCTCTTCCTCTCCTTTCGCTGGGAGAGTAACTTATTCATTCAGGGGGTTACAGCTCGGAGACAGCATTATTAGCTCTCTGCTTACTGTAACCTGCTAACCCTTTCTGATGGATTACACCGTGGGACCTGACTGTACATCGGATTGGTAAGAATAATTTTGCTTTTTTATTTTATTTTTATTACAGGAAATGGTTTTAGCAGGAAAATAAAATATGGTCAAAAACTGTGTGATTATTTCATTAAACTTCTTTCTTATTAAACTGTGTGTGTTTGATTTTTCTTTCATACAATAGGATTAATAATTGATAGTTGTCTAATTGACAGCTCTCAATTATTAACCTGGCTTACAGTCACCTTTCAATAGCAAGGTGGCTGTAACCCCTTATTAACCCATTCGCCACCGCTACAGGGCAATGGGAATAGACGGGCAAAGTGCCAGAAAGGGCGAATCTAATTAGAGATTTGCCCTTTCTGGGTGTCTGGGGGCAGATGTTAGTAGCCAGGGGGGGCACAAAAAATATGTACTCTCCCTAGGCTATTATTATCTGCCCCCACTCGTTTCTGTCTGGTGGAGAAAATACAGCGGGAGCCCACGCATTTTTTTTCAACGAATTTACACCTTTAATTAACCCCTACATGTCTGAAATTTGGCACACATACACTTAAGTAATTGTAAGTTCAAACCATATATCAAAATACAGGAAATGACATGGTTAACTGTGTCTAAACAATGTATCATTTCATGTCGGCTTCTGTGATTTCACAAAAGCCGGCAATTGAATTAGCGGCTATTACAGTATGTAGAAGTGTAAGAACATATAAATATATATATATATATAATATAAATATATAACATGTCACAATGACATGTATGTGTGTATATATATATATATATATATATATATATATATATATGTGTGTTCTATTGTATATATCTATTCTTTCTATTCTTTATTAAAGCTGTCAGTGTGCTTTTACAGTATAGCCGGGGATGAATTGCGGCTTTTCTAAAGGACACCGATGCGATTTATCGCAAGTCACACATGCGGTCCGTTTGTAATCAGATTTTTCATCGCTCCCATAGACTTGCATTGGCGATAGTCGACCCACAATCGGTGACAATCGCAGCATGCTGCGATTGCACTCGGACGTTTAAAACGGACCACAAAAAATCTGATACTGGGAGCTGCTCCATAGATTAACATAGGGCAGACTGCAATGCGATATTTCATCGTATTGCAGTCTCCGATTCTGTCGCCAGTGTGATGCCGGCCTAACATCGCTTAGTTACCCGCAGTGTACCTTGGATACCAGCTCATTGCATCAGGGCGCTGGTATCCAAGGTACACAGCGGGTTTCTAGGCACAGCCCCGCGCCTGGAAACCCGCTGTGTACCTTGGTTACCAGCGGATCGCTGGTCTCCCGCCTGTCACACGCAGCGATGCGTGCCTGTCAGCGGGAGACCAGCGATCAAAAAAAATGTCCTGACATTTCAGCGACAACCTCGGCAGGGGGCTGATCGTCGTTGAATGTCACACACAGCGATATCACTGGGGAGCTCGCTGCTGCGTCACAAAACTAGTGACTCAGCACCGATCTCGCTACCGAGATCGCTGTGTGAGACGGGGGCTTAACTGTCAATATTAGCTTTTGTTACTCATATATTTGCAATTATATTTCTGTCTGTGATAAAAAAACATCTGTCAAACACACATAAAAACCAGAGGGCAGCAGATCATGTGAAAATATAATATTTGTGTCATTCTCAAAACTTTTGGCCATGACTGTATGTTTATCGTGTGTGTATGTGTATATACAATGTCCGTGTGTGTCTATAGTGTGTGTATATGCAATGTCTGTGTTTGTCTGTACAATGTCTGTGTATGTTTATAGTGTGTGTGTATATACAATGTCTGTGTGTGTCTATAGTGTGTGTATATGCAATGTCTGTGTTTGTATGTACAATGTCTGTGTGTGTCTATAGTGTGTGTGTATATACAATGTCTGTGTGTGTCTATAGTATGTGTATATACAATGTCTGTGTGTCTATAGTGTGTGTATGTACAATGTCGTGTGTGTCTATGGTGTGTGTATGTACAATGTCCGTGTGTATATACAATGTCTGTGTGTATGTTTATAGTGTGTGTATATACAATGTCCATGTGTGTCTATAGTGTGTGTATGTACAATGTGTGTATGTTTATAGTGTGTGTATGTGTATATACAATGTCAGTGTGTCTATAGTGAGTGTATATCCAATGTCGTGTGTGTCTATGGTGTGTG
Source organism: Oophaga sylvatica (assembly GCA_033576555.1). Taxonomy (NCBI): domain Eukaryota; kingdom Metazoa; phylum Chordata; class Amphibia; order Anura; family Dendrobatidae; genus Oophaga; species Oophaga sylvatica. The sequence continues at coordinate 13,426,496 of JARQOD010000008.1, forward strand.
TATGTACAATGTCCGTGTGTATATACAATGTCCGTGTGTATGTTTATAGTGTGTGTATATACAATGTCCGTGTGTGTCTATAGTGTGTGTATGTACAATGTCCGTGTGTGTCTATAGTGTGTGTATGTACAATGTCGTGTGTATGTACAATGTCCGTGTCTATAGTGTGTGTATATACAATGTGTGTATGTGTATATACAATGTCTGTGTGTGTCTATAGTGTGTGTATATACAATGTCGTGTGTGTCTATGGTGTGTGTATGTACAATGTCCGTGTGTATATACAATGTCTGTGTGTATATACAATGTCCGTGTGTGTCTATAGTGTGTGTATGTCAATTTGTGTATGTTTATCGTGTGTGTATGTGTATATACAATGTCCGTGTGTGTCTATAGTGTGTGTATGTACAATGTCGTGTGTGTCAATGGTGTGTGTATGTACAATGTCGTGTGTATATACAATGTCGTGTGTAGTTTATAGTGTTGTGTATATCAATGTCCGTGTGTTGTTGTACAATGTGCGTATGTGTCTTTAGTGTGTGTATATACAATGTCCTGTGTGTGTCTATAGTGTGTGTATGTACAATGTGCGTATTGTCTATAGTGTGTATAACAATGTCCTGTGTATGTCTATAGTGTGTGTATGTACAATGTCGTATGTGTCTATAGTGTGTGTATGTACAATGTCCGTGTGTGTCTATAGTGTGTGTATGTACAATGTCCGTGTGTATGTACAATGTCCGTGTCTATAGTGTGTGTATATACAATGTGATTATATACAATGTCGTGTGTGTCTATGTGTGTGATAGTACAATGTCGTCGGTGTGTATACAATGTCCGTGTGTATATTATAGTGTGTGTATATACAATGTCCATGTGTGTCTATAGTGTGTGTATGTACAATTGTGTGTATGTTTATAGTGTGTGTATGTGTATATACAATGTCAGTGTGTCTATAGTGAGTGTATATCAATGTCGTGTGTGTCTATGGTGTGTGTATGTACAATGTCCGTGTGTATATACAATGTCCGTGTGTAGTTTATAGTGTGTGTATATACAATGTCCGTATGTGTCTTAGTGTGTGTATGATACAATGTCCGTGTGTGTCTATAGTGTGTGTATGACATGTCAATGTCCTAGTGTGTGTATATACAATGTCCGTATGTTGATGGTGTGTATGTGTATGTACAATGTCGTGTGTCTATAGTGTGTGTATGTACAATGTGTGTGTTGTCAATGTGTGTGTGTATGTACAATGTCCGTGTGTATATACAATGTCGTGTGTATGTTTATAGTGTGTGTATATACAATGTCCGTGTGTGTCTATACACTGTGGTATGTGTTTTTAAGTGTGTGTATGTATATACAAGTCGTGTGTGTCTATAGTGTGTGTATGTCCCAATGTGCGTATGTGTCTATAGTGTGTGTATTACAATGTCCGTGTGTTATAGTTTAAATGTACAATGTGGTATGTGTCTATAGTGTGTGTATATACAATGTCCGTGTGTGTCTATAGTGTGTGTATGTACAATGTCCGTGTGTGTCTATAGTGTGTGTATGTACAATGTCCGTGTGTGTATATACAATGTCTGTGTGTGTCTATGTGTGTGTGTATGTACAATGTCGTGTGTCTATAGTGTGTGTATTACAATGTCTGTGTGTGTATTACAATTCCGTGTGTCTATAGTGTGTGTATGTACAATGTCCGTGTGTCTTAGTGTGTGTATACAATGTCGTGTGTGTCTATGGTGTGTGTATGTACAATGTCCGTGTGTATGTTTATTACTGTGTGTGTATATACAATGTCCGTGTGTCTATAGTGTGTGTATGTACAATGTCCGTGTGTGTCTATAGTGTGTGTATGTACAATGTCCGTGTGTGTATATAACAATGTCCGTGTGTGTCTATGGTGTGTGTATGTACAATGTCGTGTGTCTATAGTGTGTGTATGTACAATGTCGTGTGTCTAGTGTGTATGTACAATGTCTGTGTGTAGTGATATTACAATGTCCGTGTGTCTATAGTGTGTTATGTACAATGTCTGTGTGTGTATATACAATGTCCGTGTGTCTATAGTTAGTGTGTGTATGTACAATGTCCGTGTGTATGTTTATAGTGTGTGTATATACAATGTCCGTGTTGTCTATAGTGTGTGTATGTACAATGTGCGTATGTGTCTATAGTGTGTGTATACAGTGTCCGTGTGTGTCTATATGTGGTGTATGTACAATGTGCGTGTGTGTATATACAATGTCCGTGTGTGTCTATAGTGTGTGTATGTACAATGTCTGTGTGTCTATAGTGTGTGTATGTACAATGTCCGTGTGTGTCTATAGTGTGTGTATATACAATGTCTGTGTGTCTATATGTGTGTGTGTGTTACAATGTCCGTGTGTGTCTATAGTGTGTGTATATAATGTATGTGATTGTATATACACAATGTCCGTGTGTATGTTTATAGTGTGTATGTACAATGTCTGTGTCTATAGTGTGTGTATGTACAATGTGCATATGTGTCTATAGTGTGTGTATATACAATTTCTGTGTGTATGTGTATATACAATGTGTGTGTATGTACAATGTCCGTGTGTATGTACTGTGTGTGTCTATAGTGTGTGTATGTACAATGTCCGTGTGTGTATGTACAATGTCCGTGTGTGTTTAGTGTGTGTATGTGTATATACAATGTCCGTGTGTGTCTATAGTGTGTGTATATACAATGTGTGTATGTTTATAGTGTGTGTATGTGTATATACAATGTCTGTGTGTCAATAGTGTGTGTATATACAATGTCCATGTGTGTCCAGGTGTCGGACTGGCCCCGTGGGCCCTGGCATCTGGGGGGCCCTGGCACCTGCTGGCATACAGGGGCCAGTTGCCTAGGGCCCCCGCTGCTCCAGAGGCCCCCAGCCGGTGGCGTGTCGCTAATAGCGGCACACCACGCAGCTGCCATGGGGGCCCCGTGCCAGCGGAGCAGCAGCGGGTGACAGGAGGCAGGAGCCCCTGTCCCCGCTGCTAAAGAGAAATGAATATTCACTGCTTCCCACGCCCACATGGGCTTGGGAAGCAGTGAATATCATTACTTACCTGTCCCGTTCCACCGCCGTGTCCTCGGGTCCTCTTGCTGCGATGTTCAGGCAGAGGGCGCGATGACGTCATTAGTGTGCGCCGCTCCCTCTGCCTGATCATTCACTGCCGGAGGACCCGAAGACAGAGGCGCTCAGCGGGTGGAGCCGGGTGACAGGTAAATCTCTCAGGTGCCGGGGCCCTGAGCCAGCGGTGAAACCGGCACCTGTCCCCATAGCGCGCCGGTGTCCCCGCCTGCTCAGGACACCGGCACCTGGCCCCCAGCAACGAGAGGTGAGTATGTCTTTTGTTTTGCAGCTGCAGAAGCTGCCACAGCATAAAGGGACCTATAAAATGTAGCATCTATGGGGGCATAATCTATGGGGGCATAATCTAAGGAGCATTTATGGGGGCATAATCTATGGAGCATCTATGGGGGCACAAATCTATGGAGCTCTATGGGGGCAAATCTTGGAGCATCTATGGGGGCATAATCTGTGGAGCATCTATAGGGGCATAATCTGTGGAGCATCTATGGGGCATAATCTGTGGAGCATCTATGGGGGCATAATTTATGGAGCATCTATGGGGGTATAATCTATGGAGCTTCTATGGGGGCATAATCTGTGGAGCATTATGGGGGCATAATCTGTGGAGCATCTATGGGGGCATAATCTGTGGAGCATCTATGGGGGAATAATCTATGGGGGCATAATCTGTGGAGCATCTATGGGGGAATAATCTATTGGGGCATAATCTATGGAGGCATAATCTATGGGGGCATAATCTATGGGAGCATAATCTATGGAGCTTCTATGGGGGCATAATCTATGGAGCTTCTATGGGGCATAATCTATGGGAAAATGCATCTATGGGGCATAATACATGGGCAGAATGTGGGGCACAATCTATGGAGCATCTATGGGGGCATAATCTATGGAGCATCTATGGGGGCACAATACATGGGGCAGCATATGGGGCATAATCTCATTTTCCACCCTAGGCTTATACTCGAGTCGATAAGTTTTCCCAGTTTTTTGTGGCAAAATTAGGGGGGGTCGGCTTATACTCGAGTATATATGGTATCTATCTATCATCTATCTATATCTATATATACATTATCCTCTATGAGGGGCAGCATTATCCCTATGAGGGGGCTGCTTTATAATCTATGAGGGAGGCTACCCCAACTCTTGCTACATAATTAAGACATGTACTACCTTATATTATACCCTGATATTAGTGTGTTTTACTGCACAATTGGTGGTCTTGTATTTATTTCTATGTAGCTACATAGTGGGCCCCAAGAATGATTTTCTCTGGTGGGCCCAAGGTGTTCCAGTCCGACGCTGTGTGTGTCTATAGTGTGTGTATGTACAATGTCCGTGTATGTTTATAGTGTGTGTATGTGTATATACAATGTCTGTGTGTGTCTATAGTGTGTAGTGTTATATACAATGTCCGTGTGTGTCAATAGTGCGTGTGTGTCTATAGTGTGTGTGTATATATACAATGTCTGTGTGTATGTTTATATTGTGTGTATGTGTATATACAATGTCCGTGTGTGTCTATAGTGTGTGTATGTACAATGTCCGTGTGTGTCAAGTGTGTATATATACAATGTCTGTGTGTATATACAATGTGTGTGTCTATAGTGTGTGTATATACAATGTCCGTGTGTGTCTATAGTGTGTGTATATACAATGTCCGTGTGTGTATATAGTGTGGATATATACAATGTCTGTGTGTCTATAGTGTGTGTATATAGTACAGACCAAAAGTTTGGACACACCTTCATTCAAAGATTTTTCTGTATTTTCATGACTATGAAAATTGTACATTCACACTGAAGGCATCAAAACTATGAATTACACATGTGGAATTATACATTACACTTTACAAAAAAGTGTGAAACAACTGAAAATATGTCTTATATTCTAGGTTCTTCACCTTTTGCTTTGATTACTGCTTTGCACGCAGAAAAGGTGAACGGATGGACTCTACATGCCTGGTTCCCACCGTGAAGCATGGAGGAGGTGGTGTGATGGTGTGGGGGTGCTTTGCTGGTGACAATGTTGGGGATTTATTCAAAATTGAAGCGGTAAGCGGTCCAGCTCACCCCAAACCATCTCGATTGGGCTCAGGTCTGGTGACTGTGGAGGCCAGGTCATCTGGAGTAGCACCCCAACACTCTCCTTCTTGGTCAAATAGCCCTTACACAGCCTGGAGGTGTGTTTGGTGTCATGAATGATGGTCCAACTAAACGCAAACCGCATGGAATAGCATGCTGATGCAAGATGCTGTGGTAGCCATGCTGGTTCAGTATGCCTTCAATTTTGAATAAATCCCCAACAGTGTCACCAGCAAAGCCCCCACAAATCACACCACCTCCTCCATGCTTCACGGTGGGAACCAGGCATGTAGAGTCCATCCGTTCACCTTTTCTGCGTGCAAAGCAGTAATCAAAGCAAAAGGTGGCTACTGTGAAGAACCTAGAATATAAGACATATTTTCAGTTGTTTCACACTTTTTTGTAAAGTGTAATGTATAATTCCACATGTGTTAATTCATAGTTTTGATGCCTTCAGTGGATTCTACAATTTTCATAGTCATGAAAATACAGAAAAAATCATTGAATGAGAAGGTGTGTCCAAACTTTTGGTCTGTACTGTACAATATCTGTGTGTATCTTTATAGTGTGTGTATGTGTATATACAATGAAATACAATGTCCGTATGTGTCTATCGTGTGTGTATATACAATGTCTGTGGTGTGTGTGTGTTTTATATATATATATATATATAATATTTATATAATATTACAGTATGTATGTGCGGCTCCTTCACACTGACAGCACCAGGCAGTGAACGATGGATGGAGACGTCACAGATCCGCAATTAGGGCCCGTTCACATTGCGCTCCGGCCCCCGTTCGTGGGTTGGAACGTCAGCGCAGACGGGGCCATAGACAATAACTGTGTCAGCAGAGTGAAGGCGCCTCATTTTCAGGAGTTTACGCCTTCAGTAGGTGTATACAGGCACGTCAGAGAGCCCGTTGCTTTGCTGGCACCATTATAGTCTACGGCCTTGTTGGCGCATACGTTCGAATTCCATTTTATGGTGGGGGGTCGGACGCAAGCCCCAATAGGACCCATGAACAAAGCGCGATGTGAGAGCCCCAAAGTAATTGAAAATGGGAACAAAATATGCAAAATCTGGATTTATCTGGACTTCCAGCCTCGGCTGATTGTCACTGAAGTTGTTAATGGTCATTTGATGAAGGAAATCATCAAGATCCGCTGCCGGCAGCTCCTGTGTAATCTGTAACCAATAACGTCCAGATGTGCTCAATGGAGACCAGTCCGGAGACGCTGCAGCCATAGGAGCAGGTTTAGGTCATGCAGGCGGCTCACTGCACTGCGAGGAACAAACGGCCGCGGGTTGTAGTGCTGAAGAACGGCTCCTGGGACACATTGACGTTCCCTTATGAAGGCTTCTCCATTGCATTGCCCAAGTGGCCTTCAGAGGATAGAATCGGTACCCGGACTCCTCTAGTCTTCATTCCAGGATGCACTAACAGCTTGGCATTACATCAATTTGGTGGAACCAGTGGCCATTTCTCCAGACTGACCCAGGAGCTGTTTTTCTACAGCACAGCTCAACGCCGCATGTTACTGCTGCTCCGATAGACTAGGCTGCAATGTCAGGGCCCCCTCCTTTCTGTACCAGTCTGCCATTGTTAGTTTATTCACTGTGTAACCCTTGGGCTGCTGCACCCGTGGCTGCAGCATTTCCGGACTTGTCTCCCATTGAGCACATCTAGAGTCATTGGTCAGTGATTACATCAGGAGCTGCCAGCAGTGGATCCTGATGATTTGCCAAAGTTCATTCAGCAGCAGAACCTTCCTCAGGTGAACCATTAATAACCTCGGCCAAAGCTGGAGGTGTTGGGATTTCTGCATGAGGCTCAGTCTCCAGGCTGGAGGAATCTAGATGTCTTGAACATTATGGGCCCAATTCATAAAGAATGACTAGTTCAAATCAGCCTGGATGAGGCGATGGCGTGGAGTCAGATGTTCCCGACAGCATATGGCAGGAGCCTCTTCATGAATTGTGAGCGTCAGAACAGTGGTGTCCACCTCTGTGTGCATCTTGCCACAAATTCTACTGGAGTTTCTGCTGGAGTGAGATTTCTGGTGTAACGAATGCTGCAGTTGTCATGAAGTTGACGAGCGGCGTTCACCGTGCCTCAATCCCAACCCAACGCTGCCCACTATATCAGACCTGGGCGAAAATTATCTGAGAATGCCAAAAGTCGCAACATTTTAGCGCAGCCTCGAGTTGACTTTTCCGAGCTTTTTACAGCAGAATACTGCTAGAAGCTTCCATGAATCTGCGGTTGTTTCCATTCATTTATAATTTGCAGATCAGCAACATGTCTATCGTCCTGTGATTTCCATACTTCCACAATATTCGTATATACAGTGCCTTGCGAAAGTATTCGGCCCCCTGGAACTTTTTAACTTTTTCCCACATATCATGCTTCAAACATAAAGATGCCAAATGTAAATTTTTGGTGAAGAATCAACAACAAGTGGGACACAATTGTGAAGTTGAACGAAATATATTGATTATTTAAAATTTTTGTGGAAATGCAAAAACTGAAAAGTGGGGCGTGCAATATTATTCGGCCCCTTTAACTTAATACTTTGTGCCACCTTTTGCTGCGATTACAGCTGTAAGTCGCTTGGGGAATATCTCTATCAGTTTCGTACATCGAGAGACTGAAATTCTTGCCCATTCTTCCTTGGCAAACAGCTCGAGCTCAGTGAGGTTGGATGGAGATCGTTTGTGAACAGCAGTTTTCAGCTCTTTCCACAGATTCTCGATTGGATTCCGGTCTGGACTTTGACTTGCCCGTTCTAACACCTGGATACGTTTATTTGTGAACCATTCCATTGTAGATTTTGCTTTATATTTGGGATCATTGTCTTTTTGGAAGACAAATCTCCGTCCCAGTCTCGGTCTTTTGCAGACTCCAACAGGTTTTCTTCAAGAATGGTCCTGTATTTGGCTCCATCCATCTTCCCATCAATTTTAACCATCCTCCCTGTCCAATAAAAGCTGGCCCAAACCATGATGCTGCCACCACCATGTTTGACAGTGGGGATGGTGTGTTCAGGGTGATGAGCTGTGTTGCCTTTACGCCAAACATATCGTTTGCATTGTTGCCAAAAAGTTCGATTTTGGTTTCATCTCACCAGAGAACCTTCTTCCACATGTTTGGTGTGTCTCCCAGGTGGTTTGTTGCAAACTTTAAACAACACTTTTTATGGATCTCTTTAAGAAATGGCTTTCTTGCCACTATTCCATAAATGCCAGATTTGTGCAGTTAACGACTGATTGTTGTCCTATGGACAGACTGTCCCACCTCAGCTGTAGATCTCTGCAGTTTATCCAGAGTGATCATGGGCCTCTTGGCTGCATCTCTGATCAGTCTTCTCCTTGTTTGAGATGAAAGTTTAGAGTGATGGCCGGGTCTTGGTAGATTTGCAGTGGTATATACTCCTTCCATTTCAATATGATGCTTGCACAGTGCTCCTTGGGATGTTTAAAGTTTTGGAAATCATTTTGCATCCAAATCCATCTTTAAACTTCTCCATAACAGTATCACGGACCTGCCTGTTGTGCTCCTTGGTTTCATGATCCTCTCTGTACTTCAAACAGAACCTGAGGCTATCACAGAGCAGGTGCATTTATATGGAGACTTGATTACACACAGGTGGATTATATTTATCATCATTAGTCATTTAGGACAACATGGGATCATTCAGAGATCCACAATGAACTTCTGGAGTGAGTTTGCTGCACTGAAAGTAAAGGGGCTATTGTATTGTAATATTGTACGCCCCACTTTTCAGTTTTTGTATTTACACAAAAATTTAATATAACCTCTAAATTTCGTTCAACTTCACATTTGTGTCCCACTTGTTGTTGATTCTTCACCAAAAATTTACATTTGGTATCTTTATGTTTGAAGCATGATATGTGGGAAAAGGTTGAAAAGTTCCAGGGGCCGAATACTTTTGCAAGACACTGTATATTTACATTCAGATGATACAGGTGTATTTATATTACTATGTAGGTTTATATGAGGGTGAGTCAAACTTTATTCACACTCTGACTGTAGAACTTTTTTAATCGCTGTCCAATGAAGACAAATCCACCATTTTTCGACATAATCTTCTGCTTTCCAGTACACTCTGTCCATCTGTCAGCAAAGCGCCAGTATTTTATCATTAAAAAATATTTCAATCTCAGGTGCTTGCCAGGAATGCACTGCTGTCGTCACATTTTCATCAGACATAAATCTTCATCTTTGTTCCTTGCCACATGAGCCGGTGTCGCTCGTTTATCCATCAGAATCCGTGCACGCAGCTCAGTGCTCAGTCGTGGACGAGCATCTGACTCCTACTTTGGCGCTTGCCCTTCTCCATCCATTTATACACGCTTCTTTGTGACAAAACACTTTCTCTAAATTGTGCACAAAGTTTTTGATAAGTATCGGAACCAGATACACCCTCAGACCACAACAAAACGAATCCCTGCATGCTGCTCTTTCCTGCAAGCTACTAGTGTAGCAGCCATTGTTTCTCACTTTAGCCACAAATGAACCAATGTGACACATTCACACCTGCAGAGCTGTAAGCAGGTGAACTATATGCAACAGCGCAGACACAGGCGGAACAACAATCTACTTTTATTTGCTTAACAGAATAATATGAATAAAAGATTGTTATTAGAGGCAGATTATACAGACGCAGTATTCACAGAATTAATGGCAAAACAATTATATAGACAGGAATATATTGGTTAATGTACAATGCAGGATAAACTTGGGGTTTACAGTCCAACCTAATCCTAGTGGGGAGGAGGAAAACACTGTGCTTGGTGGGAACAGTCTCTAAGAACATTCACAGCTTTCTGGACCTGACAAGGGCCGCTGCTCAGTCTAACTAGCCTCACGTTTTCCTAAGAAAGTCTATCTGTTTTCTCTGGGCTGCTCTAGCATCAGTCAGACCCTGGTCCGCAGCCCTGTATCAGCCCATGCCCGGTACCATAAGTTTCTACTGAAAGTGACGGCCTGTCCCACACATCTCCGATCAGGCTTGGGTCCCTGGCCGGGTATTTTCAGGGCTTTTTCGGTACTTGACGGCCGATGAGCGTCTCCTTGGTCTGTATTGATGGGGGCTGGTCCTCAGCTGTTGACCGGCGTCATTTGTGTCTTCGTGCTTGACCGTTGTCTGAGTCTGGGCTTTGCTCGTACACACGGCTGTGGTAAACTGTCATGGCTGCTTGAGCTGCAGCAGGACCAACTAAATAATATAAGAGCACTGGGCGCACTAAGTATCTAAATAGTGTAGGGAGGTGCGAATCGGCAGAAAAAATTACCAATGAATATGAGAGCAAGACCTACCGTATAAAACGCACACTACACCAACCAAAATATACGTATCAAAATACAAAAACCTTTATTGGCACACAAAAAGTGAAATATTAAAACATAATTAAAAACAAAATGAGACAACCCGTTAAAGGGCCCGCCACATGAAAAGTATATATATAGCCAGGTAATATGAGTTAGTCCATATCATCAATACAAAATGCACAACATATGTCAGAAATGTACAATACAATAATATGATGCAATAATATGATTCAATGTAAAAATATGGTGCATAGATATCAATACCACCCCTAGCTCAATAACAATAATTTTGGAGACCCTGTATGGACACAGTCAATGATAGTAGTAATACTTAGGGCACCCACAAAAGAGAGCAAGGAGTCAATGCATGAATAAAGGTCAAAAGACATAGTGCAAGGCAGGACTAAAGGGTATGCCACACTGAACAATATCGCTAACGGGATCGCTAAAAAACGTCACTATTTAGCGATCCCGTTAGCGATGTTGTTCAGTGCGGCATCTGCCAGCGACGAGCTTCCTGCTGTGATCTCGCTCGTCGCTGGAATCGTTCCGGACCCTATTTTCTCGTCGGCGCTCCCGCTGGGTAAGTATATATCGCTAGTGTGGCACCTTTTCTTAGCGATTTAGCGGTACTTTTGTACCGCTAAAGTCGTTAAGAAGATCGCTAACGGCGATAGCGTCGTTAACTATATCGCTAAATGTGGCCGCACTTAGCGATATAGAAACAATCCCGCTAGCGATCGCATTAGTATGCGTCGTTATCGTGATCGCTAGCGGGATTGTTTAGTGTGGCAGTACCTTAACAGCGTATCCAGACATGTCGTCCCCATGTAAATAGGGCACTAAATATTTACCCAGATAAGAAGCCCCACGATAGGGAAGTAGGCAGGCAGGACCAAGAACGGGGACCCCAGAAAGTGGCCCCACGCGTTCCGCCATAGCTAGTACGGCTTCATCAGGGACCTTCCAATAAAGGTTTTTGTATTTTGATACGTATATTTTGGTTGGTGTAGTGTGCGTTTTATACGGTAGGTCTTGCTCTTTCTCATTCAGCAGCAGGACCAACTGTCACTTCCCTTGGCACCCAATCCTCTTCTGTTTCGGTGAGCTGGCCTTTTGTACCCAAGTCTAGCTTTGTCGTTCAGGCCTTGAAGCCACACGTCATTGGAGCATTTTATCCCCTGGGCTCAGTTCTACATTCCTCACTCCTTTTGTTTCGTCAGTTCTCGAACAAGGAGAGCCTCTAGATCACTGTTTCCCAAACTCCAGTCCTCACGGTCCCAACGGGTCATGTTTTCAGGATTTCCATAGTGTTGCACAGGTGAGAGAATTCCTGATGCCTTGATGATACTTCCACCATCTGCGCAATACAAAGGAAATCCTGATATGACCCATGGGGTCCGTGAGGACTGGAGTTTGGGAAACACTGCTCTAGATGAACAGTGCTTCTTCGTAGTTAACCCCACTTCTGCTAAGCCGTGTACATTCCCTGGCCTTTTGTTGAATTTGTGCCCAGACAATTTCATCTTGCGCATACCCATTAGGAGAAATGCCTGCATTGACTCGCTCTGTCCTGCGCAGTTCATCTGATAGAGGTTCTTCCTGGAGATCTGGGGTTTCAGCTACCCCACTGAGTGTATTATCCCCTGACCTGTTCTCTACTTTGGTTAGGGGTGAGGGTGTCAACTTTGTGGTTTAATTGGCACATCAATCCACGCTTCTTGACGATCAGCAGCTGTCCCCGTATTGGTTTCAGATTAAATTTTTAGTGGAGCCATCTTTTCATCCTTGTCCATTTCGGAAAAGGCATGACCAGAGCATATTCCTGTGCAGCATCTGTGTCAGAGCTCCTTTTTCATCTTCAGACTGGAACTCATAAACCGGGCCATCTGGATAGACCCTCTTCTCAATTCGGTAGGGTACCGTCTCCCATCGATGGTCCAGCTTACTTCTGGGCCGCTAAGCCTGTATCAACACCCAATTCCCTGTCCGAAAGGGCTCTTTTTGTGTCGGGGTTTTGTCTGGGTGCTTCTTCTCCCTGAGTTTTTGCTCTTCCAATTGCCTCATCATCTGGAGTCGATGTCCTTGGACCCAGGTGTTCTAGCTCTAACTCAGTAATTTCTCGGCCACTTCGTCCTAATAATGTGTAGGGCATGTATCCAGTGGACGCATGGACCCGATTATTGTACACTCACACTAGCTTGGAAAATTAACTCCGGCCATCTCATCTTCCGATTCGCCTCCAAAGTCCGCAGCATCTACAACAGGGTTCTGAAAACGTTCACAAGCTCCATTTCCCTGCGGGTGGTAGGGCGTGGTTCGGGACTTATCAGTGCCATAGAGGTGGTGCACTTCTTCCATTACCTTACCTTGGAAGCAGGCCCCTTGGTCTGAATGAATCCTTTTTGGACATCCATACACATGAATAAAGTCCCAACAGATTGCCCTGGCCGCCATTTCTGCCATCTGATACCCTGGTTGGAGTGACCACAGCAAATTTGAAGAAGTGGTCGGTCATCACTAAACAGTACTTCTGACCATTGTAAGATGTCCTAATCATCAGGTAATCTACCATCAATACATCCAACCGAGGCCAGAATGGGGCTCTCTGCTTCGGGGGCTTGGGAAAGTCACACTGGTGTCACTTTCAGCAGGCCTCTTCTAGTGTCTAGTGCAGCTTTGGACAGTACACCAACCGTTGTAGCCATCTGAAAGAATTATCAGTACCAAAGTGGGCACCCCATTCATGAACTTCCTTCGCCAGGCTGGCTGTCTGGATAAACCATTGCCAGGTGACATCCAGTTCTCGTGGCAGTTGAACCTTCCGGTACAGCAAGCCATTCTCCATTTTGAGCCTTTCCCACTGGCCCAATATCTGTAAGGTGCTCGCTGGCAGGGACACTCTTAACTCCTGCTCAGGCTTCTGAACCAGGATGACCTATTTTCTTATCTCCGCAAGCTCGGGATCGGACTACTGTAGATGAACCCACTCATCTCTTGGGTGCCCCAGGAACTGAGCAGGCTTGCGCTCTCCTTCCGCTTCTTGAGCAGCCACTATGGCAGCTGCAAACCACTTATAATCTGCAGTCTCCTCGCCCTTGAGATCTTCATCTGTGTCTTCCTTCCGACCGGCTTGGGTGACCTGGGACAGCGCATCCGCATGTGTGTTTTGGGCGTTTGACCGGTAATAATAATTTCTATAGCGCCAACATATTCCGCAGCACTTTACATTTTAGAGGGGGCTTGTACAGACAATAGAAGACATTACAGCATAACAATAATCACATAAATCATGTGTAAAAAAAATAGGGTTTTCATGTAATTCGTTGACGAGCGTCTGACTCCTACTTTGGCGCTTGCCCTTCTCCATCCATTTATACACACTTCCTTGTGACAAAACACTTTCTCTAAATTGTGCAAATAGTTTTTGTTAAGTATCGGAACAAGATACACCTTCAGACCACAACAAAATGAATCCTTGCCTGCTGCTTTTCTTTCCTGTAAGCTTCCATCGTAGCGGCCATTGTTTCTCACATTAGAGTCCTAAACGAACCAATGTAACATTCACACCTGCAGAGCTGTAAGCAGGTGAACTATATGCAACAGCGCAGACACAGGCTGAACAATAATCTACTTTTCTTTGCTTAACAGAATATTATGAATAAAAGATTGTTATTAGAGGCAGATTATACAGACGCAGAATTAATGGCAAAACAATTATATAAACAGGAATATATTGGTTAATGTACAATGGGGAATATCAGTATAAACTTGGGGCCGGTCCCACAAGTTTCTGATCACCAGCCCTGGCACGGCTCTCTGGACTGATATCCTCATGGCTTCTTCGGTACTTGATCGCCGACGAGTGTCTCCTTGGTCCGTATCAATGGGGGCTGGTCCTTGACCGACGTCTTTCGGGTCGGAGGTCTTGACCAGCGTCATTCGTGTCTTTTGTTCTTGACCGTCGACGGGTGAAGTCTGGACCTTGACTGGCGTAGCTCTGGTCTTCGGTGCTTGACTGTCTATTCTGAGTCTGGGCCTTGCTGGTACACACAGCTGTGGTACGTTGTCATGGCTGCTGCAGCAGGACCAGCTGTCACTTCCCTTGGCGCCCGATCCTCTTCTGTTTTGGTGCCATGGTCTTTTGTATCCAAGTCTGCCTTAGTCGGCGTCACCGGACTCGAAGCACTGGCTAATTCCGTCACTCCTGAAGCTTCTCTTTTCCGGATCAGTTTTGCAGGGTTTTGTAACCTTTGGCCAGGCCTGGAAGCCGCCCAGCATTGCAGCTTTTATCTCCTGTGCTCCGTCCTCCTACAGAGCAGTGACCGGTAAGACCGCGACCTCCTATGGAAAGCGCTGATAAAACAGTGTGGCCAGCAGAAGCTTTTATGTAGCTGGAGTGCAGATAATTTTTGACTTGCTTTCATGTATGGAAGTTTACAGACCTGTATCTCTAGCACTGCCCATTTCTGTGTACCAGATTCTCCACAGGTTCGGGATATTTATGCATCATGGTCACATTTCTGACTTGTGTGTAGAGAGCATGGCGTCCTCTCCATGTGCTGATGAAGGGCCACCCTCCACTCTGCAGCACATCGGGCAAAGGGGTTTTTGCCAAGAACATAGGTCGTCCCCTGTCCTAACGACTCTGACCGCCAGGCGTCCACTCCATTCATTCTCTATGGGAGATAGCGGAGTAGAGGACTTGCCTATTCCCAATGCTCAAGTAGAGTGAATGGAGCTTGTACTCATTGCTTTGCGTAGATGGGGCTCTTCAGAGCCCTGTTCTCTGGACCAATGTGGTCCCGGTCAGAGCCTCAGAAATCAATACATTATTCCCAATGCTAGAATAGGGGATAACTTATCAATTTGGTACAACCTCATTAAAAGGTTATTCCCACCTTCATAAATGGATACATTAGATCGTTCTTGTAAGTACAGGCCATTTTACAATTTACTGCCTATTAAAATTTTCAGCAGTTCTTGAGATTTTAACAGTTCTGTGTACTGTTTGTTGCCTTGGACACCGACCACCGCTGCCAGACAGCAGAACATGCACAGAGCTTGCAGGCTCTTTTCTGTTGAAGTTGTAAGCACTGATTTGAAGCCGTCCAGGATTTTTGGATCACACTGTTGCTTCTTAAATCCTGCTAGCTTCAGTGCAGTGCTAACAAGCTAAATACAGCGGTGGTTGTTCTCCTGGGCAACAAACTAAACAAAAGTGTTAATGTCTCAAGAATGGCTGCAAATTTTTTTTATAAACGGCCATAGCCAGAAGTGCTTGTTTTTACCAGCTCAATCTGACCAGCTCTGAAGATGAGAATATCCTTTTAGATTTTCAGTCTAGAAAAATCTGAAAAGTTGTCCGGTAACTGTGGTCATTGTTCCCCATTACAGGGGTGCATAAGGGGTTGTATGATTTTGCAGGACGGGTCCTTCTCCCATTAGACTGGGGCTGAGCTTCAGTAGCAGTCACAGACACAAGTGGTGCTGTTTGTGGGAGAAACTCAGGGCTGTGGAGTTGGTGAGCCAAACCTCGGACTCCTCGACTCAGACTCTGACTCCACAGCCCTGGTCACTACTGAGCATGTGCAGAAAGTGCAGCACAGATTCAGCTCCACTACAAGCCGAGATCCTTAGATCAGGAACGGAACAGACATTTATAGGACATTTCAGAACTTCCCAAATTATTATGAAAACATTTACATCACATCTTGCACTGAACTACAGCACCAATTTATTATATATTTTAGGAGTCAGTCGGTACATTTTATACCGATTCCACCACAATGGGCACCGACTCCACAGCCCTGGAGAAAATAAAAACTTTTTTTCTAAACTGAGGAAAATTTAGACTCCCCATTATATTCTATAGGGAATTATGGGAATGGTGTGAATATTTTGTGGTGAACGCATAGATAATTAAGCGGGGGTGCTGATCTTTTTCTTACAGTGGAGCGCCTCGCGAATGAGGGGATAATTGCCTGGTGGCCATATTCTGATACATAAGGCTCCAGATGCTTTAGTAGATCATGTAGGAGGTGGTTTCTTGTCAACTGCACACATTGCAGAAAATCTTCATAATTTTCTGCGACATATCTGCACGTGTTACTTGCAGATTTATCTCAGATTTTGGCTTTTCTGGTAAAATCTGTGATAAAGCAATTGACTAGTGTTCATCTGATGTGTGGGATCCATTACATAATGTTATTATAGAAATTATAGAACCTATTCCACCAGTGTTATCTGCATAAGACTTAGCATACACTGACACGACAATGCAGCTGTGTGTGGCCTGTATTGCATTATATCTCACTGTCTCTTCTCATGCCTTGTAGACCATCACCATGTCGGGGACTGAGAGCGTCCAGCTGGACTTCCCACATTACAGCTCTGTCCTCCTGGACACACTGAACAAGCAGCGACTGGAGGGGAAGTTTTGTGATCTCTCTGTCCAGGTCCAGGATCGTGTCTTCCAGGCTCATAAAACGGTCTTGGCTGCGTCTTCCCCTTACTTCCACGACAAGCTGCTCTTGAACGACACCAGCTGTCTGGTTCTGCCCAGTGTCATTCAGCCTGATGCTTTTGAGAACCTTTTGCAACTTATTTACTCTGGGAGACTTTGCCTTGAAATGGAGGCACTGCCATCACATCTGCTGGTGGCCAGTGGTCTACAGATGTGGCAA
>JARQOD010000008.1:13443835-13466866 GCA_033576555.1 Oophaga sylvatica
TTTTCTGGCCTTTTCTTTCCCTGCCCACATTGTGCTATTTTAAGCTCGCCTGAAGGTCAAAACAGGTTTTTCCAGCTTCGTAAGTGCACACCATCTCCTAGCAAGTTATGCCATCGTATAGTAAATTCACTCCTATCTCAGAAATCTCAAATCCTTCTGACGCACCAACCGACTTAGGCCATTTTTTCACCTGCATATCTTATTCCAACGCCTTTGTTTCATGGCCAGCCACTGGAGATAGAAGAGAAACACCACCTAAATCAAAAATACATTGTTCCGATATCCTTGCTTGGCTTGTCCTTGTGCTACACCAACTGCAATAATGGGGCTGTAATGTTCTTTTTAGGAGCGCAGTGATTTTCTCCTATCAATCCTGTCATGTCCACCATTGTTTTTCTGTGGTGGACTCATGACCATTAAAATTAGCTACTGTGAGAGTCCTTTAGTTGCTTATAGGTTACCTTGAGTTCCTTTGCGACCTATTAATACAATGATCATTGTCTGTCAGCAAAGCCTGGGGAGAGTAATAATAGTCTTGATTTTCCTTCATTTGTACACAATCTGGTGGAGTCCAAACTATTTAGCGATCGTTTTGTAACTTATTTTAACCTTATGAGTAACAACTACTCTTTGTCCGAGCACCTCATCAATATCCTTTGTTCATACTATAATACACTTCCAAAAACGTGTTTGTGAAGATCAGACTCTTGATAGATCCCTGTTCTTCAAATAAAACAGGTCGCCAGTCACAGCTGATTGTCGTCCCATTGATTGCAAATTTCAGACTCCAATTCAAATTATCTTCTAATTCTAAAGGTTAACATACTTTTGTCACTCATACATGTGATATTGAAACACTTTTTTCAATATAAAAAAGTCTAATATTTTTTACTCATTTATCTGATTTAGTTCATTATCTACTTTTAGGATTTGTGTGAAAATCTGATTTATTTTTTCGGTCAATTTTACTCAGATATCTGGAAAATTCAGAAGCTTTCGAGCACCAGTGTGAGTAAAGAAAATGCCCCGAAGGTGTCCATAATCTTTAAGTGTCAGATATATTTTGCCTTTCTACCAAATGTTCTAGTGTTTCCTATAAGCCTATAGGTAGAGATGCAGTACTATCCGATACACAATCTTATAACCCTCAAGTACTCAGGTTAGCCATTCGATCCCTGCGACAAATGACTTGGGAACTGTTTTTGTGTCTATGTAGGCTGTCACTAAACATTCACAGATATATCTTAAAATGGTCAAGTGAAAATTGTTGGGGGATAATAAACATTAAATCATTTTCATTGCAGATATTGAATCAGAATTTTAGCATTGAACTTTGAACACGTGGTTGTTTTGCTATATTTCCTCTTCCTCTCTCACATCCATGGACTTCTAGAAGATGATAACACTGACTAAAGGGCCCGTCTCACATAGCGATATCGCTACCGAGATCGCTGCTGAGTCACTAGTTTTGTGACGCAGCAGCGATCTCCCCAGCTATATCGCTGTGTGAGACATTCAGCGACGATCAGCCCCCCTGCTGGGTATCGCTGATCGTCGCTGAATGTCCTGGACATTTTTTTGATCGCTGGTTTCCCGCTGACAGGCACGCATCGCTGCGTGTGACAGGCGGGAGACCAGCGATCCGCTGGTAACCAAGGTACACAGCGGGTTTCCAGGCGCGGGGCTGTGCCTAGAAACCCGCTGTGTACCTTGGATACCAGCGCCCTGATGCAGGGAGCTGGTATCCAAGGTACACAGCGGGTTTCCAGGCACCGCGCAGCGCTTGGAAACCCACTGTGTACCTTGGATACCAGCTCCCTGCATCAGGGCGCTGGTATCCAACGTACACTGCGGGTAACTAAGCGATGTTACCCGCAGTGTCGCTGTGCTGATCACTGCCTGAGCTGCCTGTTTGGCAGCTCAGCAGCGATCATGTAGCGATACACCAGCGATCCTGACAAGTGCATATCGTTGTCGGGATCGCTGGTGTATCGTTATGTGAGACCCAGCCTTTACCTTCATGATCTGGCAGGACAATCTAAAATAATCTAAAAAATTCAGACAATGTTGACATTGAGCTTAAAAACAAGACCCTGATGGGTTCATACTGTTGGGATTCTCAGAGATGCCTCACCTTCATCTCCAACTCTTCTCTTTGTTCTCGGGAGTGTACATTTTGTGAATTGCAGGAAACATTTTAAATTCCATGTCAATCCTATCACAACATCACCTTCACACCCCTATGTACATGTTGACAGAAAATTTGGCAATGGTGGACATCACTTTCACTTCTATCATTATACCTAGGGCCTTGTATGGGCTGCTCTCTGGAGACACCAACATCTCCTTCCATGAATGTTTTACAAAGCTCTTCTTCTTCTTGGCCGTCGGTAACATGGATAGTTTCCTCCTGGCAGTCATGGCATTTGACAGATATGCTGCGGTCTGTCATCCATTACGTTATTTAGTGATTATGAACAGGAGGACTTGCATCTCCCTAATGGCCTCCTCGTGGGTCGTTGTATTCCTCCATTCTACTTTATACACAGTTATGGCCTCTATCCATTCGTATTGTGGCTGCGTTATTCACCATTTCTTCTGTGATTTGCGTGTCATCATGTTGTTGTTTTGCCCAGATACTGTCCGCATTGAGCAAATGATTGTGTTCATTGAAGGAACCACTGTCATCTTCAGCCCATTGCTTCTCATCTTGGGGTCCTAGCTCCTCATCATCAGAGCGGTGGTACAGCTGAGTACACCACAAGGGCGGTGGAGAACCTTCTCCACCTGCACTTCCCACTTAACCATGGTCATCCTGTTCTACAGTACAGTCATATTTATGTATTTTCATCCAAGATCTGTCTATTCTCCAACTTATGACCGGGTGATCAGCATAGTGTATGATGTTATTATCCCCATGTTGAACTCTTTTATCTACAGCCTGAGGAATAAAGAGGTCAAATCTGCTATGATCAGGCTTTTTAAAACTGAGTATTACAGGAAGATTTTACCAAAGTGAGTCATAGGATTAGACTTCTAAGGTCGATAGTGTCACATCTCGATTTGCTTCATGTTACCGTGATCATTTGCTATTATAATGGTTTGATCTTCATCCACTTTACTGAAACATATTTTGAACTGCTATGCTTTGTGATGAGGGTGTGACTCCCTGGTCCAGGCTGTAGGCCCTTTTAGGTTTTCTTAGTCTGCTTTTCCTTCTTGTTCTTCCCTCCATTATTTTGGTCTTACATTTCTGTTTGGTCTTCATTTATCTCCTTTGCCTTTCTTGTGTTCTCATTTTCCCAAGACTTTCTCACCTTGCTCCTACTTTATCTACTACCATCTTTTTTGGCATGTTTTCCTTGTTCTTCTGCTCTGTGAGAGCAGCTTCCATTGTGACACACTTCAGTTACACTTCAGTCATCGGTCTGACATTACAAAGCTTCCAAAATCAGATGCATGTTAGGAGGGAGACCCACTGCAATCCGCGGACGGCCAGCGGAATTATGTACTTTTTAATTAAACTAACCCTTTAAGATCTCATTCTGATGGGTATATTGATCCCTTGTTTAACTGCCTATAGTCTAGGAAGGTGGAACCCATTGGTTCTACTGAACCAAATTTACAGAAACCCGTAAGTTTGATTTGGTGAAGGACTGACGAATCCGGCTGTTACATCCAGAATATGGATACTTATACATGTAAAAACTTTTTAAACTTTTCAGCCAAAGGAATAAAGGAAGAAGGAACACATAAGGGGTCAGTAGTATTATATGGCACATTTGATATTGATCAAATAGTTAACAGCCATGAATGATATTCTACACCCCCATGTATGGTAATATCGGCTATATTATTCCTTTAACATCTGGAATACTTTTCTTAAAAATCTGAATAGAAAATGTTAAAATCAAATAAGTAGAATAAAGGAAATGATACAATTACATCAATATATTTTCTATGTTACAGCTGTGATTTTATTATTATGGGTTCTAAGCTTGGGCGGAAAGTTATCAGCCACCTCCACAGGTCTCCAACTTGTGCAACAACTCGAGCAATAATACCCTCTTTTCTAAATTGTTTTGAGATATTTCCAATAGTCTTCATTTTTTAGAGCCAAAATGCTCCCCCACCTTTCTGTTTATTGGGGCACAGCGAGCCCCTGATTGTTTGACACTTTGTCGCTGTTGCATTTGGAGGAGCCCAGTGACAACGAAGCTTTGCCACGATCGTGAGATAACAGTACCCTCCAGTGGTCCGGCCAGCTTCAGAACAGCGCTTACACGTAGAGATGATCGAACCTGAATTTAAAAGTTCGGGGTTCGTACCAGACATCGTACCCAGTGCTAAACTCCGACCACGGACTTCTTCCGGAAGTCCATTTTAATGTTCAGAGCTCGAGGGAAGAGAAATACAGAGAAAGAAATTTTTCATATCCAAACTTTGGGTCCCCATGGTTTTCAATGGGTTTCGCATTCGGGTTCAAGTTTGGGTATCGTTCTGGTACCCCAATTTAACTTTGGACTAAAGTTGGGATTGGGTACCAGAACTTGAACTTTCACGGATCTGCTCATCCCTACTAACAAGCTGTATTGGAAAGAGCTTGTAAGCACTGCACTTCTAGTCTAGGAGACCAGTCATCGCTGTTAGACTGCAGAGGTAGCCGGTAACCTAGACAATGAACAATAAATAATAAAATAAAAATTCCTCCATTCTTGTAAATTTGTAATAAAATAAACAGCAAAGTTGCTTGTATCTACATATAACATTTATGATGACAAAACCTCATTAACATGATCTGTCACCTGTAAATCCCTTTCTCTATAATTTTGCTCAATTTTACTATTAAAATATATTTTATTTTTTTTCTTTGCAGAAACAGCGCCACCCTTGTGAATGAGTCTGTTATTGCAGCTCAGCTTTAATTGCTCAAATACTCGACAATGGTCCATGGACAAGATTGGGATCCATTACATTTTATGTTGGGCTTATAGTAAAATGTACAATGGCTTGCAAAAGTATTCACCCACCCCCTCAGCATTTTTCATGTTTTGCTACCTCACTGTCACGGAGTTACAGCAACAGAGAGAAGCCAGAAGACCACAGCAATCTGATTGCTACTACTCCTGCGCTGAAAAGCACTTCACCTTCTCACTTTCGTGGGCACATGTCCTTCCCGACCTCACAGTAAAACAACCGCTGGAAAACTAAGAGGACCGGGTTGCGGGAGGTTAGCAACCCGGGTGTACTTATCACCTCTGTGGGTGGGACACAATTTTTTCTGCCAGCTGAGCTTCACCTGGGTGAAATTAAGGTGGTTGTGTCTGCATTTCTGGACAGAGGGGCGGGGTTTAACTGGATCGACGCTAGGTTCGTCCAGGTCCAGGGCCTCAATCTAGACCCATACCCATAATCACCATCAACTCCAAACTCTTGAGACCAGAGTATTTTACTCAAGTTGTCCAAGGTTTACATCTTCAGGTAGGGGTCATGCACACTGAAGTGATTGACTGTTATGTGCTAGAGGGTCTGCCTTCTCCTGTGGTAGTAAGACTTTCTTGGCTTGCTCTGCACAATCTTGTGATAGATTGGCAGACTCAGGAAGTGGTAAAGCTGAGTATTATCAAGGACACTGCTTGGGTACCCGGCTTGCTAGAGTGGATACCCAGTCTGTGCCTAAATACCTGTCTGACTTTGGGATGTGTTCTCAGAGTAGAGGTGCCAAGAACTTCCTCCCCATCGTCCTTATGACTGTGCCATTAATCTTGTTCCAGGGGCCAAGTTGCCTAAGAGCAGACTGTATAATATCTCTGGTTCAGAAAGGCCAGCCATTAAGAACTATATCGCGGGAAGTTTGGCAAAGGGTCATATGAGATCATCTTCATCGCCCATTGCTGTGGGGTTTTTCTTAGTTAAGAAGAAAGATGGGGGTTACACCAATACCTAGATGTCACGTTCCATTTTTGGATGCGTGGCAGCTCTGGTTCCACTATGATTTAAATGTAGCTTTTTTCCTTTCAGGCCAGCAGGGGTTAATGTCAGTTTCCCTTGCTGCAATAGCAGAGTTGCTAGGTCAGCTGATGTGGGTGGTGACCACTCCCACCATCCTTTAAATGGTCACCTGATGCATCAGCTGACTGTCAATGATAGAGCAATCTATGCTGACCAAGCCTGGAATAAGGAGCTCTCTGGTTTTAGAGGTGCCTCTGCTGATTTCATGGAGTTCGTGGTCCTGGTGCCTTTTTTTCTGCTGTGCGGTGCTTTACAGCAGAGAAAGTTGTTAAGCTAAGTTTTGTGTTTTTATCTCGTCTGTCTCATGCTTGTCACCATCCCCTGTGTTGCACCATCTGCAGTGGTGAGGCTAGCACCCTTGCCGGCCAGTGCACTAGACAGGGCAGTGTGAGGTGACAGTGAGGGACGAGGTTTGTGACGTCAGTGGGGGGAAGGACCCACTTAGAGGGTTAGGGGAGTGCAGGGACAGGCTCAGGTTGGAGCTAAGGAGGTGTCCATTCCTCATTCCCTATCGGTAGCGCATTCCTCTCTCCTTTGCCATCCTGTTGTGTGTGTGTTGTACTTTCCACTGAACCTGACCCCTGTTGGGTCATGACATATGGTGATGCTAGATTTCTGCAAACTCAATCTGATCATGGTCCAGGATCCATATCCTCTCCCTCTCATCCCAGTCCTCTTTAATCAGATTGTAGGAGCAAAATGATTTTCAAAACTGGACCTCAGAGGGGCGTATAATCTTATTCGCATTAAAGAGGGGGATGAGTGGAAAACAGCTTTCAATATGCCTGAAGGACACTATGAGAACCTGATGATGCCATTTTGGTTGACAAAGGTGCCCGCTGTCTTTCAGCAGTTTGAAAATGACATCTTAAGGCCTCTTTCACACATCTGTTTTTCTCCTTGCGGCGCCCCCGGCATTTTTCAGCAGCGCCGCATCACAAAACCGTATGCACCGCATGCGGTTTTTTTCCCATAGACTTTCATTAGCGCTGGATGGGCGCATGCACGCGGCCGTCGTGGTGCGGATGCGTGTCTGGTCACCGTCCGGTGTCTGGAAAAAACGTTGCATGTAACGTTTTTTGTCTGCGGCGAAAAAGCCGCATGCGCCGGATGCGGCGCGTGCGGTTTTTTTTTTTACAATGAAAGTCTATGGACGCCGCAATGCGCCGCATCCGGCTTGAGCCGCATCCGGTAGCCGCATCCGGTTTTTTAATTGATATACCAGCCCACAACAAACAGATACAGACAGATACCACCCCTCAGCAAACATATAAAAAAAAAAATTTTGTGGGACATCAGACACATCCACAGAAGCCACAGAGCCAACGACGCAGCCACCGACGCAGCCACCGACGCAGACGAGACGCAGCCACCGGAGACGCAGCCACCGGAGACGCAGCCACCGGAGACTCAGCCACCGGAGACTCACCACGAGACTAGCCACCGACGCCTCAGCCACCGGAGACTCAGCCACCGGAGACTCGCAGCCAGGATCCGCACCATGGAGCGCCAGGAAAACAGACGGTAAATATGCCCCCCCCCAAAATCCAAAATTTACAATACATATGCACCAATGCTGTGTGAGCTGATGTTTATTTTTGGCACCCTGATACATTGTATATTTCATGTTTTTTCTGTGATGGGGATTGGTTCCCCTGGTATTGTATGAAATTAAATTGCCGATGATGGGGTGGGTCCCCGAGTTTAAAATGATTTGTTTGGGAACTTTATTGTGTATTCCCTGCTACTGTTGTGAATGTTGATAATGTAGATCTACTGGTACTGTTTTTTTCCAGTGATGTGCTTGGTCTCCCTGCGACAATATGAAATGTGGATGTATTTGTGTATCATATAATGTTTTTGTTTTTTTTTGGTTTTTAAATCTTTTTTTTTTTGGGCCTGTGATGTGGTTGCTTGTCCTGCTACTTATCTGAAATGTGCATGTTTTTACTATGGTAATGTTTATCTCCATTTTTTTTGCCAATGTTTATTTTTTGTGGCCTGTGATGGTTTTTCTACTAATGCTCTCTTGCATTTGTTTAGTATGCTAATGTTTTTTTGTTTGCAATCTTTGTTCTTTGTGGCCTGTCACGGTTTATCTACTCATGGTCTCTTGCATTGTATGCTAATTTTTTTTTGTTTGCAATCTTTGTTCTTTGTGGCCTGTCACGGTTTATCTACTCATGGTCTCTTGCATTGTATGCTAATGTTTTTTTGTTTGCAATCTTTGTTCTTTGTGGCCTGTCACGGTTTATCTACTCATGCTGCTATTACATTTGCATGTGTTTAGTATCCAAATGTTGATCTACTTTTCTTTTTGTTGCAATTTTTTTTTTTTGGGTGCCTCTGACCTTAAATCTACTCATGCTAGTATGTGAAATGTCCATGTTTTTATTATCATTATGTTTGTACTGTTTTTTTTTTTTGTTATTGGGGATCGGTTGATTCAAACTGTTAATTTTTTATTTATTGATTTTTTTTTTTTTGTCCAGGGATACGGTTTACCCATGGTACTGTTGATGGCTACAAATGATTGCATGTGGTCGGAATAATGTCCTTGTTTGAATGTTATATTTTAAAACAGGGACAATCAATACATATAAACACAATTCCTTTTTGTCTGTTAATTCCACAGCAGAAGAATTGATGCTGCTGATCCAAGGGCGCAGGAGATCCTGGATGCAAGGAGGCAAGCCAGTAGAAAGTAAATATGACATCCCCATGTGCCTAAAAATTAAATGTTTGTTTTTCTCTTTCAGCCAGGGACCAGGAATCCGCATATATTTACTGTCCCTTTTTGTGTCCTTATTCAACAGCAGAAGAATTCAACGAGCGGCGGCGGCTGAAGCGCAAGTTGAGCAGAGGGGAGGAGAGGACCTCCAAGTTAGGAGGCTAGCAAGCAGAAAGTAAGTATTACAGCACACATTTTGCTCTAAATTACATGTTTGTTTTTCTCTTTCAGCCAGGGCAAAGGAATACAGATATATTCACTGTCCGTTTTTGTGTCCTTATTCAACAGCCGAAGACTTCACCGGGCGGCGGCGGCGGCGGCTGAAGCGCAAGTTCAGCAGAGGGGAGGAGAGGACCTCCAAGCTAGGAGGATAGCAAACAGAAAGTAAGTATTACAGCACACATTTTGCTGTACATTACATGTTTGTTTTTCTTTCAGCCATGGACAAGGAATATAAAATTTACAGTCCCTTTTTACTTAACAGCAGAAGACGTCAAGAAGAGGGGGAGGCGGCGGCTGGAGATAGACGAGAGGAGGAGAGGCGGGCAAGGAGGGAAGCCAGTAGAAAGTAAAGATTACATCCCCCATTTCTATAAAAATACATGTTTGTTTTTCTCTTTCAGCCAGGGCCAAGGAATATAGAAATATATTGACTGTCCCTTTTTGTTTCTTCCACAGCAGACAACGTCAAACAGCTGCTGCAGCTGCCGCAATGGCGGTGTTGGCGGAGGAAGCAGCGGCTGAAGCAGCGGCGGCAGCACCACCGGCATCGCCATCTCCTCCCTCCCAGCCAGAGCCAGAGCCACCACAGCAGGACACATCTTCTTCTGGGAGCCCTCCTACCCATCGTCAGGAATTGGCGGTAAAAATATGTATTTTTAATTTTTCTATCCACAATCCATCTGTGGGCTATATGTCTTGATTGGGTTTTTTTAATAACAGGAATCTGAAGATGATGAGGAGCTCCCAGAGGAAGAAGGACGGGGTGGAGAGATACCCGGAGTGGGCTCACAATTCGTAAGTATCCTGCATCAATCGCAGAAACACACCATCACAGTACACACAACACATAGAAAAACATTTAGTACATACTTCACACAGCGGCCAACACATGCCAATATCCTAATTTTTCTTTTCATTTTTAGTCTCTCACATCTGGGAGCCAGAGGGTTTCTCCCAGCGCCTCCCAGAGTCGTCGTGAGACTGTCGGCGGTTCTCAACGTGTAAGTTTTTTTTTTGTGCCATTTTCGATAATTTTTCATTTGTACAAAACGTGTTATCTAAAATGTTTTGTGCATTAATTTTCCCATTGTAACATGTATAATTTTGCACATTTCAAACAATGTGTCTGATGATTTTTTTTTTTCCTTTGTTAATTTCACAGGCTTCACAGCGTGCTCCCGACTCGGACACAGAGGAGGGATTGGACGTGGAGTTGATGATCGACCTGGTCCGAGAAAGGGAGCCGCTGTGGAACATGGGGGACCGCCAGCATGCGGATCAAATTGTGACACGACGGCTCTGGACGGAAGTGGCAGCAGCAATGGTGCACCGCTGGGAGGACCTCAATCCTAGGTCCCAGACTAAATTACGTAAGTATAGTTCATGTTGCTGACTGTAAAGGTGTTTTTTCAAAACTTCTGTCCTCGTGTAACCAACGCTTCTTGTTTTCCATTTTCTTTTGTGAAACACTATGGAAACAATGAAAACATTAACTCTGGGGGACACGAGGACTAAAGTGTGGTTGTTGTATAGTAACCAATGTGTGCTTTCTCGTTTCAGGGGAGAGAATTATGAAGCGGTGGCGGTCTGTGAGGGATCGCTTTAAGAAAGAATTCAATAAAGAGATGCGGTGTCATGGGTGCATCGCCACGAAGATCGTCGCGATTGCACATTCTGACTTCTCACAGCTGAGCTGCTGTTTCTTTGTGTTTGGTAATGAGAGAGTTAATTTTACCTAGCTCTTTGCTAAGACTAGGTCCAGCCTCGCCCGGCTGCTTTTGATTATGTTCTAATTAGTTTCCTTTATATTCCTGCCAGTCTGGGTGTTAGACGCCGGTGAAAGCATTCATGTAGTCTAGCAGACTGGAGCGGTTCTGAGAATACTTAAGCTAAGAGCTCCTTTTAGTTGTTTTTACTCTTATAGCTTATAGTTTATCTCTGAGAGCTTAGGTGTTCCTACTGTGTGTGAGTGTTGTATGTAAGACTTTATTTACTTTATTTCTTGTCTTTCTTGTATGTCTTTCTGTTCATTAACCGTTACCTGTTCATTCCCTTTGGTGGTAATCAGGGTCCTTCTTAGGACTAGATTACAGTTGGCAGGGATTGATAGGAGACAGGGTTTACGCTGGTGGCCTGGACCTCTGTACCTTTAACAGTACCTCCAGGTAGAGGGATTAGTCAGGACCCCAGTTTAGGGTCAGCATAGACCCCGGTCACCCTCTAGCCGGAGACAATGTATAACGGATTCCGTATTGACCCACTGGACATTGTCAGGTAATTCTATGTTATCATATATCTATGCGCATGTTATATAGTATGTTGCCCTTTTGATATAGATTACTGACATCACATATATATATCTGCTATACAGCGTGACAGTTTCACCGGCCTTACTAAAGATTCTCCCCAGCTGTCATGGATCCAGTAGCCCAGCTGGCCCGGCAGTTGCAGGGGTTGTCCATGGAGTTTGCAGACATTAAGTCCAAGGTTTTGTCCCCCCCGGAGCAAACCAGATCTGAACCTAAGGTTGCTCTCCCGGACAGGTTCACTGGTGGGCGGGACAAATTTTTTACTTTCCGGGAGGCATGTAAATTGTACTTTCGGCTGCGGCCTCGGTCATCTGGGAGTGAAGAGCAGAGGGTGGGAATTGTTATCTCGCTCTTACAAGGGGACCCTCAATCTTGGGCGTTCTCTATTCCTCCAGGCTCCCCAGATCTCCAGTCAGTGGATCGATTTTTTACTGCCCTGGGTCTGGTATATGATGATCCGGATCGAGTCTCCCTTGCTGAAACAAAGTTACGTAAAATACGGCAAGGAAATCGTCCAGCGGAGGAATATTCTTCTGAGTTCCGTAGATGGGCAACAGATACTCAGTGGAATGACCCAGCTCTTAGGAGCCAGTTTTGTCAAGGGTTGTCTGACAAATTAAAAGATGTGTTGGCTCAGTATGATTCTCCTCCATCACTGGAGGCTGCTATGGCCCTCGCTATTCGCATTGATAGACGACTTCGGGGAAGACGCGAGGTAACTCCGCCTCCCGTGATGACTCCACCTACTACTAAAGTCCCTTATACTGAGGTTCCCCTGGTCTGTTCTGAGGAGCCCATGCAGTTGGGAGGGACATCATTTTGTAGGAGGGAATCGGCGGTGCACCGCAAGACTAGAAGGTGTTTCTTTTGCGGGAGAGAGGGACATTTTGTTGGGGGGTGTCCATCCCGGGCCTCTTTGAGCAAAGGAGTTAACCTGGGAGTGTGTATTTCGTCCCCAAATCCCTCTCAGTTTCTCGTGCCTGCGGAGGTGGTGATTGGTACTAGAACTGAGAGGATTTCTGTTTTTCTTGATAGTGGGTCCGGGGCTAATCTGGTGGACGCTCGGTTTGCCCAGGTGCATGGTATGCAACTGAGTGTATTGGCCAAACCAGTCCCTATAGTCTCTATTGATTCTAGACCTCTCGGTCAAGGTAGCTTGGTACAAGCTGTTCATAACATAGATCTTCGAGTAGGGGCAATACATAAAGAGCAATTGTCTTGTTATGTGTTGGAGGGTCTACCTACTCCTATTGTGTTGGGACTTCCTTGGTTGGCTAAACATAACCCAGTGATTGATTGGCAATCCAGAAAGATAAGCCAGTGGGGTGAATTTTGCAGGAATAACTGCATGAGCATGGTTATCGGTGCGGTTGTGCCTAGGACTTTGTCTCCTTTTCTGGAGGACTTTGGGGAGATGTTCTCAGAGGAGGGGTGTAAAGAGTTTCCTCCTCATCGCGCATATGACTGCTCAATAAAGTTGCTTCCTGATGCCTTATCTCGTACTTTCCCAGGGGCCGGGAAGACGGATGATCCGGTTCCTATTCCTCAGGAGGGAGTTGTAGTGTCAGCTGTATGCTCTGAGCTTGAGGGGGAGGTATTGGGGGCTCAGGGGGACGCCCCTGTGGGACTTCCAGGGAGACTGATAGTTCCAGATCGCTTAAGACTGAAGGTTACGGGGAACCGTTACAAACGGATGGCTGATAGGAGGAGAGTTTCTGGTCTAGATCTGAAGGTGAACGATCTGGTTTGGTTGTCTACCAGGAATATAAAACTTAAAGTTTCCTCCTGGAGGTTGGGTCCCAGATTCATCGGGCCGTACAGGATCAGTTCCATAATTAATCCTGTGGCATTTCGTCTGGACCTTCCTCCTACGTTTAAAAGTCATAATGTGTTTCACAAGTCATTACTTAAAAAGTATGTGGCACCAGTCATACCGTCACCTCTACCTCCTCCTTCAGTGGTGGTCAATGATAACGTGGAATTTCATGGGTCGAAAATCATTGACTCACGTCTCAGTCGCCGATCCCCTCAGTACTTAGTTCATTGGAGGGGGTATGGTCCTGAGGAGAGGACGTGGGTCCCTGCGTCTGATGCTAACGCAGATCGATTGGTTCGGACCTTTCACACAACTTACCCGGACAGACCTGGTCATGAGGGTCCGGAGGCCCCTCGTAGAAGGGGGGGTACTGTCATGGGTGCATCGCCACGAAGATCGTCGCGATTGCACATTCTGACTTCTCACAGCTGAGCTGCTGTTTCTTTGTGTTTGGTAATGAGAGAGTTAATTTTACCTAGCTCTTTGCTAAGACTAGGTCCAGCCTCGCCCGGCTGCTTTTGATTATGTTCTAATTAGTTTCCTTTATATTCCTGCCAGTCTGGGTGTTAGACGCCGGTGAAAGCATTCATGTAGTCTAGCAGACTGGAGCGGTTCTGAGAATACTTAAGCTAAGAGCTCCTTAGTTGTTTTAACTCTTACAGCTTATAGTTTATCTCTGAGACCTTAGGTGTTCCTACTGTGTGTGAGTGTTGTATGTAAGACTTTATTTACTTTATTTCTTGTCTTTCTTGTATGTCTTTCTGTTCATTAACCGTTACCTGTTCATTCCCTTTGGTGGTATTCAGGGTCCTTCTTAGGACTAGAATACAGTTGGCAGGGATTGATAGGAGACAGGGTTTACGCTGGTGGCCTGGACCTCTGTACCTTTAACAGTACCTCCAGGTAGAGGGATTAGTCAGGACCCCAGTTTAGGGTCAGCTTAGACCCCGGTCACCCTCTAGCCGGAGACAGCGTATAACGGATTCCGTATTGACCCACTGGACATTGTCAGGTAATTCTATGTTATCATATATCTATGCGCATGTTATATAGTATGTTGCCCTTTTGATATAGATTACTGACATCACATATATATATCTGCTATACAGCGTGACATGCGGGCCCCGAGTGGATCTTCAGGACGCCAGAGCAAGTACAAATATGCACGAGCTCTGGCGTTCCTGCGTGAAACAATGGTCACCAGAAGGTAAATATAACCATAAAATGTTTACCTTTTTTTTTTTTTTTTACAGCCAGGGCCATTCCACATCTGTATATTAATTTTATGTTTTTGTTTCTTCCACAGCACGGTGAGCAGCACTCGGGCGCCCGCAGAGTTGGAGCCTTCTAGAGCGATCCCTCAGGAGACCGACACCGAGGGACACTTTGACCAACCCTCCACATCTGCCCCTTCCCAGACTTCACACACATTAGATCCCGC
Organism: Oophaga sylvatica; assembly: GCA_033576555.1. Classification (NCBI taxonomy): domain Eukaryota; kingdom Metazoa; phylum Chordata; class Amphibia; order Anura; family Dendrobatidae; genus Oophaga; species Oophaga sylvatica. Next base: position 13,458,367 of record JARQOD010000008.1, read on the forward strand.
AGTCACCTCCACCAGCGCTGGAGCATCGTGGCCGGCTGCATTACATGAATCTGCTGGTCAGGATATAGCCTTCCCTTTACCCCACCCTTCTGACCCTGCCACCTCTAGCACAGCTGCGGGTACTGGGCGGCAGCGTCAGAAGGGTCAGGAAAGAACTATGCGCCCGAGTTCTTACACATGAACGCATCTTTCCAGAACTGCCTTAAGGTGCTATCTGAACAAGTTGCCGCAGGCGTTCGTCAGATAACCACACTAGTTGGTGAGGTCAAGACACTTCTGGAAACTGTGCGTTCTGAGTTAAGAACACCCCCGAACTACAGCTTTTTTAGGTCGGTTGCGGAGCGCATAGATCCGCTATCTTATGACCAGCAGATGTATGTGATGCACACGTGCCACTCTGCTCTAGCGCAGGTTGTCTCCCATCCTCAATCCACCCCAGTCGTTCCTCAACCTCCCCCCCCTACAGCCGCCGTCCATCTTCCCCCCCCTCCACCTGCCATACCTCCTCCCCCTCTTATTCAATATCAACCTCCCCAATACCAACCACCTCCCCAGCTCCATCAACCTACACTATATCAACCACCTCCCCAGGTCCAACCACCTCCCCAATATCAACCACCTCCCCAGGTCCAACCACCTCCCCAACTGCAGTCACCTCCCCAGTACCAACAACCTACCCACTACCAGCCACCTACCCCCTACCACACTTCTACCTACCAATCTCCTTCCCCCTTCCAAATACCTACTATGTCACCTGCTCCTCATGCACAACCCTCCACTCCACCACCACCCACCTGTTCTGCCTTGTCTTCCCATTCTTTTGGTCTTTCCACCCCTTCACCTCTTCCTGTTCCTTCCCCACCACCATCCCGGTCGTCCCTCCACACTCTCCACACTCCCACGGTCGAAGTGTCCCGCAGCCCCTCCAGCAGTATTTCCACCCCACACTACACAGACCTTTAAATATGTGTTTGTTTATAATTTTTTGAATGAAAAAAAAAATTTTATAAAAAAATAAAGTTGAATAAATAAAGTTTAATAAAAAAATAAAGTTGAATAAATAAAGTTTAATATAAAAAAAAGGTTATTTCTATGTTAAACATTTGGCCAAAAGGCCTAATTTTATAACAATTATATTAAAAAAATAATTTTTCAATAAATTGTTCACTGGTTTAACATTGTTGTCTGTCTTTAATTTATAGGATGTTAAGTATTAAATTTGTTATACAGGTACAGCTAACTTTGGCTAAAAGGTTCATAAATGCAACCTTTTTTACAAAGTTATGTCCCGGGTTTCTATTATCTTTTCACTAAAAATGTGTACTTTTTTAGATTATCCCCTACCCCAGGTTTCCCCTACTCCAGTCCTCAAGGCCCACCAAAAACATATCAGGTTTTCAGGATTTCCTTTGTATTGCACAGGTGAGGCAATTATCACCTGAGCAATACAAAGGAAAGACTGAAAACTTTACATGTTGGTGGGCCTTGAGGACTGGAGTAGGGGAAACATGGCCTAGAATGTACACTTTTTTTTTGACAAATGGTGAAATACTTTTGTTAATACAATTTCACCTTTTGTCCAAAAAAGGGTACATTGTAGACCATGGGTCCCCAAATCCAGTCATCAAGGCCAACCAACAGGTATTGTTTTCAGGATTTCCTTTGTATTGCACAGGTGAGGCAATTATCACCTGAGCAATACAAAGGAAAGACTGAAAACTTGACCTGTTGGTGGGCCTTGAGGACTGGATTTGGGGAACCATGGCCTACAATGTACACTTTTTTTGACAAAAGGTGAAATAGTTTTATTAAAACAGCCATGGACACAACAATGGCAAAAAGGTTACAGTAGAAAACACACAAGAAGGTAGACAAGTAAACTATTAAAGGTTTATTGTGGGTAAAGAAAATTATTAAAAGAAACAATACATTTATCACACTCTGTCATCCTGCCAGTCAACACTACCTTCCGGTGACACAAAGTATTGAGCAAACTTGTCCCTCATTCTGGAAACCGCGACTGTACTGCGAGTGGTAATGTTGCTGTAGTCGTGCAAAGTTGTTTCTTGATTGTGGTCCTCCAGAGAAATCGGTTCCTTGGTTAGGACAAAATTATGGAGGACCACGCACGCTTTCACTACATCATCAACAGTCTCGGTCTTCAAGTTAATTGCAGTCAAAAGGACACGCCATTTTGCTGTCATAATGCCAAAGGCACACTCCACCATTCGTCTGGCTCTTGTGAGGCGGTAGTTAAATATCCGCTTTGTATGTGTCAATTCTCTGCTGGCGTACGGCTTCAATAGGTGTTGGGACAGTTGGAATGCCTCATCACCTACACAAACGAATGGCATCGGTGGGCCTGAGGTTTGAGGCAGTGGCCTAGGGGGGGGAAATGAAAACTGTTTCCATACAATTTACGTCCCATAGCAGATAGTTTAAACACTTGGGAGTCATTAGACCGTCCATAAGACCCAATGTCCACCGCGATAAACTTGTAGTGCGCATCTGCAATAGCCATCAGGACGATAGAGAAATATTTCTTATAGTTAAAGAATTCAGATCCAGTTCCTTTTGGCTTTTGAATGCGGATGTGCTTTCCATCAACGGCCCCCAGGCAATTGGGGAACTGGCAGATGAGTAGAAACTGGTCCGCTATTTCAAGCCATCGCTCTGTTGTTGGCTCTGGAATAAATTCTCCAACCAAACTATCCCACAGAGCACGACAAGTGTACTTTATTATGCCGGATAGTGTGGAGATTCCCATCCGATACTGAAAATGGAGCGATGCCAGCGTCTAACCAGCTGCCAGAAATCTGAAAACAAATTAGAAAATACAAATTATTTCAGAAACGCAGCATTACATACCAGAACTCAGCTACGACTATTGGAGATACCAAACATAATCACATCTATGACAAAGACTGTTTTATAACTAAATTTGGGGATACTCATGTGGTTTCCTAGTTGGCCTGTGATGTTCAATTAATGATAAAATTACAATTGTGCTCAAGCAAACAGATCCAATACATATAGCTTACCTTATAGTCACCATGAGACGCTCCGCCGGAGATATCGAGAACCGACAGTAGGTGTCCGATTTTTTAATTTGGTCTCCAACACGCTCCAGCAAATCATCAAAGTTTTCTTTCTTCATCCGCAGATAGGCAAAGAACTTATCTGGATTTTGTCGCAGCTCCATGTTCAGTGTGGAATAGACACCACGGGTTAATCTCTGTGCCGTAATGGGGTGGATCCACAAACGGCGGCGTCTTCGCTGACGTCTAATGCGCTGCTCCTCAAACTTTTGCTCCTTCTCCAGAACGATAAACCTCAATCGATTCATCTCCGCAGTAAAATCAACAAGATTCCTGAAGATATTGCCTATAATGACATCCATGTTCGCCAATCACTTGCTACTTGCTCTTCTCTCCAAACTGCACTTGCTCCTCTACAACCTGTCAAAGATGGGCTGTAGGAGCAGTGTATATATAGGATTACAGTAGCCAATCATATTTGGAACCCCAAAAAGGGCGGTCTTAAAAAACCGGATCCGGCGCATACGGCGTCAACGGATGCCAAACCGGATACACCGGATGAGACGGATGCGGTTTTTTGCCGCATTCGTGAACCGGACGCGGCGAAAAACCGGATGCGGCGCATCCGGTTTTCATACAAAATACCGGATGCGGCGCTGCGGCTAAATGCCGGGGGCGCCGTTTAGGCGCCCGCCGGATGTGTGAATGAGGCCTTAGTCACCTGGTCGGTAGATTTGTGGTGATCTATCTTGATGACATATTAATTCATTGACTTGAGCTTGAGTCACATCAGGTACATGTCAGGCAAGTCTTACAAATAATTATTTGTCAATCCGGAGAAATGTTCTCAGTTGAGGAGATCCATTTTCTAGGATATGTGTTATCGTCCATTGGTTTTTGCATAGATCCAGTGAAAGTCTGGGCTGTACTAGATTCGGATCGTCCTGAGGATTTGAAGGCATTGCAAAGGTTCTTAGGTTTCGCCAGCTACTACCATAAGTTCATCAAAAACTTTTCGGTAGTAGTCAAACCTCTGACGGATAAGACTAGGAAGGGGGCGGAGTTTTCCAAGTGATCCAGTCCAGCCAGGGAGGCATTCGATACCTTGAAGAGGTGTTTTGCATCTGCCCCAATCCTCATACAGCCTGACGTCACTCAACCTTTTATTATCGAGGTTGATGCATCTAAGATGGGGTGGGGCTGTATTGTCGCAGGGTGTGTCTCCTGGTAAATGGCATCCATGTGCATATAAATTGAAGGTTATCTCTAATTCCCCACATATGGGTATTGCACCAGAAGCTTTTGCCCAGGTGCAGATTGTTACCACCATAAATAACGTTTTGCTTCAGTCAGAACTAGATCTTGAGAAAGACACACGTCGAAACGCGTAGATCGTTCTGCCATATTTCTGTGGGTCTGTACTGCTTGATATTGCTGTCTATTTTTAACCAATCTCATTAAAGAATTTTTATTTTTAATCATCTCTGCTCCACGCTGGATTTTTCCTTTTTTTTTTTAAATTGAAGGTTCCTCTTGGAAAATCGGGTCCCAGTTTTATCGGTCCTTATAAGATCGTAGCGATCGTCAATCCCGTAGCATTCCGCCTTTTTTGCCACCTACCTTTAGGATCCATAATGTGTTTCATAGATCTCGCCTCAAAAAATACACTGCATCTTCGGAACCATCACTGTTACCACCATCTTGAGTCATTTACCACCATCTTGAGTCATTGTGGATGGAAACTTAGAATTTCAGATAGCATAAATCATGGATTCTCATTTAGTTCGTGGGTCACTTCAGTATCTTGTACATTGGAGAGGATACGGTCCTGTGGAGAGGATGTGGGTACCAGCATCTGATGTCCATTCAGCCAGACTGATGCAGTCTTTTCAGGTGGCACACCCCAATAAACTCAGGCCTGAGGTTCCGTAGGTTCCTCGTAGAAGGGGGGTACTGTCATGGGGTTCCGCAACAGAGGATCCAGAAAACCGTAGCGTCTGTTAATTTCTTTTGGCAGAACAGGGGTTAATAGGCTATGTTGGGAGCTCTGGGAGTCTGAGCTCTCAGCTAAGCTCGGTTAGCTACTCCTATCACCTATATAATCTGGGTCCTGACTGACACACATCATCAGAGCTAGCTTATGCTGCATGAGAGGATATTTGGTGGTTATATGAGAAAGCGTTTTGTGGATTTATCTGTGACTGTTGCGTGGGTTTGTAAGTGTGATAATTCCCTTCCCTCCTATTTTGTTTTTTTTTCCCCATTCTCCACTCCCCGGTGCATCCCTCTGTTATATGTGAGTGAATGTTTGTATGCCTGGTATTTTTGGTTGTCCCTGTTCGTGTTGTCTTGTTCGTCTGGCTGGTTGCTGTGGTGCACGGCTGCTCCCCTCTTCCCTGGGTGAGGGAAGGGTACAGACAGAGGGTGGATACAGGAGATGAGGCAAGGTATGTGGCCCTGTCAACTTCACATTCAGAAGTAACCCATGGAATAGGGTGAGCTAGGGAGCCCATTAGCGTTAGGGACAGGGAAGGAGCCCCTGGTCCCGGGTCACCCGACAATCGAGTCGTGACACTTACAACCTGGAATTTACCTTTTTTTTTGAGGGTTTGATTCAGTTCATGTAAACATGCCTACAGCTGTGAAAATTTGGTTTTCTTTTTATTGTGAAGCAATCAACAAATAGGAAACAATAACTGAAAACTTCAGTGTGCATAACTATTCACCCTCCTAAAGTCAGTACTTTGTAGAGCCTCCTTTTGCAGCAATTACAGCTGCAAGTTGCTTTGGATAAGTCTCTATGAGCTTTCCACATTTGGCTACCGTGATTTTTGCTCATTCCTCAAGACAAAACTGCTCTAGCTCCTTGAAGTTAGATGGTTTCCTCTGGTGAGCAGCAATCTTCACATCTGACCACAGGTTCTCAGTTGGATTAAGGTCTTGTCTGTGACTCGGCCACTCCAGAACATTCGCACGTCTCGCCTTGAACCACGCGAGTGTTGTTTTAGCAGTATGCTTTGGGTCATTGTCTTGTTGGAAGGTGATCCTCTGTCCCAGTCTAAAATTACTGAGACTAAAACAGGTTTTGCTCAAGAATATGCCATCCATCTTCCCCTCTATTGGGACCATTTTTCGTGGCCCTACTGCCAAACAATATCCCCACAGCATGACGCTGCTACCATGTTTCACTGTGGAGATGGTGTTCTTGGGGTGATGAGCTGTGTTGGTTTGGTGTCAGACATAGCATTTACCTTGATGGCCAAAAAAATCAATTTTGGTCTCATCTGACCACAGCAACTATCTCCATACATTTGGGGAATCTCCCACATGTCTTTTGGCAAACTCAAAATGAGCCTTACGATTTTTGTGTGTAAGTAAAGGCTTTTTTTGTGCCCACTCTTCCTTAAAGGCCACCTTTATGGAGTGTATGGCTTATTGTGGTCATATGGACAGATACTTCAGTCACTGCTTGTGAACTCTGCAGCTCCTTCCGAGTTAACCTTGTTCTCTGTGCTGCCTGATTAATGCCCTCCTTGCCCGGCTGAGGGTTTTGGTGTGTGCCCTCTCTTGGCAGGTTTGTTGTGGTACCATGTTCTTTCCATTTGATGATGATGGATGTGATGGTGCTCCGAGGGATCATCAAAGATTGGGAGATTTTTTTTTTATAACCCAACCATCACTTGTACTTCTCAACAACTTTGACCCTGACTTGTTTGGAGATCTCCTTGGTCTTCATGTTGTTTGGTTAGTGGTGCCTCTTGTTAATGGCATTGCAGCCTCGGTGGCCTTTCAGATAAAGTAAAGTGTATATACTGATAGACATGTGACACTTAGATTGTACACGGTGGTCGTCCTGCCACTAAGCATGTGACTTTTGAAGGGAATTGCTTGCAACAGAAATTTTTAGGGTCTTGTCAATTTTTTAGTCTTATCAAAAAGGATGAATACATATGCACATATCAATTTTAAATTGTTTGATCCCATAAATTTAATTTATGCTAATATTTTTCCCACTTCACCTACTTAGACTATTCAGTGCTGATGTATCACACACAAATCAGATTACAATATTTAAACACAGTTTGTAATGTTACAAAATAGGTAACAAGCCAAGAGGGTGCACAGTTTTGCAAGCCACTGTAGATATGGCTATCCTGATGGTCAATTGCTGGATTGAGAGCACTAAAGAGAGCACTTGACCAATATTTAGGGGTCAAATAGATGACAGAGTTGCCATACGGACATGCTGAAAGTAGTTTTCTTGGAGGTCCACCAATCCACATGGTGTTCATCATGAAATACGTCTATCGTTGGCCTGATGTTATATTTCGGTAACTGAGGAGTGCAGGTAAAAAAGGCAAAACACCAGAGCAGTTGGAATCTATGAGATTGCAGTACCCTGACTAACCACCACAACTAGAGGCAGCCGTGGAGCGTTCCTACGTTGGTCCTAGACGCCTCGTCACAGCCTGAGAAACTAACTACACCTAAAGATAGAAATAGGAAAGCTATCTGCCCCGGAGCAGAACCCCAAAGATAACAGAAAGCCCCCAAACATGTAATGGCGGTTAGACAAGAGGAAATACTGACACAGAAAGAAAATAGTATGAGCAAACGCTGGGGCCCAAACTATCTAAATAGAAAAGGATAGGAAGGGTACTTACTGCAATCCCAGAAAACCCTGAAAAGCACCAACTCTACTAATTTCAAAATCACCTGAGATCACACGACCTCTACCACCTAAATTAGTTCTCTGGTGTAACAAAATAAAAACAGCAGCCACTGAAAAAACTGGAAAAAGCAAAAGAACAAAACTCAGTGGCTGAACTAAACTGAGAGGGCAGAAGCCCCCGGAGGGGACCCTGAAGGCCCCCAAAGAAGTGCAGGACAAAATACAAAAATATAGCACAAACACAAAAGAAGCAAAAGTCTTATCTGTAAGCAGGAGATGCAGACACTACACAGCAGGCTACAAGGGAAACTGGAATGAAGGATTCAGACCAGAACAATTGATCACCGGCAACCCTGATGGGAAAATGACTCCCTTATATAAGACCAGTCAGTAACACCTGATTCCCAGTCCTCACAATCTTCACTAGCACCGCTTGTAACCACCAGAGGGAGCCTCTGCTCAGAACTCATCTCAAACCCATTCACAACAGTACCCCCCCCTTGAGGAGGGTCACCGAACCCTCATTTGAGCAACCAGGTCGGTCAGGATGAGTTCTATGATACGCACGGATAAGTCTCCTAGCATGGATGTCCGAAGCAAACACCCAAGAATTGTCTTCCTGACCATAACCTCTCCATTTAACCAAATACTGGAGTTTCCGTCTAGAAAAACGAGAATCCAATATTTTCTCAACCACATACTCCAGATTGCCCTCAACCAAAACAGGGTCAGGAGGCACAGCAGCAGGAACCACTGGCTCAACAAACCTCTTCAACAAGGACTTGTGGAA
>JARQOD010000008.1:13466966-13510707 GCA_033576555.1 Oophaga sylvatica
CCCTCGAAGATCAATTTTCAAGAACCACTTGGCCCCCACTAACTGATTAAACAAATCAGGAACCAATGGCAGTGGGTAAGGATTTGCGTACAGTAATCTTATTAATCTCACGAAAGTCTAGACAAGGCCGTAAACCGCCGTCCTTTTTTTTTAACAACAAAAAAATCCAACCGCCACAGGAGATTTGGAAGGCCTAATGTGACCGGTGGCCAAGCTTGTCTGTATGTATTCCTCCAAAGCCTTTCTCTCAGGAATAGTCAAATTAAATAAACGACTTTTAGGAAGAGTTGCTCCAGGGACAAATTCAATAGTACAATCATAATCTCTATGAGGAGGCAATACCTGCGATTCCTTATCAGAAAAAACTTTCCAAAAATCCTGAATAGGTACAGGTAACTCCCCCTTAACTACAGCAGCAATACGCCCGTTACAACACTTGTCATAACAATTAGACTCCAGGACTTAATTTCATTGGTAGACCAATCCAGTACCGGATTGTGCAATTTTAACCAGGGTAACCCCAAAATCACCGGTGAGGGCAAATTATTCAAAACTACCAAATCCAAATTCTCTTGATGAACACCATTAATAGTAAGAGGAAATTCACAGATATGGTGAGTAACATTTTTCAAGTGAGAACCATCCACAGACACCACATTAATAGGGGAAGATAGAAGTTTGGGTTTTAATTTTAGTTTTTCCAAAAATTTCCCATCAATCACATTGAGAGTTGAACCACAATCCACAAATACCCGAAACTCCATTAATTCCTCCTCACCAGCAGTGGTAGCAGAAAGAAAGACACCTTTATTGTTTAAACAAGCTATGCGGGCGAAACTGACCTCATTTTTTTTTCTCTCTTTATTCATTCGAAGCGCACAGTTCTTAATAAAATGCTCAGATTTGCCACAATAGAAACACAAGCCCTCCGCAAATCTACGGTCTTTTTCCCGAGAGTGAGGTGTCATTGCTCCAATTTCCATCGGCTCTGCAATGTCAGTACAGTCCCTTTCCAAACTTGGAGATGACAAGGCAGATTTACTCTCATTAACCCTTGCACGCAGTCTCCTATCCACCCGTATGGCTAATTGCATAGCCTCTTGCAAGTTACCAGGTATAGGATAAGCAATCAGCAAATCTTTAACCCTTTCACTTAACCCTGCAAGAAATAAACTTTTCAAAGCTGAATCGTTCCACCCCACCTGAGTGGACCACCTTCGGAAGTGAGTACAATATTTTTCCACATTACCTGATCCCTGTCTCAAACGTCTGAGAAAAGGCCCAGTCCTGAGGTTCTTTGCGCAAAAGTGACATTATGAACCCTATGTGCTGTGATTCATCACCAGAGGATCTGGGTCTCAAACGGAAATACAACAAGCAAGCATTTTTAAAAGAAAAAAAATCTTGTTGTTCACCAAAAAATAAATCAGGCAAACGTACCTTTGGCTCCACGAAATGTGCTCAGAACAACTACTCACGTGTTGCTGGATTTCAGCCACCTCCAGAGAAAGTCCCTGCAGGCGTTGAGCCAAATCCTGAACCGAAACCATGATGGAAACAGAAAATCTTCCTTAGTGATTTTTTTTTTTTTCTTGGCTGGACTTACTGTTATGATCTGCTACAAGCACTAAGGAAAGATGGGAATTCTGTCCCTACAATAGAACTAAGCTGAATCTCTACGATGTAACGGGGAACCTGATCCTGCGACCAGACCCGCTAAAGTCCTCAGCTAGTCTGAACGAAGACCTATAGTTGCGAGGGAGGAATCCCTACAAGGTCTAGGGGCTGGGAGAAAAGGTGGACACCTCCTAACAGAAATTGTAGCAGGGAAAAATAAAACAGAAAACAAATTACTTAGAGATCCTAAGATCAAGCAAAACTGACTAAGCACCCGGCTAGCTTAAGAGTAGGTAATTGTCACGCTGTATAGCAGATATATATATATATATGTGATGACAGTAATCTATATCAAAAGGGCAACATCCTATATAACATGCGCATAGATATATGATAACATAGAATTACCTGACAGAATGTCCAGTGGGTCAATACGGAATCCGTTATACGCTGTCTCCGGCTAGAGGGTGACCGGGGTCTATGCTCACCCTAAACTGGGGTCCTAACTAATCCCTCTACCTGGAGGTACTGTTAAAGGTACAGAGGTCCAGGCCACCAGCGTAAACCCTGTCTCCTATCAATCCCTGCCAACTGTAATCTAGTCCTAAGAAGGACCCTGATTACCACCAAAGGGAATGAACAGGTAACGGTTAATGAACAGAAAGACATACAAGAAAGACAAGAAATAAAGTAAATAAAGTCTTACATACAACACTCACACACAGTAGGAACACCTAAGGTCTCAGAGATAAACTATAAGCTATAAGAGTAAAAACAACTAAGGAGCTCTTAGCTTAAGTATTCTCAGAACCGATCCAGTCTGCTAGACTACATGAATGCTTTCACCGGCATCTAACAAGCAGACTGGCAGGTATATGAAGGAATCTAATTAGAACATAATCAAAAGCAGCCGGGCGAGGCTGGACCTAGTCTTAGCAAAGAGCTAGGTAAAATTAACTCCCTCATTACCAAACACAAAGAAACAGCAACTCAGCTGTGAGAAGTCAGAGTGTGTAATCGCGACGATCCTTGTGGCGATACACCCATGACAGTACCCCCCCCCTCTACGAGGGGACTCCGGACCCTCAGGGCCAGGTCTGCCCGGGTGAGTTGTGTGAACGGTCCGAACCAATCGATCTGCGTTAACATCAGACGCAGGGACCCACGTCCTCTCCACAGGACCATACCCCTCCAATGAACCAAGTACTGAAGGGATCGGCGACTGAGACGTGAGTCAATGATTTTCGACCCATGAAATTCCACGTTATCATTGACCACCACTGAAGGAGGAGGTAGAGGTGACGGTATGACTGGTGCCACATACTTTTTAAGTAATGACTTGTGAAACACATTATGAATTTTAAACGTAGGAGGGAGGTCCAGACGAAATGCCACAGGATTAATTATGGAACTGATCCTGTACGGCCCGATGAATCTGGGACCCAACCTCCAGGAGGAAACTTTAAGTTTTATATTCCTGGTAGACAACCAAACTAGATCGTTCACCTTTAGATCTAGACCAGAAACTCTCCCCCTATCAGCCATCCGTTTGTAACGGTTCCCCGTAACCTTCAGTCTTAACCGATCTGGAACTATCAGTCTCCCTGGAAGTCCCACCGGGGCGTCCCCCTGAGCCCCCAATACCTCCCCCTCAAGCTCAGAGCATACAGCTGACACTACAACTCCCTCCTGAGGAATAGGAACCGGATCATCCGTCTTCCCGGCCCCTGGGAAAGTACGAGATAAGGCATCAGGAAGCAACTTTATTGAGCAGTCATATGCGCGATGAGGAGGTAACTCTTTACACCCCTCCTCTGAGAACATCTCCCCAAAGTCCTCCAGAAAAGGAGACAAAGTCCTAGGCACAACCGCACCGATGACCGTGCTCATGCAGTTATTCCTGCAAAATTCACCCCACTGGCTTATCTTTCTGGATTGCCAATCAATCACTGGGTTATGTTTAGCCAACCAAGGAAGTCCCAACACAATAGGAGTAGGTAGACCCTCCAACACATAACAAGACAATTGCTCTTTATGTCTTGCCCCTACTCGAAGATCTATGTTATGAACAGCTTGTACCAAGCTACCTTGACCGAGAGGTCTAGAATCAATAGAGACTATAGGGACCGGTTTGGCCAATACACTCAGTTGCATACCATGCACCTGGGCAAACCGAGCGTCCACCAGATTAGCCCCGGACCCACTATCAAGAAAAACAGAAATCCTCTCAGTTCTAGTACCAATCACCACCTCCGCAGGCACGAGAAACTGAGAGGGATTTGGGGACGAAATACACACTCCCAGGTTAACTCCTTTGCTCAAAGAGGCCCGGGATGGACACCCCCCAACAAAATGTCCCTCTCTCCCGCAAAAGAAACACCTTCTAGTCTTGCGGCGCACCGCCAATTCCCTCCTACAAAAAGATGTCCCTCCCAACTGCATGGGTTCCTCAGAACAGACCAGGGGAACCTCAGTATAAGGGACTTTAGTAGTAGGTGGAGTCATCACGGGAGGCGGAGTTACCTCGCGTCTTCCCCGAATTCGTCTATCCATGCGAATAGCGAGGGCCATAGCAGCCTCCAGTGATGGAGGAGAATCATACTGAGCCAACACATCTTTTAATTTGTCAGACAACCCTTGACAAAACTGGCTCCTAAGAGCTGGGTCATTCCACTGAGTATCTGTTGCCCATCTACGGAACTCAGAAGAATATTCCTCCGCTGGACGATTTCCTTGCCGTATTTTACGTAACTTTGTTTCAGCAAGGGAAACTCGATCCGGATCATCATATACCAGACCCAGGGCAGTAAAAAATCGATCCACTGACTGGAGATCTGGGGAGCCTGGAGGAATAGAGAACGCCCAAGATTGAGGGTCCCCTTGTAAGAGCGAGATAACAATTCCCACCCTCTGCTCTTCACTCCCAGATGACCGAGGCCGCAGCCGAAAGTACAATTTACATGCCTCCCGGAAAGTAAAAAATTTCTCCCGCCCACCAGTGAACCTGTCCGGGAGAGCAACCTTAGGTTCAGATCTGGTTTGCTCCGGGGGGAACAAAACCTTGGACTTAATGTCTGCAAACTCCATGGACAACCCCTGCAACTGCCGGGCCAGCTGGGCTACTGGATCCATGACAGCTGGGAGAATCTTTAGTATGGGCCGGTGAAAATGTCACGCTGTATAGCAGATATATATATATGTGATGACAGTAATCTATATCAAAAGGGCAACATCCTATATAACATGCGCATAGATATATGATAACATAGAATTACCTGACAGAATGTCCAGTGGGTCAATACGGAATCCGTTATACGCTGTCTCCGGCTAGAGGGTGACCGGGGTCTATGCTCACCCTAAACTGGGGTCCTAACTAATCCCTCTACCTGGAGGTACTGTTAAAGGTACAGAGGTCCAGGCCACCAGCGTAAACCCTGTCTCCTATCAATCCCTGCCAACTGTAATCTAGTCCTAAGAAGGACCCTGATTACCACCAAAGGGAATGAACAGGTAACGGTTAATGAACAGAAAGACATACAAGAAAGACAAGAAATAAAGTAAATAAAGTCTTACATACAACACTCACACACAGTAGGAACACCTAAGGTCTCAGAGATAAACTATAAGCTATAAGAGTAAAAACAACTAAGGAGCTCTTAGCTTAAGTATTCTCAGAACCGATCCAGTCTGCTAGACTACATGAATGCTTTCACCGGCATCTAACAAGCAGACTGGCAGGTATATGAAGGAATCTAATTAGAACATAATCAAAAGCAGCCGGGCGAGGCTGGACCTAGTCTTAGCAAAGAGCTAGGTAAAATTAACTCCCTCATTACCAAACACAAAGAAACAGCAACTCAGCTGTGAGAAGTCAGAGTGTGTAATCGCGACGATCCTTGTGGCGATACACCCATGACAGTAATACAATGAAGTCCAGCAAAGCCAGAAGGGCGGAGCCAGACTAAATAGGGAAAAAAGGTCATGTGACCAGCAAACTGAAACAAAACCTAACAAGAGGGTTCTAACATGTACCTGTAGATTCAATGTCTATCTGTAGCTCTCCACAGGTGGTCCTTGGCTCTTGGACAACTCTTGTGATAATTATTTTCACTCCTCTGTCTGAAACCTTGGGTGGAGCACCTGGTCGTGGCCGGTTTATAGTGAAATTATGTTCTTTCCACTTCCTAATTATGGCACCTGGGACACATTGGAAAAATGGCCCCACCACTAGTTCCACGGTCAAATCATATTCATGGCCTTAATGAGCGGTATTACGTCACCGCTCAGCGCTGGAGAGCTGCAGGAAGCCGGGGAGAGCTGCAGGAAGCCGGGGAGAACACAGGATTGCCGGCCGGGACGTTCAGCGATGGCACGGGGAGGGTGAGTATGATGGAGGAGGATGGGGGGAGCATGGAGGAGGACAAGGAGCATGGAGCAGGATGGGGGGGAGGACGGAGAGCACGGAGCAGAAAGGGGGGAGGACGGAGAGCACGGAGCAGAACGGGGGGAGGACGGAGAGCACGGAGCAGAACAGGGGGAGGACGGAGAGCACGGAGCAGGACGGGGGAGGACGGAGAGCACGGAGCAGGACGGGGGTGGGCACAGAGGAGAATGGGGAAGTGCAGAGCTGGATGGGGGAGCACGGAGCAGGACGGCAACTTATACACCCGGCTTATACGCGAGTCAATACGTTTTCCAAGTTTTTTGTGGCAAAATTAGGGGGGTCGGCTTATACATGGGTCGGCTTATACATCAGTATATACGGTATGTGTAATAATAAGAAATAACATAGGGAAAAAGTATTGAACACGCTTACAGAAATTTATTTAATACTTCATACAAAAGCCTTTGTTGGTGATGAAGAATTAAGATGCCTCCTGTATTGAGAAACTAATCACAGGCATTGCTCAGGTGTGATTTTGGCCCATTCTTCCACACAAACACTCTTCAAATACTGAAGTTCCCTTGGGCTCCTTCTATGAATTCTGAGCTTTAGTTTCTTCCACAAATTTTCTATCAGGTTCAGGTACAGTGATTGGCTTGGCCATTCTAGCAGCTTTATCTGCTTTCTTTGAAACAATTTGAGAGTTTCCTTAGCTGTGTGTTTGGGATCATTGTCTTGCTGAAATGTCCACCCTCATTTCATCTTCATCATCATGGTAGATGGCAGTAGATTTTTTTTCAATGTCTCGGTACATTTATCCATTCATCCTTCCTTCAAATATATGAAGTTTGCTAGTGCCTTATGCTGAAAAACAGCCTCAGACCATGAAGTGTCCACTTCGAAACTTCACTACTGCTATGGTGTTTTTGGGGGGATGTGCAGTGCTTTTTGGCCTCCAAACATGGTGTGTAATATGGCATCCAAAAAATTCAATTTTGGTCTCATTTGACCAGACTATATTCTCCCAGTATTTCACAGGTTTGTCTAAATGTTGCTGAGCAAACTTTAAAAGCTCTTGAACATGCTTTTTGTTCAACAATAGAGTCTCGCATGGTGAGCGTGCATACAGGCCATTGAGGTTGAGTGCATTACTTTTCCATGAAACAATTGTACCTGTAGATTCAATGTCTATCTGTAGCTCTCCACAGGTGGTCCTTGGCTCTTGGACAACTCTTGTGATAATTATTTTCACTCCTATGTCTGAAACCTTGGGTGGAGCACCTGGTCGTGGCCGGTTTATGGTGAAATTATGTTCTTTCCACTTCCTAATTATGGCACCTGGGACACATTGGAAAAATGGCCTCACCACTAGTTCCACGGTCAAATCAATAGAATGCTGAGCTGTTAGTGCACCAAGAATGAAGACTAGCGGGGTCTGGCTACCGTATATAAAGTCACCACATATAACAATCACTGGAGTAGGATGAGTGTGATGCTCCCTTTTGAAGGCCTCTCCATGGTGTTGCCCACGTGGTTTCAAGATGGAGACCAGAGGCTGAATTGTTGGTCTGCCCTTTTCAGCAATGCATCCCACTTTTCTCATGGACACATTGTCAGATATCGGTCTGGAGATCATTTGAGCAACACAATAATGAGGCCTTTACAAGGAAACACCTGTCATGAGCTGCTTTGTTTGTGGGATTAGGTAGTTCAGAGGTTAATCTGGATGGCCTCATTTTGGGATTCTGGGAGGCTTCTTATAGCCTCATTGTGGAGCCATTCCCTGTCGCTTATACTTTGACCCTTGGCCGAGTGTGTGTGACCCTGTGCTTTGTGCTTGTGATTCTCTATGCTTGCTTGGTTTTGACTTGGTTCTGTTCCCGTTATGAGTTCTGCCTGCCCCTCCTGTACTGCGTTGTTATCTTGTGTATGACCCCTGGCCTTTGTCCTGACAATTCTCTGCTTACCCCTCCTGTACTGCATTGCTATCTCCGTGTATGACTCCTGGCCTATGTTCTGACTATTCTCTGCTCGCCCCTTCTGTACTGCGCCGTCCTCTCCGTGTATGACCCCCGTTTGTCTGACCTGAGTTTCCCTCTTCACTAATCCAGGATCCCTGTAAAGTCCTGCACTCATCTCCAGCAGCAGGACGCTAAGACCCGCACCCTGTGGTCACATGATCGCAGGTCCTTTTGCTTACTGCTACCTTCAGTGTCTCTGCTTACCACGCTGCTCAGGTCTCGTCTGCCTGAGCCTCCCCAGCGGCATCTGACCCCGGGCCCTTCCTCCGCAGTGTGGGTGAGTCACTCTGCTCAGCCGTGGCAGTTCGCTGGCGCTGACAGGAGCATGATAACACCACATTGGTCCTACTCATGGGAGTTATGGTTTGGGGTTGCTTATATGACAGTATCCAGACACCACTTGCTTTCATTCCAAGTGCACTAACAGCTCAGCGTTACACTGATTTGGTGGTGGAACCACCACAGGGAACTGAATGGGAAAGGGACTCTGCTCACAGATGCCAACATCTAATGGGCACCCAGGCACCACAGCATTGCTCCACTCCTGCCGCCGGCCTCCTGAAGCAGCGATTCTGCCTCCTGTGACCCCGCTCCACCAACACCCCCGGTAAACTCTAGTTAAAACGAACTACAGGATGGACCACCATTTTATTTTAAAACATATATTTTTTTTTTCCTATTTTCCACTCCAAACTTTGGGGTGTATCTTATAGTCCGCAAAATACGGTATATACAGATACAGTACATTCCTCAACGTTAAAATTGCAACACAAAGGTCCATAAAAGCTTCTGAGCTAGTATTCTGGTATCAAAAGTTTTGAAAAGTCGCATAATTTGTGCATAATTCGAGGTTATGCTAAAATTATTAGCTTTCGGTGTTCTCGCGCCATTTTTACATAGCTCCTATAAAGTGGTGGAGCTGGGGTGGGAAGGGGGCATGGTGAGCTGTGGCATTTGCTGCACCATAAATCTTATTATTGCAAGGACTGGAGTAGAAGTGGTGTTGCGGCACACATGGAGCCACACACAGAGGAGCACACGACTTGTACGCCTCTTTATGAATCAGCAGTGTCTAACATGAACATTGCCGGTCTTGATGAATCGGATCCAAAGATTTAAAAGTTGTGGAATTATGGAAATCACAGTATGAAGAGAAATGTTACTGACCTGTAAATGATGAAAAATGGAGACAAATGTATAAAACCTCTGGATTTATTATGCCTGAAGTCTGAGCCTCAAGCTTAAATCCTCGCACTTACAGCTCCGGCTGGTATCAGAAAGGTTATTAGTGGTCATGTGAAGAAGGTTCTGCAACTGAAAGCACTTGGGCCCCTGTATAATCACTGACCAATGACATCCCAGATGTGTTCAATGGGAGACAAGACTGGAGACTCTGCAGCCATGGGAGCACATTTAGGCTACACAGGCTGCTCGTCAGGAACATGTGGCCTGGTGATGTGTTGAAAAACAGCTCCTGGGACACTTTGGCGAAATGGCCGCACCACTAGTTCCACCACCAAATCAATATAACGCTGAGCTGTTAGTGCACCTGGAATGAAAGCCAGTGGGGTCCAGCTACCGTAATATATGCAACCCCACACCATAACTCATGAGTAGGACTAGTGTGACGTTCCCTTGTGAAGGCCTCTTTATGGTGTTGCTCAAATGATCTCCAGACCAATTTTTGGCTATCATTGCGTCCATGACAAAAGTGGGACCCATCACTGAAGACCACAGACCAACAATCCAGCCTCTGGTCTCCATTTTGAGACCTCTTGGGCAACACCAGGAAGAGGCCTTCACGAGGGAATTATCATACCCATCCTATTCCAGTGATTGTGATGTGTGGTGACATTATATACGGTAGCCGAACCCATCTAGTCTTCATTCCAGGTGCACTACAGCTCGGCCTTATACTGATTTGACCGTGGAACCAGTGGTGAGGCCATTTTTCTACTGTGCTACAGGTACCAGTTTTCAATATGACAGCTCAAGGCCGCATGTTGCTGGTGCTACTGTGAGCAGCCTGTGTGACCTAAACCTGCTCCCATTGCTGCGGCGTCTCTGGACTTGTCCCCATTGAGCACATCTGGACGTCAATGGTCAGTGGATACACAGGAGCTGCCGGCAGCGGATCTTGATGATTTGCCCAAGTGCATTCAGCGGCAACCTTCTTCAGGTGACCATTAATAACCTCAGTGATAGCAGCCGAGGCTGGAAGTGCTGGGATTTCTGCATGAGGCTCAGACTCCAGATTGAAGAAATTCAGATGTTATTAAAATTTTGTTGCAATTGTTTCACCATTGGCAGATCAGCAATTTGTCTACTATTCTGTAATTTCCATAATTACCCAACGTAATATTGCAAATTTAACGATGAGGACTATATATATATATAAAAATATATATATATATACATATATAGCGGTATATATATATATATAATCTCCTCAACATTAAACTTGCAGCCTATATACACACAAATAAATTCGTATTATAAGCTTCTTTCTAAATGAAGGCATGCATGAACGCCACCAGTAAGAAGTGGGCTTTGAGCTGAGGGTGCCAGGGGGTGGTCACCACCCCCAGCCCCCCTGGGATAGACCAGGAATCTCCCACCTCTCTGACAGCCTATTTAATAATTAGCTGTAATTAGACTGCAGTAGGGGAAGAGACGGAGGTGTGTGGGAGCAAGAGAAGGACAGAGCGAAGAGATGAGGCGACACATCGATCTGCTTATTGGCCCTGTATTTTGGGATCTTCAGTCTGTACATCTGCTCTTCATTCTTGTATCATCCCATCTGTCTCGAGTAAAATCACAGGCTGCTCACAGGCCCAGTCATTGGAGGCACGCACGCCACGGATCACACATGCTGCAGCACTGCAAGCATCTCAGTACATTCTGGAGGTTGTAGTTCCTCCATTCACACGAGTGCCGGTCTCTTTAAACTGCCAGATTTTTACGCTGCCAAGAATTGTGTATTCTGCAGCCATATTGCTATATGATTCCCCTAGATAGATAGATAGATAGATAGATAGATAGATAGATAGATAATGATAGATAGTAGATGAAAGATAATACATAAAAGATAAATATATAATAGATAGATTGATAGATAATAGAAAGATAATAGATACATAGATAATGATAGATAATAGATAAAAGATAGTTAGGGAGATGATAGATAATTAATAGATGATAGATAATATATATAATACATAGATTGATAATAGATAATACATAAAAGATAGATAATAGATAAATAGATAAGATAAAATATAGATAATAGATAAAAGATAGATGGATAATAGATAAAAGATCGATAGATAATAGATATATAATAGATAGATAATAGATAAAAGATAGATAGGGAGATAATAGATAGATAATAGATAATAAATAGATAATAGACAGATAATAGATACAAGATATATAGATAATAGACAGATAACATAGTTAATAGATAATACATACAGTAGACAATAGATAGATGATATATAGTTAATAGATAGATAGATGAGGGATAGACACAGTAATAGATAGGTAGTCAGCCCATGTCCGGGGTGCTGCTGTTGCTGTGAATGTCAGTAATGTTTGCCCTGACACATTATATCATGTTTTCAGCAGTTTATGGGAAATAATGGAGCACAAATCTGAAGTTTCGCCTAGGGCCGGGTGAGGTTTGCCTACATTATGAGACGCTGACTCCATGTGACAGTGTGCGGCACATGCATTACGATGGGGCTGGAAGTGTGCTTGCCCGGCTGTGGATGGCACAATTATTGTTCTCCAGTCAAATTGTGCTATTACATGTCGGCATCCTCTGGCAATGCTGCGCTACGGATACAAAATCCTTTGTTCCTGAGAGTTCTGGGGGTCATCATTGTTGGACGGTGGGCGAGTGTGGGGACTGCACCAGGGGCTTCACGTCTCTGACACATTGGAGACAAGTGTCTAGGTTCTGAATGTTTTCATTCACTGACAGCAAACGCACATCTTAAAAATAGTCAACCCCAAGCACAAAACCTATTAAAAAGGTGCCAGGGCCCCTTTAACCCTGATATCCGGCGTTATACCATCCATGCCCTATTTGCTTCAGCGATTTCACATTACTTCAAGGGACTGTGTTCTGCTGACCAGGTGCATCCAAGCACATGTGCCCGCTGCCGTCCCCACAGACCCCACTCATCTAAAGACCCTCATCAAAATTTAATTTAGCCTTTTTGCACGATAAAAACATATTGTAGAAGATCCAGAAGACTGCGCCTGGATGGCAGAATAATCCTAATTATATATATTCAATATACTGCACCAGCGTGTTATTATTTTACATCCTGATCCTACTGGTTCATGAATAGCATGCCAGAAATACAGTGAAGACTGACCCAGGCAACAACTCTATACTGCGCCACAATACAACTTTATACTGCCCCACAATACAACTTTATACTGCGCCATAATACAACTTTATACTGCAGCACAATACAACTTTATACTGCGCCACAATACAACTTTATACTGCAGCACAATACAACTTTATACTGCAGCACAATACAACTTTATACTGCAGCACAATACAACTTTATACTGCAGCACAATACAACTTTATACTGCAGCACAATACAACTTTATACTGCAGCACAATACAACTTTATACTGCAGCACAATACAACTTTATACTGCAGCACAATACAACTTTATACTGCAGCACAATACAACTTTATACTGCAGCACAATACAACTTTATACTGCGCCACAATACAACTTTATACTGCGCCACAATACAACTTTATACTGCGCCACAATACAACTTTATACTGCAGCACAATGCAACTTTATACTGCGCCACAATACAACTTTATACTGCAGCACAATACAACTTTATACTGCGCCACAATACAACTTTATACTGCGCCACAATACAACTTTATACTGCGCCACAATACAACTTTATACTGCGCCTTAATACAACTTTATACTGCGCCACAATACAACTTTATACTGCGCCACAATACAACTTTATACTGCAGCACAATACAACTTTATACTGCAGCACAATACAACTTTATACTGCGCCACAATACAACTTTATACTGCAGCACAATACAACTTTATACTGCAGCACAATACAACTTTATACTGCAGCACAATACAACTTTATACTGCAGCACAATACAACTTTATACTGCAGCACAATACAAACTTTATACTGCAGCACAATACAACTTTATACTGCAGCACAATACAACTTTATACTGAGCCACAATACAACTTTATACTGCAGCACAATACAACTTTATACTGCAGCACAATATAACTTTATACTGAGCCACAATACAACTTTATACTGCAGCACAATACAACTTTATACTGCGCCATAATACAACTTTATACTGCAGCACAATACAACTTTATACTGAGCCACAATACAACTTTATACTGCAGCACAATACAACTTTATACTGCGCCATAATACAACTTTATACTGCAGCACAATACAACTTTATACTGAGCCACAATACAACTTTATACTGCAGCACAATACAACTTTATACTGCGCCACAATACAACTTTATACTGCAGCACAATACAACTTTATACTGCGCCATAATACAACTTTATAGTGCGCCACAATACAACTTTATACTGCAGCACAATACAACTTTATACTGCAGCACAATACAACTTTATACTGCAGCACAATACAACTTTATACTGCAGCACAATACAACTTTATACTGCAGCACAATACAACTTTATACTGCGCCACAATACAACTTTATACTGCGCCACAATACAACTTTATACTGCAGCACAATACAACTTTATACTGCAGCACAATACAACTTTATACTGCGACACAATACAACTTTATACTGCGCCACAATACAACTTCATACTGCAGCACAATACAACTTTATACTGCAGCACAATACAACTTTATACTGCGCCACAATACAACTTTATACTGCAGCACAATACAACTTTATACTGCAGCACAATACAACTTTATACTGCGCCACAATACAACTTTATACTGCAGCACAATACAACTTTATACTGCAGCACAATACAACTTTATACTGCGCCACAATACAACTTTATACTGCAGCACAATACAACTTTATACTGCAGCACAATACAACTTTATACTGCAGCACAATACAACTTTATACTGCAGCACAATACAACTTTATACTGCGCCACAATACAACTTTATACTGCAGCACAATACAACTTTATACTGCAGCACAATACAACTTTATACTGCGCCACAATACAACTTTATACTGCAGCACAATACAACTTTATACTGCAGCACAATACAACTTTATACTGCTCCACAATACTACTTTATACTGCAGCACAATACAACTTTATACTGCAGCACAATACAACTTTATACTGCAGCACAATACAACTTTACACTGCGCCACAATACAACTTTATACTGCAGCACAATACAACTTTATCCTGCGCCACAATACAACTTTATACTGCAGCACAATACAACTTTATACTGCGCCACAATACAACTTTATACTGCCCCACAATACAACTTTATACTGCGCCACAATACAACTTTATACTGCAGCACAATACAACTTTATACTGCAGCACAATACAACTTTATACTGCGCCACAATACAACTTTATACTGCAGCACAATACAACTTTATACTGCAGCACAATACAACTTTATACTGCGCCACAATACAACTTTATACTGCAGCACAATACAACTTTATCCTGCGCCACAATACAACTTTATACTGCAGCACAATACAACTTTATACTGCCCCACAATACAACTTTATACTGCGCCACAATACAACTTTATACTGCAGCACAATACAACTTTATACTGCAGCACAATACAACTTTATACTGCGCCACAATACAACTTTATACTGCGCCACAATACAACTTTATACTGCAGCACAATACAACTTTATACTGCAGCACAATACAACTTTATACTGCGCCACAATACAACTTTATACTGCAGCACAATACAACTTTACACTGCAGCACAATACAACTTTATACTGCAGCACAATACAACTTTATACTGCGCCACAATAAAACTTTATACTGCAGCACAATACAACTTTACACTGCAGCACAATACAACTTTATACTGCAGCACAATACAACTTTATACTGCGCCACAATACAACTTTATACTGCAGCACAATACAACTTTATACTGCGCCACAATACAAC
Source organism: Oophaga sylvatica (assembly GCA_033576555.1). Lineage (NCBI taxonomy): Eukaryota > Metazoa > Chordata > Amphibia > Anura > Dendrobatidae > Oophaga > Oophaga sylvatica. Next base: position 13,482,216 of record JARQOD010000008.1, read on the forward strand.
TTTATACTGCAGCACAATACAACTTTATACTGCGCCACAATAAAACTTTATACTGCAGCACAATACAACTTTACACTGCAGCACAATACAACTTTATACTGCAGCACAATACAACTTTATACTGCGCCACAATACAACTTTATACTGCAGCACAATACAACTTTATACTGCGCCACAATACAACTTTATACTGCAGCACAATACAACTTTATACTGCAGCACAATACAACTTTATACTGCAGCACAATACAACTTTATACTGCCCCACAATACAACTTTATACTGCAGCACAACACAACTTTATACTGCACCACAATACAACTTTATACTGCGACACAATACAACTTTATACTGCCCCACAATACAACTTTATACTGCAGCACAATTCAACTTTATACTGAGCCACAATACAACTTTATACTGCACCACAATACAACTTTATACTGCGACACAATACAACTTTATACTGCCCCACAATACAACTTTATACTGCACCACAATACAACTTTATACTGCGACACAATACAACTTTATACTGCCCCACAATACAACTTTATACTGCAGCACAATTCAACTTTATACTGAGCCACAATACAACTTTATACTGCAGCACAACAACTTTATACTGCAGCACAATACAACTTTATACTGCACCACAATACAACTTTACACTGCAGCACAATACAACTCTACACTGCGCCACAATACAACTTTATACTGCACCACAATACAACTTTACACTGCGACACAATACAACTTTATACTGCAGCACAATACAACTTTATACTGCGCCACAATACAACTTTATACTGCAGCACAATACAACTTTATACTGCAGCACAATACAACTTTATCCTGCAGCACAATATAACTTTACACTGCGCCACAATACAACTTTACACTGCGCCACAATACAACTTTATACTGCAGCACAATACAACTTTATCCTGCAGCACAATATAACTTTACACTGCGCCACAATACAACTTTATACTGCAGTGACTCGCCCCACAATTGTGGATACCAAGGCTATGGGGTACTCGGAGCCGAGCCCATGGAAGTCTATGGGAGTTGTCACTGGTAGCGGTGGCTCGGTCCGTGGCCCTGGCAGTCAATGCGATGGGGAATATTTACAGGGGATATTTAGGATAGGTAGTTTGTGACGCCACCTGCGGTTTCTGGTAAATTGTACCAGCGCTGCTCTAAGGACTTTCACAGGGATGTTATGGGGCAGCTTGTAGTAAGTCTCCCACAGGCGAGATGGGTCCCTGGAAGTCTATGGTGAAGATGATGATGCAGGGTGTAGTAAGAATTCAGTCACACACAAGGTAGTTCCTTTTCATACCTTTTACTGATGGTGGTTCAAGCAGATCCCGGGAGCTGGTCGGGTGGAGAGTGCACATTCCGGTAACAGCTGAGCAGGTTAGAGGCCTCCTTAACTTCAATTGTAGGTGAGTCCAACTTGCGTGAAGCGAAGTTAACTCTGAAACTCCAGCTTTCTCTATAGCTGTACTGCCCGGCCAACGTTGTGGTGGAGCCTTCTAAGTGATGAAACTAAGTCCTTACTTTTGTCTGCGCTTGACTCAAAGTCCCTGTTCCACCTGACTCCGGTTACGTATTGACACTTAGGGCTGCTCTCTGCGACCTGTAGTCCAGATGCCTCCGGTTTTCTTGTCACTAAGCTTGAAACTGTAGCAACGCTTCGGACCCCGGTGTCCGGCAATTTAGTGCAGGCAATCCAATACCTAAAGCACTTCTCTTATCTTCTCCACTGTGCCCTTCGCCCTGCTTCCCGCTTTTAACATAAGCACTTGTAACCTTCAATGGCGAGGTCAGCTTTCTCTAGGGCTCGCTGAGTAGCCCTCAGTATCCTCTAAGTCCCACTTGGACTGACACTGAACTGATCCGTCCGAAGACAGGAGCCAGATTCCACTACTCTCCCTCCTAGGTTGGCTGACTGACTAACCACTTAAGCCACGTGTCACTCCCTCCTATATCTCAGATGGGTGTGTCTGAAAGAGTGAGTGACAGTGAATGAATATCAAGCGTTGCTGTTACTTTCCTGTGCACTCTCCTGGACTTTATGTGTGCCTGCGTAGCTGGGCTACACATCCCCCCTTGGTAAAACACAGCACTCCCGGGCTGTAAAAGACAAAAAGAACATTTTGTTTTGAATTAACAACAACATTATAACTCTTCCCATCCGGGAGGTGAGGATTTCTTAAACGTTACATTTTGTACAATGGAAAAAATACAAAAGTATCAAAATATCAAACATTCGCATATATACAAGATACTTGTGGAGGACCCGCACCAAAAACCTCCCACGTGGGTCCTGGGTGGGCTGCAGGACTTCTGACTGCAGACCTCACTCTAGGCCACACCATACGGGTTTTTCTTCAGAGGTAGATTGTAGTAGTGGTTTCATGTAAAACCAAGATAATGCACCGAAGCGCAACTATTTACAAAGATAAGTTCTGGGCTGGCACAGTCCTCAGCCTCTCAGTCCATGACATAATAAAAGACATCTGTACTCTTCAAGTATTCACCTATAATTCAACTGAAGTTACCCAACCGGGGTATACTATGTAATCAACACATTGAATATTTAACTTTTTCAAATTCTTTGAATCTCACTTTAACTTTTGCTTTACCCAGCCGGGTATTCTATTTTAAATATGTAAACACTATACGTACACAGTAATAAAGTGCAAAAATGGCAATTCTCTCAACAAACTTTATACATTTCTTAAATGCGGTAAACCCCTGTCTGGGTCCTACCGGTCTTCACTTTTATAAACTTTCACTGACGTCTTCCACTCCTGGGGCTGGAACGACGCGATGCCCTTTGGATCCCATAACAAATAAGTCATGGCCCGATATCTGCGTTTGAGTGGCCACAGTCCTTGTGCGAACCAACGGGGACGCAACGGGTGTCTCAGGCAAATAAGAACTTTTCATCAAAGATGCAGGTTTCAGCTGCGCTTTAACTGTGGTCGCATCCGGTTGCGATCCAGAATGAGTCGCAGGTTGCGTTGCGGGATACTTTGTTGATTGCAATGCAGGGGGCGATGCTGGGTAGGTCGCCTGTTGCAATGTCGAGCAGGTCGCTATTTGCGATTTAGGGGGCGATGCCGGGGCACGGCCTGGTGCGGTGGGAGCTCTGAAATGGGACGCTTCAGTACCGGCGTCGGGGACGGGGTCACTAACGATGGAGACGTTCAGGGCATACCACCCTTTTAAACCCCAATGACGGGTGTAGCTCACAATGTCCCCATTAATCAGGTCCCCCCAGGATGACCGATGGGCAGGTGGGATTCTACGTCCCTGCGGCTTACAAAGACCCCTGGATAGAGGCCCGGCTCGCGGATGAAGCCCCAGCCCTTGCGGAGCTGGAACTCGGTGACGCACCCCTGGCGCCGCTGTTCCCGTAGGGTACCTTTATCCCGGCGGACGGTCTCCTTGTCAGCTATGAATTCTTCGTGTTGTTTCTGTCGGGACCGCTGGATGTCTCTTTCTCTCTCCTGCTTTTGGCGTTGCTGCTCCTCCTCACAACGGCGCCACTCACTTTCCCACTGTACGGCATAAGTGACGTCATCTAATCGCTCCATCTCGTCCCAGTCGACTTCCGGCAGCGATGGCTGGGACCCCTCCGGTGACCTCACCGGGGAGCGGTGCTCTGCGGTGGCCTCCTGGCCTGACTGGCACTCCGGTCCGGGCATTACCTCCTCAGCCTCCTTTTCCTCCACCTCCGCAGCGGTGGGATCAGGTACAGCTCTCTCGGCGGTAACCTCCGGTCGTCCCTCAGCCTTCTCCAGCAGCGATTTCAGGAATTCAGGAGACGGCCCTTGGCTTGTAGGAGAGAACATTGCGTCCCACAGCAGCCGCTGTGTCTGGGCGCGCCAATGTTTCTCCGTCTCCTTTTGATCAGCACGACACTGGAGCTTCCTTTTTAGCTCTTCATTCTCCTTCCGGAGCTCCATCATGGCGGGGTCGGTGTCCCTATCTGGGGACAGCTCCGGCACAGGTAGAAAATCTTCCGGTCCTTGGCACAGATCCTCCTGTCCTTCCACCATCTCGTCCCAGGCCAGACTGTAGTTTCCATCAGGAACGATCTGGTCTCTTCCGTGGAGACGGGATTTGCGTCTCCTCCTCTTCGCATAGAGGATGAAGAGGAGGCGGATTTCTTTAGCAGAGGTGCAGGACCGCACATTGTAGTAACATTTGGAGAGGGCGGCCATATCTTTCGCGCCTCAGGGGGGTACACGCCCACGAATGCACGCCCACCTTCTTCACCAGCGCTTCAGGGCGCCAACATGGCGGTAAAATGGCGGAATTTGGCGCCAAATACAGCAAACAGTCTTTTTCACCAAACAGTTCAATATAGGTACACAGGACTCACAATTGCAAGTTTCGCATCCTATTCGTGACGCCAAAGTTGAATTGACTTGCCCCAAAATTGTGGATACCAAGGCTATGGGGTACTCGGAGCCGAGCCCATGGAAGTCTATGGGAGTTGTCACTGGTAGCGGTGGCTCGGTCCGTGGCCCTGGCAGTCAATGCGATGGGGAATATTTACAGGGGATATTTAGGATAGGTAGTTCGTGACGCCACCTGCGGTTTTGGTAAATTGTACCAGCGCTGCTCTAAGGACTTTCACAGGGGATGTTATGGGGCAGCTTGGTAGTAAGTCTCCCACAGGTGAGACGGGTCCCTGGAAGTCTATGGTGAAGATGATGATGCAGGGTGTAGTAAGAATTCAGTCACACACAAGGTAGTTCCTTTTCATACCTTTTACTGATGGTGGTTCAAGCAGATCCCGGGGAGCTGGTCGGGGTGGAGAGTGCACATTCCGGTAACAGCTGAGCAGGTTAGAGGCCTCCTTAACTTCAATTGTAGGTGAGTCCAACTTGCGTGAAGCGAAGTTAACTCTGAAACTCCAGCTTTCTCTATAGCTGTACTGCCCGGCCAACGTTGTGGTGGAGCCTTCTAAGTGATGAAACTAAGTCCTTACTTTTGTCTGCGCTTGACTCAAAGTCCCTGTTCCACCTGACTCCGGTTACGTATTGACACTTAGGGCTGCTCTCTGCGACCTGTAGTCCAGATGCCTCCGGTTTTCTTGTCACTAAGCTTGAAACTGTAGCAACGCTTCGGACCCCGGTGTCCGGCAATTTAGTGCAGGCAATCCAATACCTAAAGCACTTCTCTATCTTCTCCACTGTGCCCTTCGCCCTGCTTCCCGCTTTTAACATAAGCACTTGTAACCTTCAATGGCGAGGTCAGCTTTCTCTAGGGCTCGCTGAGTAGCCCTCAGTATCCTCTAAGTCCCACTTGGACTGACACTGAACTGATCCGTCCGAAGACAGGAGCCAGATTCCACTACTCTCCCTCCTAGGTTGGCTGACTGACTAACCACTTAAGCCACGTGTCACTCCCTCCTATATCTCAGATGGGTGTGTCTGAAAGAGTGAGTGACAGTGAATGAATATCAAGCGTTGCTGTTACTTTCCTGTGCACTCTCCTGGACTTTATGTGTGCCTGCGTAGCTGGGCTACACAGCAGCACAATACAACTTTACACTGCAGCACAATACAACTTTACACTGCGCCACAATACAACTTTATACTGCGCCTTAATACAACTTTATACTGCAGCACAATACAACTTTATACTGCACCACAATACAACTTTACACTGCGCCACAATACAACTTTATACTGCAGCACAATACAACTTTACACTGCAGCACAATACAACTTTATACTGCAGCACAATACAACTTTATACTGCAACACAATACAACGAATACAACTTTATACTGCAGCACAATACAACTTTATACTGCAGCACAATACAACTTTATACTGCAGCACAATACAACTTTATACTGCAGCACAATACAACTTTATACTGCGCCACAATACAACTTTATACTGCAGCACAATACAACTTTATACTGCAGCACAATACAACTTTATACTGCGCCACAATACAACTTTATACTGCAGCACAATACAACTTTAACTGCAACACAATACAACGAATACAACTTTATACTGCAGCACAATACAACTTTATACTGCAGCACAATACAACTTTATACTGCAGCACAATACAACTTATACTGCAGCACAATACAACTTTATACTGCTCCACAATACAACTTTATACTGCAGCACAATACAACTTTATACTGCAGCACAATACAACTTTATACTGCAGCACAATACAACTTTATACTGCGCCACAATACAACTTTATACTGCAGCACAATACAACTTATACTGCAGCACAATACAACTTTATACTGCGCCACAATACAACTTTATACTGCAGCACAATACAACTTTATACTGCAACACAATACAACGAATACAACTTTATACTGCAGCACAATACAACTTTATACTGCAGCACAATACAACTTTATACTGCAGCACAATACAACTTTATACTGCAGCACAATACAACTTTATACTGCTCCACAATACAACTTTATACTGCAGCACAATACAACTTTATACTGCAGCACAATACAACTTTATACTGCGCCACAATACAACTTTATACTGCAGCACAATGCAACTTTATACTGCAGCACAATACAACTATATACTGCGCCACAATACAACTTTATACTGCGCCACAATACAACTTTACACTGCAGCACAATACAACTCTACACTGCGCCACAATACAACTTTATACTGCACCACAATACAACTTTACACTGCGACACAATACAACTTTATACTGCAGCACAATACAACTTATACTGCAGCACAATACAACTTTATACTGCGCCACAATACAACTTTACACTGCGCCACAATACAACTTTACACTGCAGCACAATACAACTTTATCCTGCAGCACAATATAACTTTACACTGGCCACAATACAACTTTATGCTGTAGCACAATACAACTTTATACTGCGCCACAATACAACTTTATACTGCGCCACAATACAACTTTATACTACAGCACAATACAACTTTATTACTGCAGCACAATACAACTTTATACTGAGCCACAATACAACTTTATACTGAGCCAAATACAACTTTATACTGCAACACAATACAACTTTATACTGCAGCACAACACAACTTTATACTGCAGCACAACACAACTTTATACTGCAGAACAATACAACTTTATACTGAGCGACAATACAACTTTATACTGCAGCACAATACAACTTTATACTGAGCCACAATACAACTTTATACTGAGCCACAATACAACTTTATACTGCACCACAATACGATAAATAATAATAATCTTTATTTATTTTTTTATATATAGCGCTAACATATTCCGCAGCGCTTTACAGTTTGCACATATTATTGTCGCTGTCCCGAAGGAGCTCACAATCTAGATTCCCTATCTGTATGTTTTTGGAATGTGGGAGGAAACCGGAGTAACCCGGAGGAAACCCACGCAAACACGGGGAGAACATACAAACTCCTTGCAGATACAACTTTATACTGCAGCACAATACAACTTTATCCTGCGCCACAATACAACTTTATACTGCAGCACAATACAAACTTTATACTGCGCCACAATACAACTTTATACTGCCCACAATACAACTTTATACTGCGCCACAATACAACTTTATACTGCAGCACAATACAACTTTATACTGCAGCACAATACAACTTTATACTGCGCCACAATACAACTTTATACTGCAGCACAATACAACTTTATACTGCAGCACAATACAACTTTATACTGCGCCACAATACAACTTTATACTGCAGCACAATACAACTTTATCCTGCGCCACAATACAACTTTATACTGCAGCACAATACAACTTTATACTGCCCCACAATACAACTTTATACTGCGCCAACAATACAACTTTATACTGCAGCACAATACAACTTTATACTGCAGCACAATACAACTTTATACTGCGCCACAATACAACTTTATACTGCGCCACAATACAACTTTATACTGCAGCACAATACAACTTTATACTGCAGCACAATACAACTTTATACTGCGCCACAATACAACTTTATACTGCAGCACAATACAACTTTACACTGCAGCACAATACAACTTTATACTGCAGCACAATACAACTTTATACTGCGCCACAATAAAACTTTATACTGCAGCACAATACAACTTTACACTGCAGCACAATACAACTTTATACTGCAGCACAATACAACTTTATACTGCGCCACAATACAACTTTATACTGCAGCACAATACAACTTTATACTGCGCCACAATACAACTTTATACTGCAGCACAATACAACTTTATACTGCGCCACAATAAAACTTTATACTGCAGCACAATACAACTTTACACTGCAGCACAATACAACTTTATACTGCAGCACAATACAACTTTATACTGCGCCACAATACAACTTTATACTGCAGCACAATACAACTTTATACTGCGCCACAATACAACTTTATACTGCAGCACAATACAACTTTATACTGCAGCACAATACAACTTTATACTGCAGCACAATACAACTTTATACTGCCCCACAATACAACTTTATACTGCAGCACAACACAACTTTATACTGCACCACAATACAACTTTATACTGCGACACAATACAACTTTATACTGCCCCACAATACAACTTTATACTGCAGCACAATTCAACTTTATACTGAGCCACAATACAACTTTATACTGCACCACAATACAACTTTATACTGCGACACAATACAACTTTATACTGCCCCACAATACAACTTTATACTGCACCACAATACAACTTTATACTGCGACACAATACAACTTTATACTGCCCCACAATACAACTTTATACTGCAGCACAATTCAACTTTATACTGAGCCACAATACAACTTTATACTGCAGCACAACAACTTTATACTGCAGCACAATACAACTTTATACTGCACCACAATACAACTTTACACTGCAGCACAATACAACTCTACACTGCGCCACAATACAACTTTATACTGCACCACAATACAACTTTACACTGCGACACAATACAACTTTATACTGCAGCACAATACAACTTTATACTGCGCCACAATACAACTTTATACTGCAGCACAATACAACTTTATACTGCAGCACAATACAACTTTATCCTGCAGCACAATATAACTTTACACTGCGCCACAATACAACTTTACACTGCGCCACAATACAACTTTATACTGCAGCACAATACAACTTTATCCTGCAGCACAATATAACTTTACACTGCGCCACAATACAACTTTATACTGCAGTGACTCGCCCCACAATTGTGGATACCAAGGCTATGGGGTACTCGGAGCCGAGCCCATGGAAGTCTATGGGAGTTGTCACTGGTAGCGGTGGCTCGGTCCGTGGCCCTGGCAGTCAATGCGATGGGGAATATTTACAGGGGATATTTAGGATAGGTAGTTTGTGACGCCACCTGCGGTTTCTGGTAAATTGTACCAGCGCTGCTCTAAGGACTTTCACAGGGGATGTTATGGGGCAGCTTGGTAGTAAGTCTCCCACAGGCGAGATGGGTCCCTGGAAGTCTATGGTGAAGATGATGATGCAGGGTGTAGTAAGAATTCAGTCACACACAAGGTAGTTCCTTTTCATACCTTTTACTGATGGTGGTTCAAGCAGATCCCGGGGAGCTGGTCGGGGTGGAGAGTGCACATTCCGGTAACAGCTGAGCAGGTTAGAGGCCTCCTTAACTTCAATTGTAGGTGAGTCCAACTTGCGTGAAGCGAAGTTAACTCTGAAACTCCAGCTTTCTCTATAGCTGTACTGCCCGGCCAACGTTGTGGTGGAGCCTTCTAAGTGATGAAACTAAGTCCTTACTTTTGTCTGCGCTTGACTCAAAGTCCCTGTTCCACCTGACTCCGGTTACGTATTGACACTTAGGGCTGCTCTCTGCGACCTGTAGTCCAGATGCCTCCGGTTTTCTTGTCACTAAGCTTGAAACTGTAGCAACGCTTCGGACCCCGGTGTCCGGCAATTTAGTGCAGGCAATCCAATACCTAAAGCACTTCTCTATCTTCTCCACTGTGCCCTTCGCCCTGCTTCCCGCTTTTAACATAAGCACTTGTAACCTTCAATGGCGAGGTCAGCTTTCTCTAGGGCTCGCTGAGTAGCCCTCAGTATCCTCTAAGTCCCACTTGGACTGACACTGAACTGATCCGTCCGAAGACAGGAGCCAGATTCCACTACTCTCCTCCTAGGTTGGCTGACTGACTAACCACTTAAGCCACGTGTCACTCCCTCCTATATCTCAGATGGGTGTGTCTGAAAGAGTGAGTGACAGTGAATGAATATCAAGCGTTGCTGTTACTTTCCTGTGCACTCTCCTGGACTTTATGTGTGCCTGCGTAGCTGGGCTACACATCCCCCTTGGTAAAACACAGCACTCCCGGGCTGTAAAAGACAAAAAGAACATTTTGTTTTGAATTAACAACAACATTATAACTCTTCCCATCCGGGAGGTGAGGATTTCTTAAACGTTACATTTTGTACAATGGAAAAAATACAAAAGTATCAAAATATCAAACATTCGCATATATACAAGATACTTGTGGAGGACCCGCACCAAAAACCTCCCACGTGGGTCCTGGGTGGGCTGCAGGACTTCTGACTGCAGACCTCACTCTAGGCCACACCATACGGGTTTTTCTTCAGAGGTAGATTGTAGTAGTGGTTTCATGTAAAACCAAGATAATGCACCGAAGCGCAACTATTTACAAAGATAAGTTCTGGGCTGGCACAGTCCTCAGCCTCTCAGTCCATGACATAATAAAAGACATCTGTACTCTTCAAGTATTCACCTATAATTCAACTGAAGTTACCCAACCGGGGTATACTATGTAATCAACACATTGAATATTTAACTTTTTCAAATTCTTTGAATCTCACTTTAACTTTTGCTTTACCCAGCCGGGTATTCTATTTTAAATATGTAAACACTATACGTACACAGTAATAAAGTGCAAAAATGGCAATTCTCTCAACAAACTTTATACATTTCTTAAATGCGGTAAACCCCTGTCTGGGTCCTACCGGTCTTCACTTTTATAAACTTTCACTGACGTCTTCCACTCCTGGGGCTGGAACGACGCGATGCCCTTTGGATCCCATAACAAATAAGTCATGGCCCGATATCTGCGTTTGAGTGGCCACAGTCCTTGTGCGAACCAACGGGGACGCAACGGGTGTCTCAGGCAAATAAGAACTTTTCATCAAAGATGCAGGTTTCAGCTGCGCTTTAACTGTGGTCGCATCCGGTTGCGATCCAGAATGAGTCGCAGGTTGCGTTGCGGGATACTTGTTGATTGCAATGCAGGGGGCGATGCTGGGTAGGTCGCCTGTTGCAATGTCGAGCAGGTCGCTATTTGCGATTTAGGGGGCGATGCCGGGGCACGGCCTGGTGCGGTGGGAGCTCTGAAATGGGACGCTTCAGTACCGGCGTCGGGGACGGGGTCACTAACGATGGAGACGTTCAGGGCATACCACCCTTTTAAACCCCAATGACGGGTGTAGCTCACAATGTCCCCATTAATCAGGTCCCTCCCAGGATGACCGATGGGCAGGTGGGATTCTACGTCCCTGCGGCTTACAAAGACCCCTGGATAGAGGCCCGGCTCGCGGATGAAGCCCCAGCCCTTGCGGAGCTGGAACTCGGTGACGCACCCCTGGCGCCGCTGTTCCCGTAGGGTACCTTTATCCCGGCGGACGGTCTCCTTGTCAGCTATGAATTCTTCGTGTTGTTTCTGTCGGGACCGCTGGATGTCTCTTTCTCTCTCCTGCTTTTGGCGTTGCTGCTCCTCCTCACAACGGCGCCACTCACTTTCCCACTGTACGGCATAAGTGACGTCATCTAATCGCTCCATCTCGTCCCAGTCGACTTCCGGCAGCGATGGCTGGGACCCCTCCGGTGACCTCACCGGGGAGCGGTGCTCTGCGGTGGCCTCCTGGCCTGACTGGCACTCCGGTCCGGGCATTACCTCCTCAGCCTCCTTTTCCTCCACCTCCGCAGCGGTGGGATCAGGTACAGCTCTCTCGGCGGTAACCTCGGTCGTCCCTCAGCCTTCTCCAGCAGCGATTTCAGGAATTCAGGAGACGGCCCTTGGCTTGTAGGAGAGAACATTGCGTCCCACAGCAGCCGCTGTGTCTGGGCGCGCCAATGTTTCTCCGTCTCCTTTTGATCAGCACGACACTGGAGCTTCCTTTTTAGCTCTTCATTCTCCTTCCGGAGCTCCATCATGGCGGGGTCGGTGTCCCTATCTGGGGACAGCTCCGGCACAGGTAGAAAATCTTCCGGTCCTTGGCACAGATCCTCCTGTCCTTCCACCATCTCGTCCCAGGCCAGACTGTAGTTTCCATCAGGAACGATCTGGTCTCTTCCGTGGAGACGGGATTTGCGTCTCCTCCTCTTCGCATAGAGGATGAAGAGGAGGCGGATTTCTTTAGCAGAGGTGCAGGACCGCACATTGTAGTAACATTTGGAGAGGGCGGCCATATCTTTCGCGCCTCAGGGGGGTACACGCCCACGAATGCACGCCCACCTTCTTCACCAGCGCTTCAGGGCGCCAACATGGCGGTAAAATGGCGGAATTTGGCGCCAAATACAGCAAACAGTCTTTTTCACCAAACAGTTCAATATAGGTACACAGGACTCACAATTGCAAGTTTCGCATCCTATTCGTGACGCCAAAGTTGAATTGACTTGCCCCAAAATTGTGGATACCAAGGCTATGGGGTACTCGGAGCCGAGCCCATGGAAGTCTATGGGAGTTGTCACTGGTAGCGGTGGCTCGGTCCGTGGCCCTGGCAGTCAATGCGATGGGGAATATTTACAGGGGATATTTAGGATAGGTAGTTCGTGACGCCACCTGCGGTTTCTGGTAAATTGTACCAGCGCTGCTCTAAGGACTTTCACAGGGGATGTTATGGGGCAGCTTGGTAGTAAGTCTCCCACAGGTGAGACGGGTCCCTGGAAGTCTATGGTGAAGATGATGATGCAGGGTGTAGTAAGAATTCAGTCACACACAAGGTAGTTCCTTTTCATACCTTTTACTGATGGTGGTTCAAGCAGATCCGGGGAGCTGGTCGGGGTGGAGAGTGCACATTCCGGTAACAGCTGAGCAGGTTAGAGGCCTCCTTAACTTCAATTGTAGGTGAGTCCAACTTGCGTGAAGCGAAGTTAACTCTGAAACTCCAGCTTTCTCTATAGCTGTACTGCCCGGCCAACGTTGTGGTGGAGCCTTCTAAGTGATGAAACTAAGTCCTTACTTTTGTCTGCGCTTGACTCAAAGTCCCTGTTCCACCTGACTCCGGTTACGTATTGACACTTAGGGCTGCTCTCTGCGACCTGTAGTCCAGATGCCTCCGGTTTTCTTGTCACTAAGCTTGAAACTGTAGCAACGCTTCGGACCCCGGTGTCCGGCAATTTAGTGCAGGCAATCCAATACCTAAAGCACTTCTCTATCTTCTCCACTGTGCCCTTCGCCCTGCTTCCCGCTTTTAACATAAGCACTTGTAACCTTCAATGGCGAGGTCAGCTTTCTCTAGGGCTCGCTGAGTAGCCCTCAGTATCCTCTAAGTCCCACTTGGACTGACACTGAACTGATCCGTCCGAAGACAGGAGCCAGATTCCACTACTCTCCCTCCTAGGTTGGCTGACTGACTAACCACTTAAGCCACGTGTCACTCCCTCCTATATCTCAGATGGGTGTGTCTGAAAGAGTGAGTGACAGTGAATGAATATCAAGCGTTGCTGTTACTTTCCTGTGCACTCTCCTGGACTTTATGTGTGCCTGCGTAGCTGGGCTACACAGCAGCACAATACAACTTTACACTGCAGCACAATACAACTTTACACTGCGCCACAATACAACTTTATACTGCGCCTTAATACAACTTTATACTGCAGCACAATACAACTTTATACTGCACCACAATACAACTTTACACTGCGCCACAATACAACTTTATACTGCAGCACAATACAACTTTACACTGCAGCACAATACAACTTTATACTGCAGCACAATACAACTTTATACTGCAACACAATACAACGAATACAACTTTATACTGCAGCACAATACAACTTTATACTGCAGCACAATACAACTTTATACTGCAGCACAATACAACTTTATACTGCAGCACAATACAACTTTATACTGCGCCACAATACAACTTTATACTGCAGCACAATACAACTTTATACTGCAGCACAATACAACTTTATACTGCGCCACAATACAACTTTATACTGCAGCACAATACAACTTTATACTGCAACACAATACAACGAATACAACTTTATACTGCAGCACAATACAACTTTATACTGCAGCACAATACAACTTTATACTGCAGCACAATACAACTTTATACTGCAGCACAATACAACTTTATACTGCTCCACAATACAACTTTATACTGCAGCACAATACAACTTTATACTGCAGCACAATACAACTTTATACTGCAGCACAATACAACTTTATACTGCGCCACAATACAACTTTATACTGCAGCACAATACAACTTTATACTGCAGCACAATACAACTTTATACTGCGCCACAATACAACTTTATACTGCAGCACAATACAACTTTATACTGCAACACAATACAACGAATACAACTTTATACTGCAGCACAATACAACTTTATACTGCAGCACAATACAACTTTATACTGCAGCACAATACAACTTTATACTGCAGCACAATACAACTTTATACTGCTCCACAATACAACTTTATACTGCAGCACAATACAACTTTATACTGCAGCACAATACAACTTTATACTGCGCCACAATACAACTTTATACTGCAGCACAATGCAACTTTATACTGCAGCACAATACAACTATATACTGCGCCACAATACAACTTTATACTGCGCCACAATACAACTTTACACTGCAGCACAATACAACTCTACACTGCGCCACAATACAACTTTATACTGCACCACAATACAACTTTACACTGCGACACAATACAACTTTATACTGCAGCACAATACAACTTTATACTGCAGCACAATACAACTTTATACTGCGCCACAATACAACTTTACACTGCGCCACAATACAACTTTACACTGCAGCACAATACAACTTTATCCTGCAGCACAATATAACTTTACACTGCGCCACAATACAACTTTATGCTGTAGCACAATACAACTTTATACTGCGCCACAATACAACTTTATACTGCGCCACAATACAACTTTATACTACAGCACAATACAACTTTATACTGCAGCACAATACAACTTTATACTGAGCCACAATACAACTTTATACTGAGCCACAATACAACTTTATACTGCAACACAATACAACTTTATACTGCAGCACAACACAACTTTATACTGCAGCACAACACAACTTTATACTGCAGAACAATACAACTTTATACTGAGCGACAATACAACTTTATACTGCAGCACAATACAACTTTATACTGAGCCACAATACAACTTTATACTGAGCCACAATACAACTTTATACTGCACCACAATACGATAAATAATAATAATCTTTATTTATTTTTTTATATATAGCGCTAACATATTCCGCAGCGCTTTACAGTTTGCACATATTATTGTCGCTGTCCCCGAAGGAGCTCACAATCTAGATTCCCTATCTGTATGTTTTTGGAATGTGGGAGGAAACCGGAGTACCCGGAGGAAACCCACGCAAACACGGGGAGAACATACAAACTCCTTGCAGATACAACTTTATACTGCAGCACAATACAACTTTATACTGCAGCACAATACAACTTTATACTGCAGCACTGTGATGAGTGCTGTGCTGGAATTGCTGTCCTCATCTCTTTTTTCTTTTTTTTGTACTGCTGAAAGCCCTCCTTCTCTCTGCAGCTCTCATACTTCTCCCTTCCCCCCCTGTCAGCCTGCACTCAGGCAGTGTAATGTGAGCTGCCAGTGCTGGAAGTTTTCCCGCTTCACCGCAGGGGTCCTGCATTGTCCGAACACGTGCTTTCTTCCTATAGCAGCCATGTTGGAGTATTCATTCTTTTTTGGTTAATAACACGGTGGGAGCATTCGCTAGAAACACGAACGTCACTGTGTTGAACAATGCGCCGACGGGCATCGTTCCCGTGGTACCGGTGAACCCGTAACTCCAACAGAGCCCGAGAAATGGAATTCTCGGGTGCCCCATGAGCTATGTCACCCAAGTTTGGGTTCATTTGAACCATTATTTCAAAGCAAGATCATTGATAGGTCTGCCGTTATTCTGCTAGAGTTCCCCGCCGAGTTATGAACCTTATGATATTGCAGAGCTCAAACCATAGCTTGCAGCCAGGGGAGGTGGCTAGAGGACCAGCCCTTTTTGTGAGGTCAGAAGCTGACATGCATAAGTCTTACAGTGAAGTTCCTTAGGGGGATTCTTTCTGCTGGGATGTGCTGAGTAAGAGATCTCCCAATGAACTATGACGTGTGGCTCCTTCCCCCAGCCTGGCTTGCCTGTATATGATCTAACTATCATGTGAGTTATCTTTCATTCTTAATCCCATTTTATTTTATAACTGCATCTGTACATAACTATATTGTCTCAGTTTGTTACATCTTTTTATATTATATAAGCACTGCCTGATTTTTTTTAAGGAATAAACCTATAAATTTATTAGTTTGTTTCTCCTGCTCTATAAACGAATTTGCACGTGCCTGAAGCACTACGCTACTGTTTTGGGGTTGCTACGGACCCTCTTGATAAATTGCTCATCAAAAGCCGTAGCTGGTGGCAGCTAAAAGAAAGGGGTGTAAAGTGTTAATCTATTGGGTGACGCTAGCAGTGACGCAGCGGGGTTTATAAGGGTACTGCCTGGCTGCAGCCAGGAGTAATTATAATTCCCTCACTGCAGCGTGCCCAATAGCCAGCACACATCCAAGTGACCCGTCTGGCGACCAATTATCCTAGGTGCAGTTCCCTGACTGACCTGAGGGTAAGGGGGGGCGCCAGAGAGCTGCAAGTTCCTAAGTGGAAGTGGGATAGTTATAAATCCCTGCAGTTTACTGGGTCGGACGGCAGCAGCCGTCGTGTGTGTGCACGTTCCATCACATGTGGTGGCAGCGGTGGGATCACAAGCCGTGACCCCCGGGCTACCGTGTGGCGGACTGTGTGCCCGTTCATCACATATTGGTGGCAAGCGGTGGGATTATAGAGCATTAGTGATCTGGTTTGAGCAATCATTCCATTCACTAAAAAAAAAAAAAAAACTTGCACGGTTCTTCAGGGACCCTGCAACTAAAGTTTTGGAGAACAAGCTCAGTGTTTATTAGTCCTGAGACAATTGTGTCTACTTGCGGTTACCCTTCCCTTCTCTCTGTTTTTCTATCCTATCTTTTATTTGGCAAACATGGCTACAAGAGGAGCAAGTTGGTTCGAAAAGCAGAACAGGGACACTCTTGTGGGAATCTGCGTGTACCACGGCCTTGACCACAAGAACCAAACCAAAGCCCGACTGGTCCAGGCCCTGAAGGAGCTGGGCGAGCATCGGAGCGTGGCGGGCGCAGGAGCCGGCCCAAGCCAAGGTGGTGCCGCAGGAACAGAGGCCCAACCCCTGACTGCTTACACCCAGAGAGAGGTGGACCCTTACCTGCAGGCGGCCCTGGAGGGACTCACCTCTGACAACCGGGAAGAACGCCTGAGGCTGATCCAGCAAGCTCAAGAGAGAGCCGACCAGCGAGAGGCCAAACAGCGAGAGGCTGAGAGAGCCGAGCGGGAGGCTGAGAGAGCCGAGCGGGAGGCTGAGAGAGCCCGAGCCGAGCGGGAAGCCCAAGCGCAGAGAGCCCATGAGCTAGAGATGGTTCAGCGAGGGGCAATGCCCTCCACAGCCCAGAGCAGTGTGCCCAGCAGCACTCAGAGTCCCAAGCCCCGGCCGGAGCACTTTCCCGTGCTGGAAAGGGACGGAGACTTGGACACTTTTCTGCGGGCCTTTGAGAAAGTCTGCAGACAGTACCGGCTGCCTGCCGACCAATGGGCCAGGTACTTGACCCCCGGGCTAAAGGGCAAAGCTTTGGAGGCGTTCGCTTCCCTCACGCCAGATCAAGACAGTGACTATGAGGCCATCAAGCAGGCCCTGATCGCCAAGTACCAGCTAACCCCTGAGGTATACCGAAAGAAGTTCCGGAACCTCCAACGTGGCCCACACGACAGTTATAGCGATGTGGTGCAAGGACTCAGGAACCACTTTGACCAGTGGATCCATGGACTGTCAGTTGACACCTATGAGGAGCTGAAAGACCTGATGATCAAAGACCAGTTCCTGCATCTGTGCCCAGCTGAGGTCCGACAGTTCATCCTGGACCGAGAACCAGAGGACGCGGTCACAACAGCCCGGATCGCCGACAGCTATGAGGCCAACCGGAAACCCGAGGTGCGGAAGTCCGTCGCCACCCGCTGGGGAGGGGGTAAGCCTGCAACCAACCCCAGTGCCCCTGCCAGTCGTCCCTCTGGAGGCACTATCCCCTTTGCCAGCGCCAGGCCTACATCAGACCCCCGCCAGTGTTTCTCCTGTAAAAGGACTGGTCACATCAGCGCCACCTGTCCGGAGAGGCAGAAGAACCCCCCAGCCAAGGCCTCCGGGCCCAACGCCTCTGTTCTTTTGGTGGGTGGTGTGGTGGGGAGGGTTGATGACAACGTGCAGCCCGTCCGCGTGGGGGCCCGTCTTGCTACAGGCCTCAAGGACACCGGGGCTGAGCGAACCCTCATCCGACCCGAACTGGCGGCCCCTGAAGAGTTGATTCCGGGGAAAACCCTAACTGTCACAGGGATTGGGGGTGTCCACTACCCCTTGACGATAGCCCGAGTTTTCATTGACTGGGGTGCCGGGAGCGGGGTGAAGGAAGTGGGGGTGTCCGAAAACCTGCCCACTGATGTTTTATTGGGGACTGATCTGGGGAGGATGGTGGCGTACTATGTCCCTGACACCCCTTCCCAATCTGATGATAAGGTTAACGTTAACCATGATGTTGATGTTGATGATGATGGGAAACTGATTGTGTTACCTGCTAATGCTTTGCGAAGTGATGATGCAACTGATAACCTTTCTTTCCCTAGGACTGATGTTGATAGTGATGTATCTGTGCCATCTGAATCTGTTAACCCTTTCTCTGAAGTGGTAGATGTGTCCACAGGTACAGGAGCGTTCAGTCCCGTCGCTCTGCGGAGTGAGACGGCTGAGGAACCCCTAGCAGGAGCAAGCGACAGTGCTCAAGGAAATGGGGAGGTGCATGGGAACCGGGAGGAAGGTGACGCCATGACACTGACCAGTGCCACCGAGGAAGGTAACTGGCCCATAAGTAGCACTGCTCCTGAAGTGTTGGGGGTGGATGGGGAGGTAGAGCCCATAGCAGCGCAGGCTGATGGGTCTATAGAAATCCCCGGGGAGACTGCATATGTAGCTGCTGTCACCCGCAGTCAGAGTGCCCGGATCGCAGGTAGCGCCCTGCCATCTGGACCCTCCTCCGCTACCGGAGAGACTGAACCAGAGGTGGACCCAGAGCCGGTCCCAGAGGGTCCCAGTGAGGGAGGAACCCTGACGTCACTTCTGGCTGCCTCCAGCCAGGAGTTCCAGGCCGCTCTGCACTCAGATGCGGGCCTGGAGAACTTGAGGCACCTCGCCGAGACGCCCACCTCCGTGACTGATAAGGAGAGGGTGTTCTGGGAACGAGGAAGGTTGTACCGGGAGACAGTACCCGGAGATTCCCAAAAGGAGTGGTTGAGGGGGAAACAGCTGGTCGTCCCGCACCAGTTCTGAGGTGAGTTGTTGAGGATTGCCCATGAGATTCCACTCGCTGGACACTTGGGGATCAGCAAAACTAAGGCACGGCTGTCTCAACACTTCAATTGGCCCAAGATGGGGACAGATGTGACTAACTACTGCCGCTCCTGTATCACCTGTCAAAGAGTGGGGAAGGCGGGGCCTGCTCTTAAGGCTCCCCTGATCCCGTTGCCAGTGATAGAGGAGCCTTTCCAGAGGATCGCGGTGGACATTGTGGGCCCGCTGGCCGTCCCCAGCAGCTCTGGAAAGCAATACATCCTTACTGTGGTAGACTACGCTACCCGGTACCCGGAGGCAGTAGCTCTGTCCTCAACTAGGGCAGATAAGGTGGCGGATGCACTGGTGACCATCTTTTCACGGGTAGGATTTCCCAGGGAGATGCTTACCGATCAAGGGACTCAATTTATGTCTCGCCTAATGAAGGCTCTCTGCAGCAAAATGCAGGTGACGCGTATGGTATCGAGTGCGTATCACCCACAGACCAATGGTTTGTGTGAGCGCTTTAACGGTACCCTCAAACAGATGCTCCGCATGCTGGTTGAGACCCAGGGACGCGATTGGGAGCGGTACCTCCAACACCTGCTATTTGCCTACAGAGAAGTCCCGCAGGCCTCGACGGGGTTCTCCCCCTTCGAGCTCCTGTATGGTAGGCGAGTCCGGGGACCCCTTGGGTTGATAAGAGAATCCTGGGAAGATGAGCCAAACCCCACGGAAGTGTCCATCGTGGATTATGTCATGCGCTTCCGCAACAAGATGCAGACCTTGACGCAGTTGGTGCATGACAACATGACGCAGGCTCAGGCTGACCAGAAGCACTGGTACGACCAGAACGCCCGGGAGCGGACCTACCAGGTGGGTCAAAAGGTGTGGGTGCTGGTCCCCGTACCAAAGGATAAGCTTCAGGCAGCCTGGGAAGGCCCGTACGTCGTGCACCAACAGCTCAACCCAGCCACCTACGTGGTCACGCTTGACCACACTCGGGGTAGGCGCAAGGCCTTTCACGTCAACATGATGAAGGCCCATCACGAACGTGAAGCCTGCGTCCTACCGGTCTGCAATCTGCCCGAGGACGGGGAAGAGGATCCCCTCCTAGACATGCTGGCCCAAGCTAATGCCAATGGGTCCATTGAGGACATGGAGGTAAATGCCTCGCTAACCGTCTCCCAGCGGTTGCAGTTGCTGACCACTCTGGAACCCTTCCGGCCGAGTTCACGAACCGACCCGGAAGGACCGAGTTGGCAGCCCATGAGGTGGACACCGGGAATCACGCCCCGTTACGGCGGACACCTTATCGGATCTCTGAGGAAGTGCAGCAGATTATGCGCCAGGAGATCCATGAGATGTTGCAGCTGGGGGTGATCCGGCCGTCCAAAAGCGCGTGGGCCTCACCTGTAGTTCTCGTGCCAAAAAAGGATCGGACCACCCGGTTCTGCGTGGACTACAGGGGGCTCAACGCCATCACTACCTCTGATGCGCACCCAATGCCACGCATCGAGGATCTGCTGGAGCGGTTGGCGAATGCCAAGTACATATCCATCATGGATTTGAGCCGGGGATACTGGCAGATTCCCCTGAGCCCTGCGGCGCAGGAGAAATCTGCCTTTATCACCCTTTTGGACTGTACGAGTCCACGGTCATGCCTTTCGGCATGAAGAATGCCCCTGCCACTTTTCAGCGGATGGTCAACCACCTGCTTCAGGGACTGGAGGAGTACGCTGTGGCGTACCTGGACGACATTGCCGTCTTCAGTTCCACCTGCGAGGAACACCTTCAGCATCTCCAGGAGGTGCTCAAGCGTATTCACCAGGCAGGTCTGACCATCAAGCCGGGAAAATGCCAGATGGGCATGAGGGAGGTCCACTACCTGGGGCACCGGGTAGGTGGGGGTTCCATGAGTCCAGAGCCCGAGAAAGTGGACGCGATCGTGTCCTGGCCCACCCCCAGGACCAAAAAGCAGGTGAAGTCCTTCCTGGGCACTGCAGGGTACTATAGGCGTTTCGTACCGAACTATAGCGCCATTGCAAAACCCTTGACGGACCTCACCAAGGGCGGTCTACCCCAAACAGTCAACTGGACAGATGGCTGTGAGGCGGCATTCCGATCTTTGAAAACAGCCCTGTGCAGCTCTCCAGTGTTGAAAGCCGTCGACAGCAGTC
Source organism: Oophaga sylvatica (assembly GCA_033576555.1). Lineage (NCBI taxonomy): Eukaryota > Metazoa > Chordata > Amphibia > Anura > Dendrobatidae > Oophaga > Oophaga sylvatica. Next base: position 13,504,205 of record JARQOD010000008.1, read on the forward strand.
GGCCATTCCTGGTACAGACTGACGCCCGCGAATTTGGCCTCGGTGCTGTACTCAGCCAGGTTGATTCGGGGAACCAGGAGCACCCCGTGTTGTACCTGAGCCGGAAACTTCTGCCAAGGGAAGTGGCATACTCCACCATCGAGAAGGAGTGCCTGGCCATGGTCTGGGCACTGCAACGTTTGCAGCCCTACCTGTACGGGCGCACCTTCAAGGTGGTCACCGACCACAACCCTCTGAGCTGGCTGCACACAGTGTCCGGAACCAATGGTAGGTTACTACGCTGGAGCCTTGCCCTGCAGCAGTATGATTTTGCCGTACAACACAAGAAAGGCAGTGATCATGGGAATGCTGATGGGTTATCACGACGTGGCGAACCCGCTGAGGTGCACATGTCGGATTACCGACAGGTCATGCCTCCGTAGCGCCCTCAAAGGGGGGGAGGTGTGATGAGTGCTGTGCTGGAATTGCTGTCCTCATCTCTTTTTTCTTTTTTTTGTACTGCTGAAAGCCCTCCTTCTCTCTGCAGCTCTCATACTTCTCCCTTCCCCCCTGTCAGCCTGCACTCAGGCAGTGTAATGTGAGCTGCCAGTGCTGGAAGTTTTCCCGCTTCACCGCAGGGGTCCTGCATTGTCCGAACACGTGCTTTCTTCCTATAGCAGCCATGTTGGAGTATTCATTCTTTTTTGGTTAATAACACGGTGGGAGCATTCGCTAGAAACACGAACGTCACTGTGTTGAACCATGCGCCGACGGGCATCGTTCCCGTGGTACCGGTGAACCCGTAACTCCAACAGAGCCCGAGAAATGGAATTCTCGGGTGCCCCATGAGCTATGTCACCCAAGTTTGGGTTCATTTGAACCATTATTTCAAAGCAAGATCATTGATAGGTCTGCCGTTATTCTGCTAGAGTTCCCCGCCGAGTTATGAACCTTATGATATTGCAGAGCTCAAACCATAGCTTGCAGCCAGGGGAGGTGGCTAGAGGACCAGCCCTTTTTGTGAGGTCAGAAGCTGACATGCATAAGTCTTACAGTGAAGTTCCTTAGGGGATTATTTCTGCTGGGATGTGCTGAGTAAGAGATCTCCCAATGAACTATGACGTGTGGCTCCTTCCCCCAGCCTGGCTTGCCTGTATATGATCTAACTATCATGTGAGTTATCTTTCATTCTTAATCCCATTTTATTTTATAACTGCATCTGTACATAACTATATTGTCTCAGTTTGTTACATCTTTTTATATTATATAAGCACTGCCTGATTTTTTTTAAGGAATAAACCTATAAATTTATTAGTTTGTGTCTCCTGCTCTATAAACGAATTTGCACGTGCCTGAAGCACTACGCTACTGTTTTGGGGTTGCTACGGACCCTCTTGATAAATTGCTCATCAAAAGCCGTAGCTGGTGGCAGCTAAAAGAAAGGGGTGTAAAGTGTTAATCTATTGGGTGACGCTAGCAGTGACGCAGCGGGGTTTATAAGGGTACTGCCTGGCTGCAGCCAGGAGTAATTATAATTCCCTCACTGCAGCGTGCCCAATAGCCAGCACACATCCAAGTGACCCGTCTGGCGACCAATTATCCTAGGTGCAGTTCCCTGACTGACCTGAGGGTAAGGGGGGGCGCCAGAGAGCTGCAAGTTCCTAAGTGGAAGTGGGATAGTTATAAATCCCTGCAGTTTACTGGGTCGGACGGCAGCAGCCGTCGTGTGTGTGCACGTTCCATCACATGTGGTGGCAGCGGTGGGATCACAAGCCGTGACCCCCGGGCTACCGTGTGGCGGACTGTGTGCCCGTTCATCACAAGCACAATACAACTTTATACTGCGACACAATACAACTTTATACTGCAGCACAATACAACTTTATACTGCGCCACAATACAACTTTATACTGCACCACAATACAACTTTATACTGCGACACAATACAACTTTATACTGCGACACAATACAACTTTATACTGCAGCACAATACAACTTTATACTGCGCCACAATACAACTTTATACTGCAGCACAATACAACTTTATATTGCAGCACAATACAACTTTATACTGCGCCACAATACAACTTTATACTGCAGCACAATACAACTTTATAGTGCGACACAATACAACTTTATACTGCGACACAATACAACTTTATACTGCAGCACAATACAACTTTATACTGCGCCACAATACAACTTAACACTGCGCCACAATACAACTTTATACTGCAGCACAATACAACTTTACACTGCGCCACAATACAACTTTATACTGCAGCACAATACAACTTTACACTGCGCCACAATACAACTTTATACTGCGCCACAATACAACTTTACACTGCGCCACAATACAACTTTATACTGCGCCACAATACAACTTTATACTGCGCCACAATACAACTTTACACTGCGCCACAATACAACTTTACACTGCACCACAATACAACTTTACGCTGCGCCACAATACAACTTTACGCTGCGCCACAATACAACTTTATGCTGTAGCACAATACAACTTTATACTGTGCCACAATACAACTTTATACTGCGCCACAATACAACTTTATACTGCAGCACAATACAACTTTATACTGAGCCACAATACAACTTTATACTGAGCGACAATACAACTTTATACTGCAGCACAATACAACTTTACACTGCGCCACAATACAACTTTATACTGCAGCACAATACAACTTTATCCTGCAGCACAATATAACTTTACACTGTGTGATGAACGGGCACACGGTCTGCCACACGGTAGCCCGGGGTATCACGGCTTGTGATCCCACCGCTGCCACCAATATGTGATGAACGGTGCCGCGGTCCGCCACACGGTAGCCCGGGGGTCACGGCTTGTGATCCCACCGCTGCCACCACATGTGATGGAACGTGCACACACACGACGGCTGCTGCCGTCCGACCCAGTAAACTGCAGGGATTTATAACTATCCCACTTCCACTTAGGAACTTGCAGCTCTCTGGCGCCCCCCTTACCCTCAGGTCAGTCAGGGAACTGCACCTAGGATAATTAGTCGCCAGACGGGTCACTTGGATGTGTGCTGGCTATTGGGCACGCTGCAGTGAGGGAATTATAATTACTCCTGGCTGCAGCCAGGCAGTACCCTTATAAACCCCGCTCCGTCACTGCCAGCGTCACCCAATAGATTAACACTTTACACCCCTTCCTTTTAGCTGCCACCAGCTACGGCTTTTGATGAACAATTTATCAAGAGGGTCCGTAGCAACCCCAAAACAGTAGCGTAGTGCTTCAGGCACGTGCAAATTCGTTTATAGAGCAGGAGAAACAAACTAATAAATTTATAGGTTTATTCCTTAAAAACCAGGCAATGCTTATATAATATAAAAAGATGTAACAAACTGAGACAATATCGTTATATACAGATGCAGTTATAAAATAAAATAGGATTACAGATGAAAATCACTCACATGGTAGTTACAGGCAAGACAAGCCAGGCTGGGGGAAGGAGCCACACGTCATAATTCATTGGCAGATCTCTTACTCAGGACATCCCAGCAGAAAGTGCCTAAGGAACTTCACTGCAAGACTTATGCATGTCAGCTTCTGACCTCACAAAAAGGGGCTGGTTTTCTGGCCACCTCCCCTGGCTGCAAGCTATGGTTTGAGCTCTGCAATATCATAAGGTCCATAACTCGTCCTGTGAACCTAGCAGAATAACGGCAGACCTATCAATGATCTTACTCTAAAATGACGGTTCCAATGAGCCCACACTTGGGTGGGCTAGTACATGGGGCACCCGAGAATTCCATTTCTCGGGTTCTGTTGGAGTTACGGGTTTACCAGTACCACGGGAACGATGCCCGTCGGCGCATGGTTCAACACAGTAACTTTCGTGTTTCTAGCGAATGCTCCCACCGTGTTATTAACCAAAAAAGAATGAATTCTCCAAAATGGCTGCTATAGGAAGAAAGCACGTGGGCAGACAATGAAGGACCCCTGCGGTGAAGCTTCAAAACTTCCAGCACTGGTAGCTCAGGTTACACTGAGCTTGACTGCAGGTTGACAGGGGGGAAGGGAAGCGTGAGCTGCAGAGAAAGAGGGGAGGGGTACTTTGCCCTGTGCTTGCAAACAGTGGGGGTTGTAGTTCTAGCAACAGCACAAGACATGAATCTTGCAATATCATCACACACTACAGCACAATACAACTTTACACTGCGCCACAATACAAATTTATACTGCAGCACAATACAACTTTACACTGCGCCACAATACAACTTTATACTGCGCCACAATACAACTTTATACTGCGCCACAATACAACTTTACACTGCGCCACAATACAACTTTATACTGCGCCACAATACAACTTTATACTGCGCCACAATACAACTTTACACTGCGCCACAATACAACTTTACACTGCACCAATTACAACTTTACGCTGCGCCACAATACAACTTTATGCTGTAGCACAATACAACTTTATACTGCGCCACAATACAACTTTATACTGCGCCACAATACAACTTTATACTACAGCACAATACAACTTTATACTGCAGCACAATACAACTTTATACTGAGCCACAATACAACTTTATACTGAGCCACAATACAACTTTATACTGCGCCACAATACAACTTTATACTGCAACACAATACAACTTTATACTGCAGCACAACACAACTTTATACTGCAGCACAACACAACTTTATACTGCAGAACAATACAACTTTATACTGAGCCACAATACAACTTTATACTGCAGCACAATACAACTTTATACTGAGCCACAATACAACTTTATACTGAGCCACAATACAACTTTATACTGCACCACAATACAATAAATAATAATAATCTTTATTTTTTTTTTTTTATATAGCGCTAACATATTCCGCAGCGCTTTACAGTATGCACATATTATTGTCGCTGTCCCCGAAGGAGCTCACAATCTAGATTCCCTATCTGTATGTTTTTGGAATGTGGGAGGAAACCGGAGTACCCGGAGGAAACCCACGCAAAGACGGGGAGAACATACAAACTCCTTGCAGATACAACTTTATACTGCAGCACAATACAACTTTATACTGCAGCACAATACAACTTTAAACTGAGCCACAATACAACTTTATACTGCCCCACAATACAACTTTATACTGCGACACAATACAACTTTATACTGCCCCACAATACAACTTTATACTGCAGCACAACACAACTTTATACTGCACCACAATACAACTTTATACTGCGACACAATACAACTTTATACTGCCCCACAATACAACTTTATACTGCAGCACAATTCAACTTTATACTGAGCCACAATACAACTTTATACTGCACCACAATACAACTTTATACTGTGACACAATACAACTTTATACTGCCCCACAATACAACTTCATACTGCACCAAAATACAACTTTATACTGCGACACAATACAACTTTATACTGCCCCACAATACAACTTTATACTGCAGCACAATTCAACTTTATACTGAGCCACAATACAACTTTATACTGCAGCACAACAACTTTATACTGCAGCACAATACAACTTTATACTGCAACACAATACAACTTTATACTGCAGCACAATACAACTTTATACTGCAGCACAACACAACTTTATACTGCAACACATACAACTTTATACTGCGCCACAATACAACTTTATACTGCAGCACAATACAACTTTATACTGCAGCACAATACAACTTTATACTGCAGCACAATACAACTTTATACTGCAGCACAATACAACTTTATACTGCGCCACAATACAACTTTATACTGCAGCACAATACAACTTTAAACTGAGCCACAATACAACTTTATACTGCCCCACAATACAACTTTATACTGCGACACAATACAACTTTATACTGCCCCAAATACAACTTTAAACTGCAGCACAACACAACTTTATACTGCACCACAATACAACTTTATACTGCGACACAATACAACTTTATACTGCCCCACAATACAACTTTATACTGCAGCACAATTCAACTTTATACTGAGCCACAATACAACTTTATACTGCACAATACAACTTTATACTGCGACACAATACAACTTTATACTGCCCCACAATACAACTTTATACTGCACCACAATACAACTTTATACTGCGACACAATACAACTTTATACTGCCCCACAATACAACTTTATACTGCAGCACAATTCAACTTTATACTGAGCCACAATACAACTTTATACTGCAGCACAACAACTTTATACTGCAGCACAATACAACTTTATACTGCACCACAATACAACTTTACACTGCAGCACAATACAACTCTACACTGCGCCACAATACAACTTTATACTGCAGCACAATACAACTTTACACTGCGACACAATACAACTTTATACTGCAGCACAATACAACTTTATACTGCGCCACAATACAACTTTATACTGCAGCACAATACAACTTTATACTGCAGCACAATACAACTTTATCCTGCAGCACAATATAACTTTACACTGCGCCACAATACAACTTTA
>JARQOD010000008.1:13510807-13571370 GCA_033576555.1 Oophaga sylvatica
CTGCGCGGCGATCCTCAGGATTGGGCTTTTTCCCTGACACCTGGGGATCCTGTTTTGAGTGATGTTGATGTATTTTTTCAGGCTTTGGGGTTATTGTACGATGAGCCTAATATCACTGATCAAGCTGAAAAAGCCTTGTTGGCATTAAATCAGGGGCTTGATGACGCTGAGTTATACTGTCAGAGATTCCGTAGGTGGGCAGTCCTGACCAATGGAATGACGACGCTTTGGCGGCCCTTTTCCGGAAGGGTCTGTCGGATAATGTAAAGGATGTTATGGTGGGATTCCCTGTCCCCTCTGGTCTCAATGATTCTATGTCATTAGCGATTCAAATTGACAGACGTTTGCGTGAGCGGAGAAGTATGCGTGGAGTGGTGTTGCCTTGTGAGCCAGCTGCTGAGCCCATGCAGTGTGATGGAGTGGTGTCTGGGGCACAGCGTCATGAGTTTCGAAAGCGCAATGGGTTATGTTTCTACTGTGGTGATGCCTCTCATGCTATTTCAGTCTGCCCTAAGCGGGGAAGACGTTTTGCACGCTCAGTTGTCTTGGGTAGTGTTCAGACTAAGTTTTTATTAACTGTCACTCTGATATGCTCTCTGTCCTCATTTTCTGCTCAGGCTTTCGTTGATTCTGGAGCAGCTATTAACCTGATGGATTATGATTTTGCTAAACGTTGTGGATTTCCCTTGATACCCCTACAGAAGTCTATTCCCCTACTGGGGATCGATTCTACCCCTTTGGCTGAGAATAAACCCCAGTTTTCTACTCAGGTGATAATGAGGGTTGAACCTGATCACCAGGAGTGCTGCAAATTTTTGGTTCTATATAATCTGCATGACATTATCGTGCTGGGTTTCCCTTGGTTACAGTCTCATAATCCTGTTTTGGATTGGAAATCTGTGTCTGTAACCAGTTGGGGCTGCCAATGTGTTAATACCAACACTCCTGTTTTTTCTGCCTCCCCCAGGCTGAGGATGTTCCTGACTTTTTGTTTGATTTTTCTGATGTGTTTAGCGAAAGTAAATCTGCATCCTTACCTCCCCATAGGAGCTATGACTGCGCTATTGAATTAGTGCCAGGTAGTAAATTCCCTAAGGGTCGCCTTTTTAACTTGTCTGTACCTGAACATGACGCTATGCGGTCTTATATCAAGGAATCATTGGAGAAGGGTCATATCAGACCATCCTCTTCACCCTTAGGTGCCGGTTTTTTCTTTGTGGCCAAAAAAGATGGTTCATTAAGGCCGTGTATTGATTATCGTCTCTTGAACAATATTACTGTGAAATATCAATACCCGTTACCCTTGATTTCTGACCTGTTTTCCAGGGTGAAAAACGCTACTTGGTTTACCAAGCTTGACCTCAGGGGGGCGTATAACCTTATTCGCATTAAGCACGGGGATGAATGGAAGACGGCATTTAACACCCCTGAAGGGCATTTTGAGTACCTTGTGATGCCCTTTGGGCTCACTAATGCTCCTTCCGTCTTCCAGTCCTTCATGAATGACATTTTCAGGGATTTTGTGGACAAGTTTCTGATTGTTTATTTGGATGATATCTTGATTTTTTCTAATGACTGGGACTCTCATGTGAAACATGTTCGAACTGTATTCCAGATTTTGAGAGAGAATGCTCTGTATGTGAAGGGATCAAAGTGTCTTTTTGGCGTACAGAAGATCTCATTTCTGGGATTCATTTTGTCCCCATCTGTTATTGAAATGGACCCGGTCAAGGTTCAGGCCATCTGTGATTGGGTCCAACCTACTTCATTAAAGGCTCTTCAGAGATTTTTGGGTTTTGCCAATTTTTATCGTAAATTTATTGGTAATTTCTCTGTTATTGTTAAACCATTAACTGATTTGACCAGAAAGGGTTCTGATGTGGTGAATTGGCCTCCTGAGGCAGTCTCTGCGTTTCAGGAACTTAAGCAGAGATTCACTTCTGCTCCTGTTCTACGGCAGCCTGATGTTTCTCTGCCATTTCAGGTGGAGGTTGATGCCTCTGAAATTGGGGCAGGTGCCGTTTTGTCCCAAAAAGATCCAGAGACCTCTAAAAGTAACCCTTGTGCCTTTTTCTCTCGAAAATTTTCTCCTACTGAACGTAATTATGACGTGGGTAATCGGGAGTTATTGGCCATGAAGTGGGCTTTTGAAGAGTGGAGACATTGGCTGGAGGGAGCCAAACATCAGGTGGTGGTCCTTACGGACCATAAGAATCTGGTCTATCTGGAATCTGCCAAGCGACTCAATCCTAGACAGGCCAGGTGGGCCTTGTTTTTCACACGTTTTAATTTTGTGGTTTCCTTTCTTCCTGGCACTAAGAATGTTAAGGCGGATGCCCTCTCGAGGAGTTTCCTTGCGGACTCTCCTGAGTTATCTGATCCCTCTGTTATTTTGAAGGAGGGTGTAGTTCTTTCCGCCATCTCGCCTAATTTGAGACTTGCTCTGGAGGGGTGTCAGGAGGATAGGCCCGAGCGCTGCCCTGTTGGAAAATTGTTTGTCCCGGACCAATGGAAAAAGAGTGTGATGTCTGAGATTCATTGTTCCGCATTGGCTGGGCATCCCGGAATTTTTGGTACCAGAGACTTGGTTAGTCGGTCCTTTTGGTGGCCTACCTTGTCTCGCGATGTCAGGGAATTTGTGCAGTCCTGCGAGACTTGCTCTCGTTCCAAGCCTTGCTCTCGCTCTAGTGGTTTGTTGATGCCATTGCCTGTGCCCAAGAGACCATGGACCCATATCTCTATGGATTTCATTTCCGATCTTCCTGTTTCTCAGAGAATGACCACCATCTGGGTAATTTGTGATAGGTTTTCCAAAATGATACATCTTGTGCCATTACCTAAGTTGCCTTCCTCCTCTGAATTGGTGCCGTTGTTCCTTCAGCACGTGGTTCGTTTACACGGCATTCCTGAGAACATTGTGTCTGACAGAGGAGTCCAGTTTGTTTCCAGATTTTGGAGGACTTTTTGTTCTAAACTGGGTGTTCAATTGTCTTTCTCCTCGGCATTTCATCCTCAGACCAATGGTCAAACTGAGAGAACAAACCAGACATTGGAGACTTATCTAAGATGCTTTGTGTCTGCTGATCAGGATGACTGGGTCTCTTTTTTGCCTTTGGCTGAGTTTGCTCTTAATAATAGGGCTAGCTCTGCCACTTTGATGTCTCCGTTTTTCTGTAATTCTGGGTTTCACCCTCGATTTTCTTCAGGACAGACGGAGGCTTCTGTCTGTCCAGGTGTTGACTCTGTTGTTGAGCGTATGCAGCAGATTTGGGACCAGGTAGTGGAGAGGTTGTCCCTCTCTCAGGAGAAGGCCCAGCGGTTTGCTAACCGGCATAGGACTGATGGTCCTCGGTTTAAAGTGGGGGACTTGGTCTGGTTGTCCTCAAAGAATATTCCTATGAGAGTAGCATCTCCTAAATTTAAGCCTAGGTTCATTGGACCTTATAAGATCATGGAGATTATTAATCCTGTTTCTTTTCGTTTGCTTCTTCCAGGGACATTTAAGATCCATAACGTGTTCCACAAGTCCTTGTTGAAGAGGTTTGTTGAGCCAGTGGTTCCTGCTGCTGTGCCTCCTGACCCTGTTTTGGTTGAGGGCAATCTGGAGTATGTGGTTGAGAAAATATTGGATTCTCGTTTTTCTAGACGAAGACTCCAGTATTTGGTTAAATGGAGAGGTTATGGTCAGGAAGATAATTCTTGGGTGTTTGCTTCGGACATCCATGCTAGGAGACTTATCCGTGCGTATCATAGAACTCATCCTGACCGACCTGGTTGCTCAAATGAGGGTTCGGTGACCCCTCCTCAAGGGGGGGGTACTGTTGTGAATGGGTTTGAGATGAGTTCTGAGCAGAGGCTCCCTCTGGTGGTTACAAGCGGTACTAGTGAGGATTGGGAATCAGGTGTTACTGATTGGTCTTATTTAAGGGAATCATTTTCCCATCAGGGTTGCCGGTGATCAATTGTTCTGGTCTGAATCCTTCTTTCCAGTTTCCCTTGTAGCCTGCTGTGTCGTGTCTGCATCTCCTGCTATCAGATAAGACAATTTCTTATTTTGTGTTTTTGCTATATTTTTGCATTTTGTCCTGCACTTCTGTGGGGGCCTTCTGGGTCCCCTCCGGGGGCTTTTTGCCCTCTCAGTTTAGTCCAGCCACTGTGTTTTGTACTTTTGCTTTTTGCAGTTTTTTCAGTGGCTGCTGTTTTTGTTACACCAGAGAACTAATTTAGGTGGTAGAGGTCGTGTGATCTCAGGTGATTTTGAAATTAGTATGTTGGTGTTTTTCAGGGTTTTCTGGGATTGCAGTAAGTACCCTTCCTGTCCTTTTCTATTTAGATAGTTTGGGCCCCAGCGTTTGCTCATACTATTTTCTTTCTGTGTCAGTATTTCCTCTTGTCTAACCGCCATTATATGTTTGGGGGCTTTCTATTATCTTTGGGGTTCTGCTCCGGGGCAGATAGCTTTCCTATTTCTATCTTTAGGTGTAGTTAGTTTCTCAGGCTGTGACGAGGCGTCTAGGACCATCGTAGGAACGCTCCACGGCTGCCTCTAGTTGTGGTGGTTAGTCAGGGTACTGCAATCTCATAGATTCCAACTGCTCTGGTGTATTGCCTTTTTTACCTGCACTCCTCAGCTACCGTAACATAACACATTACATGTTTGGGGGCTTTCTATTATCTTTGGGGTTCTGCTCCGGGGCAGATAGCTTTCCTATTTCTATCTTTAGGTGTAGTTAGTTTCTCAGGCTGTGACGAGGCGTCTGGGACCATCGTGGGAACGCTTCACGGCTGCCTCTGGTTGTGGTGGTTGGTCAGGGTGCTGCAATCTCATAGATTCCAACTGCTCTGGTGTATTTCCTTTTTTACCTGCACTCCTCAGCTACCGTAACATAACATGCCCCTATATACAAGAATATAACTACTATAATACTGCCCCTATATACAAGAATATAACTACTATAATACTGCTCCTATGTACAAGAATATAACTACTATAATACTGCCCCTATGTACAAGAATATAACTACTATAATACTGCTCCTATGTACAAGAATATAACTACTATAATACTGTCCCTATGTACAAGAATATAACTACTATAATACTGTCCCTATGTACAGAATATAACTACTATAATACTGCTCCCTATGTACAAGAATATAACTACTATAATACTGCTCCTATGTACAAGAATATAACTACTATAATACTGTCCCTATGTACAGAATATAACTACTATAATACTGCCACTATGTACAAGAATATAACTACCATAATAATGCCCCTATGTACAAGAATATAACTACTATAATACTGTCCCTATGTACAAGAATATAACTACTATAATACTGCCACTACGTACAAGAATATAACTACCATAATACTGCTCCTATGTACAAGAATATAACTACTATAATACTGTCCCTATGTACAAGAATATAACTACTATAATACTGTCCCTATGTACAAGAATATAACTACTATAATACTGCCCCTATGTTCAAGAATATAACTACTATAATACTGCTCCTATGTACAAGAATATAACTACTATAATACTGCTCATATGTACAAGAATGTAACTACTATAATACTGCTTCTATGTACAACAATATAACTACTATAATACTGCCCCTATGTACAAGAATATAACTACTATAATACTGTTCCTATGTACAAGAATTATTATTATTATTTATTTATAACGCGCCATTAATTCCATGGTGCTATACATGAGAAGGGGTTACATACAAAGTTATAGATATCGTTTACAGTAAACAAATTTACAATGACAGACTGGTACAGAGGGGAGAGGACCCTGTCCTTGCGGACTTACATTCTACGGTATAATAGGGAAGAAATAGAAGGTCGGGGGTGCGGTAGCTCTGGTGGTGGTGGCGGCGAGGCGGCAGCTAGGGTGGTAGCGGCGAGGCGGAAAGGTTATTGCAGGCTGTAGGCTTTCCTGAAGAGATGGGTTTTCAGGTTCCGTCTGAAGGATCCAAGAGTGGTGGATAATCGTACATGTTGAGGCGTGGAATTCCAGAGGATGGGGGATATTCGAGAGAAATCTTGGAGGCGGTTGTGTGAGGAACGAATAAGTGTGGAGGAGAGTAGGAGGTCTTGTGAGGATCGAAGATTACGTGAAGCAAGATATTGGAAGGAATTACGTGAAGAATATAACTAGTATAATACTGCTCCTATGTACAATTATAAAACTAGTATAATACTGCTCTTATGTACAAGAATATAACTAGTATAATACTGCCCCTATGTACAAGAAAATAACTACTATAATACTGCCCCTATGTACAAGAATATAACTACTATAATACTGCTCCTATGTACAAGAATATAACTACTATAATACTGCTCCCTATGTACAAGAATATAACTACTATAATACTGCCCCTATGTACAAGAATATAACTACTATAATACTGCCCCTATGTACAAGAATATAACTACTATAATACTGCTCCTATGTACAAGAATATAACTACTATAATACTGCTCCTATGTACAAGAATATAACTACTATAATACTGCTCCTATGTACAAGAATATGACTACAATAATACTGCTCTTATGTACAAGAATATAACTACTCTAATATTGCCCCATGTACAAGACTATAACTACTATAATACTGCTCCTATGTACAAGAATATAACAACTATAATACTGCTCCTATGTACAAGAATATAACTACTATAATACTGCACCCTATGTACAAGATTATAACTACTATAATACTGCTCCTATGTACATATATAATGATGGGAAAAAATATTGTTTTAAATTTTTTATTGTTGTTTTGTAACTCATTAGACTGGGTTCACATCACGTTTTACCCTACAATCAGTGGGTCCACTGGGGCTAATGTCCGAACCACCGTAAAACAGGATTCAGACATATGCACTGATGGGCCATTGACTATAATGATCCATATGAAGTGACAATGTGCTCTGTCATATATAGTTTTCATCCGTATGCACCTAGCTGAGGATGGCAGCAAGACTTAGTCTACTGTCCGCCTCCTATAGGTGCGTAAGGGAGAAATTGATGAACGACAGGGCACACTGACTCCATCTGCATGATTATAGCCAATGGACCCATCAGCGCACAGTTTTGTGGGGGCTCGGATCCGTCGATGCCACTCAATGTAGGGTGGATCGCTATGTGACATAGCCTTGGTAGTAGCTGGGACACATGTGGAACCAGGATCAAAAGTTTGCACAGCAAATACCGAGATGATGACAACGACATTTTACTTAGCAGTCACAACACTAAGAATATAAGATTTTTTACAGATGTAGCAAACATTATGACCGGACGTTATTGCCATTAATTATGCCGTAATATGCAGGATTTGATCCTAGAAGTGCGTGAGTTCTCACAATTCACAAACTCCTATGGTGGCCTCTGGCAGAGTAGGTAATAAGGGGCTCTCCTATGCCCCCGTGCGCCTTCTCCTCAGCCTTTATACCTGTCCCTTCCTCTCCACGCTCTCTCACTGTCGACCACCACATGCCTCCTGCTCATCAATAACTGTCCCTAGGTGCCCTCCGCCAGTGTCACACCAGCTTAGGAATGGTTAATGCCGATGGCTTTGTTCTCTGCATCCGATTGGAGGAACGGATCAGGACTTTCGGCTGACGGGTTAATTACAATAATTATCCTGTACGAGTAAAAGCAGCGGCTGTGAATATAGACCCTACTGCTGTATTCTAATTCTCCCTCTTCTGCTCCTTCACCCACTCTGTGATTGCTCTGTACCCACTGCTCGACCCCACTCTCCCCCTCGTGGTACCCTGATGGGGGGGTCCCCGATCACTTCCATACGGTTATCTCCTCCTCGCGTTATATAACATAGCAGCAGCCAGTGGTGCTGATCTATCCCCATCGCCCCTGCTCATCATTTTGCATGCCATTCCCTCTTTTCCCCCATCCATGCCCCCATCGCTTCCCTTCCCTGTCTCTATCTCTCTCCCACTCCTTCCCTCTAATGCTCAGAGTTCCTTGCAGTAACAATGACAGGACAGGATCTGGGAGAGCAGCTTGTAATCCTCCCACATACCCCCATCCATCAGCTGCCTCATTCAGCTTCTGTGCGGGGAGTAGGAGAGAGGCTTCCACCACACTAGCACCTTGGCTCCCCTCCGACTGACTGACCACTACCTTTACCCCCTTGTCCTGTCATGCAAGGAACACATCAGCCAGACAAAACCATGTCAAGGTGCATAGATGACCCAGACTGAGGGTGGCATAAAAGTGGTCTAATAATACGAGCTGCAGCGGTGGCCCAGGAGCCTGAGGGCCCTCTGACAACAAAACTGCATTGTTCCTTGGGGAAGATGTGAAGATATATGATGGTAACTGCACAATTATGTCATTACAGCACATGGAAATCGATGGATCTGGATTGTCAGCACTCACACTCGTCTGACAGATCAGTCTGGTTGCACTAGAGAAACTGACATCTCATAGACCGACCATGTGCCGCTATGGGTCTCAAAAATGCTACTGTCCTCCACAGCCTGTCAAGACAATAGACCACACCTCCGCGGATCCGCATGGCTGCTACACAAACGCACTCTGTCCTACTTACTCCTAACCCACATAACAAAGGCCCCAAGTGATCTTTGTTCATGTCACAGCACCCACTTGGTTGAAATCCAAGATATTGCGCAAATGATGGGAAGGTTGACAACCGCCTCATATATGGGCAGCTTAAGTCTAGGAAGAGCGGAACAGAAATGGTTCCTGATGGGTGGGATATACAAGTCAGCCAGTGACCGGTCAGTTCACATGACTACACTACTCTGTCAGGGCATCTCCAAAACTGCAGGCCTGGGGTGTTCACGGTATATAGTAGGTCTTCTGGAGAGTTCTCAACGTACAGCAAGTCTTGTGAGACACTCACGGTATACGACAGGTCTTGTGTGATGTTCCAGGTATATGGCAGTTCTTGTGGGATATATCCGGTATATAACAGGTCTTGTGTGATGTTCCAGGTATATGGCAGTCATTGTGGGGTGTTCCCAGTATATAGCATGACTTGTGGGATGTTCTATGTATACAGCAGGTATTGTGGTGGGTTTCCAGTATATGGCAGGTCTTGTGGGGTGCTACAGGTATATGGCAGGCCTTGTGGGGTGTTCCCGGGACGTGGCAGGTCTAGTAGGTCTGGATTTTTCTTTTAGGTCTGGGTTTTTTCGATAAATGGCAGGTCTTGTGGCGTGTTCCTGTTATACAGCAAGTCTAGTGGGGTGTTCACAGTATACGGCAGTGTCTTGTTCAGTGTTCACGCTATACAGCAGGTCTTGTGGGATATTCACGGTATACAGCAGGTATTGTGCGGTGTTCTTGTTATATGGCAGGTCTTATGGAGCGTTATCAGTATACAGCAAGTATTGTGAGGTACGTCAGGTCTTGTAGCCTATGGACACTCAGGACCGGGTTTCTCAGGATAAGAGGTGTGGGACGAAAGAACCAACCTGGGGGCGTTCACATCTGATGCAGAAACCCACATGCTTTCCTCTGGACCATAACCCTTCCAATGCATCAAGTATTGTAGGGAACGATGTTGGAGGTGAGAATCTACAGTATAATCCTCGAAATTTGAAACTCTAGGTTTTCATCAACCATTATTGGGGGAGGCAGGAGGGGTGAGGGCTGAAGGGGTTCCACATATCTCTTGAGCAAAGACCTGTGAAAAACGTTGTAGATCTTAAGAGCCTGTGGTAGCTCAAGACAAAACGCTGCTGGACCAAGGACTGCGGTTATGTTATAGGGACCAATGAATCTAAGTTCCAACTTCCAGTTCTGCTTCACGTCACTTGTCTTACCTATTGCATTATTCCTGTGTCCTTTGTGTATATAAATATGTGATTCTTCAGCTTTTGTTTTAGTCTTTGCCTGATGAAGAGACCTGCGTAGTCTCGAAAGCTTGCAATTTGTTACCATCTTTTCAGTTAGCCATTAAAAGGTATCAACCACTGAGGACTCTCAAGTCTAAATATTTTTCTAACTTCCAGGAAGGAACTCTCAACCTGAAATTCCTGGTAGACAAACACACAAAATCATTCACATTATGGTCTGGGCCTGACACGCGTTTACTGACAGTCATACGTTTATACCTGTCTCCCCTGACCCTGTTAGGAACAAGTAGTGGTGAAACAGGACCAGATGGACGGGTATGCCATACTTCAGAACGTGCGCAAACACTGCAGGCAGACAACTGTTCAACCACATCCTGAGGCAACCAAGGCCACCAAAAACGAAGAGAAAGGAAGTCCGCGGTTGCCTTACCACCTGGGTGGCCTGCAAGTACAGAGTCATGATATTTTCTAGTAACTTTGTGGCGCAATTTAGACGGCACAAGTAACCTCCCCAAAGGGCAGGAGGCAGGGGCGTCCCCCTGAGCTTCCAACATCTCAACCTCCAGGTCAGTTTACAAGGCCGAGATGCATACCCCCTTCTGCAAAATTGGGGCAGGGTCATCAAAGCCAGACAAAAAAGCTGGTAAGGTCACTGTAGATACAGCAGAAGGGGAAACTTTTAGGCAGTTACCATGACAGTAATCTCGCCATTTTACAATCTCTCTGGATTGCCAATCCACAGTTGGATTATGCTTCACCAACCAGGGAAAACCCAGAACCATTGGAGTGTGGAGACCTTTCAGGACATAACAAGGGATTATTTCATAATGCAAAGACCCCACCTTCAGTCTTATGTTATGAACAATTTGCGTCAGTGTTCTCTGTGCAAGTGGTGCAAATAGGAATAGGTTTAGCCAATTTAGAGCAAACAAACCTATAAATTCTAGCAAACACAGCATCCACCATACTGACTCCAGCTCTACTGTCCACAAACACAGAAATTTTTTCAGACCTGCTCCACCTCTGCTGTCAGAACAAAATGAGAATTGCAGGTTGAAGATGAACACACCCAAGGGTTAATTGAGTCTCTTTCTGCTTTGGAATCAAAGGACATGCCCCAATAAAATGTCCCTTTTTCCCACAAAAAAACATACACCCTTTTTCTTGCAAACGTCGGATGAAACCTACAACATGAACACCCCCCCAACTGCATGGGTTCCTCTAACACCGCAAGTATCGGTTCACCCCGGACCTTTCCTCCAACATCGGGATCTTGTCCCAGAAAGAGGGCTCAGAAGCAGGTGGTCTTACCCATCTGTCCCGTAGGCGTCTATGCACCCGAATAGCCAAGGACAAGGCAGCCTCCAGTGACACAGGAGTTTCATACACTGCTAATGTATCCTTTAGGTTATGTGCCCACGTTGCAGAAATGCTGCGGAATTGTCCGCAGCATTTCCGCAACTCCCCGCCGCGGGTAAAACGCATGCGGACTTCGCATGCGTTTTCCTGAAAAACACAAGCGTTTTGCAAGCGTTTTTTAGCTTGCGGAATTCAAGCGCTTTTCCAAGCGATTTGACGCATCGCTTGGAAAAGTGATTTTGACAGGTTGGTCACAATTGTCAAGCACAGTGCTTGACAAATGTGACCAATTTTTACTATTGATGCTGCCTATGCAGCTTCTGATCTCCTCAGCGGCGATCCTGGTCCTCAATGGCGCTGCCGGCAAGTTCCGTTCTCAGGTGTGCTTAGCGAGAATGACCTTTGCGACGTCACAAAGGTTATTCTCGCTAAGCACGCCTGGGAACGGAACTTGCCGGCAGCGCCGTTGAGGACCGGGAGGACTCTGGGGGCTGACAGAGGGTAAGCATATTTTTTATTTTAATTCTATTTTCTACAGGAATATGGTACCCAGGGCCTGGAGGAGAGTCTCCTCTCCTCCAGAAGACTCTGGGTACCATCCGCACATGAAGCACTCACTTTACGCATGGTGGGCATAGCCACATGCGTACAGTGAGCGTTTCAATGCAATCCTATGGAGGCGGAATTGCCGCGATTCTGCAAAATTAATGCTGCGGATTTTTCCTCTATGCCATTCCGCAGCGGAAAAATCCGCAGCATTTGGCACAGCAACTGCGGAATCCCATAGCACTGCATAGGATGCGTTTTGTTAGCGTTTTTATAAGCGTTTCCGCTGCGGAAAAACACGGCAGAAATGCTTAAAAAACGCAACGTGGGCACATAGCCTTAATCTTTCAGTGAGGCCCTGAAGGAATTGGCTTCTGAAAGTCGGGTCATTCCAATTGGTATCAGTTGACCACCTGCAAAATTCACAGATATAAGTCTCCACTGAACGATTCCCTTGCTGAATTCGACACAGCTTGGATTCAGCCAAGGAAATATGGTCAGGATCATCATAGACCAGGGCAAGGGCCCCGAAAAACTCCTCCACAGACTGCAGACACATAGAATCCTGTGGTAGAGAAAAAGCCCAGGACGGAGGTTCCCCCTGCAACAGTGAAATATTAATTCCTACTCATTGCTCCTCATCTCCAGAGGACTAAGGACAAAGTTTAACTTTAAACTACAATTTGCATGCCTCCTTAAACACAATAAAACTGTCCCTACCCCCAGAAAACCTGTCCGGGAGGGCAATTTTGGGTTCAAGCTGGACCAGCCTACCCAAAGAATCCCCCACAATAGGAGCCTGCAGCCGCTGCTGTTTGTGCTGAACCTCAGAACGAAAGTCAATCACCTCTGCAGCTTTTTTTGTTTGTTTTTTTCCTCTTCTTTTGCAAACGTGAATGGCGGGTGATAATGTCAAGCAACGTGAAGGAAAGGCTAAAGTGCAACACGAAGGGATAAGGGAAAGGGAACCAAACACTAGGGAAGGGGGAAGTGGCGACCCCTAGGCAGATCTAATGTCACCCTGTCTGCCCTATCGTTCCTATATAGGTTCCGCACCTATCGCCAAGCAGGATACCTAATCCCTGCCTGACCCTGGCGACAAGCTCTGCACCAGGAAGGACAGGATATGCGCTAGTCAATCCCCACTACCACTAAAGACAGATGGGATACGCAAACAAGCGGATCACTTAGCTTTGAAGTCACAGCTGCTCTTATCCCGGCGAGTTAGTGGAAGGGTGTGACTCTGCAATTTTGCCCCATCTTTGGTATTTTGCTGGGACTGTTCTATGTGTTATTTGGCTGTTTGTGGTTCAATAAATTATTACCACACTGTTTTACCTTCACCCTGTATTGTCTGAATAGTATTATGCCCACAGTAAAAAGAGAGCGGACGTTCTGCGAGATGATCCTTGGTCCATGCAGTTTCGGTTAGCTGACTAAGGCACCTGCTGACCCCCGTCTCCACATTTTGGTGGCAGCGGTGGGATACTGTCACAATCCATTTTTGGATTCCACTATGATTTAAATGTGTTTTTTCCCTTCAGACCAACAGAGGTTAATGTCAGTTTCCCTTGCTGCAACTGCAGAGTTGCTAAGTCAGGTGATGTGGGTGGTGCCAACTCCCATCATCCTTTAAATAGTCACCTGATGCATCAGCTGACTGTCGGTGATAGAGCAATCTATGTTGACCAAGCCTGGAGTAAGGAGCGCGTTGGTTGCAGTGGTGAATCTGCTGGTATCGTGGAGTTTGTGGTCCTGGTGCCTTTCTTCTGCTGTGCAGTGCTTTGCAGCAGAGAAAGTTGTTAAGCTAAGTTTTGTGTTTTTATCTCGTCTGTCTCGTGCTTGTCACCCCCCGTGTTGCACCTTCTGCAGTGGTGAGGCTAGCACCCATGCCTGCCAGTGCCCTAGCCAAGGCAGTGTGAGGTGAAAGTGAGGGACGAGGTTCGTGATGGCGGGGGGTGGGGTGGAAGGACCCGCTTAGGGTGTTAGGGGAGTGCAGGGACAGGCTCAGGTTCGAGCTCAGGAGGTGTCTATCCCTCATTCCCTATCGGCATGGCCTTCCTCTTCCCTTTACCATCCTGTTGTGTGTGTTGTGCCTTCCGCTGGACCGACCCCGTTAATACTACTCAGCCTGGTGGATCTGGGGTAGCTGCAGGGGACGGATGTTCTTAGACACCGTCCAAGGGCTCCACAACCAGGGAGGCATACAGTCAGGCACAGCAGACAATAGGTGAGGCATACACAGAAGGTTTCGGACAACACTATGTCCAACCTCACCAGCTCTGCCTTGAGAAGAGGACCAGAGTGGATATATTACTGCAACAAGAAATGGCAACTCCAGGTGTACCAGCTTCAACAGATTGAGTACCATAAACTGAAAATGCAAATAATGGTTTGGCAAGCTAGTCCGTTAATGGGGCTGGTAGCCGGCAGGAATTAAATGTCTAAAAGGAGTGGATACCTAATGGGAAGAAATAATGAGTGCAGTCCTATATGGTAAACCACTGTCCTAGAAACTAGAATAAAATTAAAATATGGCATCAAAATCAAAGATCAAGAATGAACACTGGTGATAAGGTACCTGGTATCCCGCTTTACAATTGCATGACATGTATATAGATTGTGGATAATTATAATGCAGGGAAAGTCAGTAGGTAGGATATTCAATACAGCCTATATGGCATGTAACCTACACTGCTGTTGCACCGTTCAGGTGTGATGCTATGAAACCTTGTAAGTCTTTGTGAGTGCTGGTCTGTTGCCATGGTCCGAGAAGGCAGAGTTCAGCTCTGTTGCGGTATGGATCGGGATAGGCACGTGCAGAGCCAGGGGAGCTCCGGCCGGTAGTGTCCCTGGTTATCCGGCAGGAAGAAAAATGTCCGACGATGCTTGGAGGCAGTGTGTGATGTCACAAAAGTGCGGAGTGTCTAGAAGACAGAGTGTCTAGAAGAAAACTGCCGCGTTTCGGGTAATACACGGTTCCCCTTCCTCTTGGTGTACCCATTTGACATCCTACAGGATGCCAGCTTAGGTGACCACGGCCCCGGCTGAAAGAATACAGTTCTGCTCCATTGACCATCACTGAACCCATGGATACATTTGGGGAGGTCAGGATGTGAACCCAACGGTCACCTGAGACCCATGGATACGTTTGGGAAAGTCAGGATTGGGACCCACCGGTCACATGGCTCCATGGAGATTTTCGGAGAAGCCAGGTTGTGATCCTCTGGTCACTTGGCCTTGTATCTCCATGGACTGTTAGCTTCCTAAGCTTGTCGCTACCTCCTCTCTGTCTGCGTGCCACAGGTGGGGGTAGTCGGCCCTGGAAGCTCTGAAGTCACAGCTGCTCTTATCCTGGCGAGTCATTGGAAGGGTGAGAATCTATAATTTTGCACAATCTTGGTTATTTTGCTGGGACTATTCTATGCATTATTTGCCTGTTTTGTGATACAATAAAGTATTACCACACTGTTTTACCCTCACCCTGTGTTGTTTGAGTAGTATTATGCCTACAGTAAAAGGAGAGCGGGCGTTCAGTGGGATGAGCCCTGGTCCATGTGGTTTTGGCTAGTTGACTAGAGCACACGCTGAACCCTGTGTCTCCACAACATAGTTTTACCTTTTTTTGTGGTATGAAATAGTGAAGTAGACCACACTATTCTATATAAAGATACAGATTAAAAAAAAGTATACTGTGCATGTTTTTTTCAGTGAGAGCCTATTGCAGAGGGATCCCACTTTATTCCTATTAAGCTGAAAATGTAATGCTCATCACAAATTAGAGCCACACATCAAATACTCCCGATGACTACCTCCAGCATAGGGCTCTTAAATTAACAGGAACAGAGTGTAAACCAGCCATAGACTTAAAGATGCTGGAAGAGTTCTGATGTTTATAGGGGTTGAGTATTAACCCCATAACGGCTGCACCTTTTTAGGTCTTAATGAGCCAGTCATTTTTTTTACTTTTTGCATTCATAACTTCATTGAGAGGTACAAATAATGCATTGTGTGTGTAATTTATACAATTTTTTTGCAGAGAGGATAAAGGAAAAATGTATTTTGATTTTAATACTTTTTTTATGCTGTTCTCATTTTACACTAAATAACCTAATGCATTTGTGTGCACACCACATACATTTTATACTTAATCAACATGTTCTTGAAGATTTTTGTCTCTCTTCACATCACTGTTGTGATTACGTAGCATATTGAAACCAATAGTGCTGATCCACTGAACGTTGGAAACCGGCACTGCAAGCAACGCCATATTCTCCATCAATAGGACAGAATCTACAATGGAGACTCCAAACACAGGACGGCACAGGACGCTTATTCCATAGTACTGTAAAAGTGATGCTCTAGAATAAGGTTCTAGAGTAAGGGCAGCTAATAATGAGGGCAATCTGGCCTGTTTCTCTGCCCCCCAGGCACCCGGGGGGCCATGGCTAGATTGCCCTCATGTGCGGTGGCCAGGGTGCGATCTGTCCTCTGCTTCCTGCCGGGCGCTTTGTCTGACACAGGCGCACCGCTGGATGACGTCAGCATTCAGCACGCACCTGTGTCAGAGAGAAAGTGCTGCCAGCGACGATGATGTTGCAGCTGTGGGGGAACGTGCAAAGAGGTGAGCGGTGGTGTTTGTTTTTTAACAATACATTTGGGGGAGGTGGGGGAGAACAATGATTGGGGTGGTGGAGAGGGCAATGATGGAGGTGGTGGAGAGGGCAATGATGGAGGTGGTAGTGGAGAACAATGATTGGGGTGGTGGAGAGGACAATGATTGAGGTGGGGAGAGAACAATGATGGAGGTGGTGGAGAGGGAAATTATGTAATGCAGGGGGAAGACAATGAAGGATGTGGGAGATTCGGATGGGAGAAAGGAGGACTTATAATAGACTCATGAACAAGGGAACGTGGAGGATGTTACATATGGATGTAAAATGAATTAGGTGGTGGAGGAGGGTGCTAAGCTCCTGATACCATCCTCCTCCATCTCACAATTCATCGTGATGTTATCGGTGACATCAAATGTATTGGGAACTGGGAGAGGAGGAGGTAAGGTGCATAGGACCCTTTATAATGAACAGAAAGGTGGGAGAAGACTCTGTCAAGGACTTGTAATGAATTGGGAGGTGGCGGAGGATGCTCAGTACCTGATAGTGTCTTCTCCCACCCCCAAATTCATTATGATGCCATCAAGGACTTATAATGAATGGGGGGACACAGGACACGGACTAAGGCTATGTGCACACATTCAGGATTTGCAGGAGAAAACTCTGCTGAATATCGTAATGTATTGGCAGGAAGGACGCTGTGTAAAATAAATTTATTTTTTGCAATGTTTTTGCCATGCTTTTGTTGCGTATTTTCCCCCGCTCAATAGTATGGTTGAAATACACTGCAACAATTGATATTATGCAGATTTTAATCTGAGGCAAATCTGTAAGAAAAAAATAAGCAACGTGTGCATGAGACTTCAGGAATCTCATTCACTTTGCTTGTACTGTAAAACCCTGCATATATTCCTTGTGCACACAACCTTACAGTTAATTGGGGAGAGTCACAGACTGGATAATTTATATTATTGGGCGGCAGAGATTATAGTTATTGGGGGACACAATGCTGCTTATCACATTAAATTTTTAATTGTGGGGTATATATCTGTATTCAGGGAGTAGACACATGTATGTATGTATACAATGTATGTGACATTGGTATTTTCAGGGCTGCGATGATCATTGTGACAACACGAGTCGAGGCTGGTAGATGTTGAAATGAAGGTCTGACCAGATGGAGAAGAAACAGAAGAAAACGGCACTAACCAGACGAGACGTCAGCAGTAAGTGCCTGGATGAAGATATTATTCTGTATCTGCACTGTGTGACATGGAGTGATAATGTTATCTGTAAAATCCCTTATTCTACATTCTGACATGTGTGAAATGTCTGTGAGCTTCCAGATTTTTCTATCAGACGGCACACGGACTCGTAGAGTTTTTTATGTACTCACTTATTATGTATAGCAGTCCCTTAGTATATAGGGGACTCACTTAATATGTATAGCAAAGTCCCTTAGTATATAGTGTACTCACTTAGTACGTATAGCGCCGTCCTTAGTTACATAGTTTCCTCTTATTACGTACCTTCCTCTCTAGTTATATATGGTGCCGTCCCTTATTATATAGCTTCCTCTGCTGTTATGTACAGCACTGTCTCTTACATAGTGTACTCTTGTTATTTTTAATATTCACAGTGCCCTCTTTTATTACATATTCCCCTCTCTTGTTAGATATAAAATGACGGCGGATGGAGCAACCCATGACCAGACGACCAGTCCATCAGCTCCTCCATCAGAAAAGAAGGTTTCACATGCAACATCAGCAGTCAATGTATTATATATCTAACAAGACAGGATGGTATGTAATAAAGCTAGGGTGCTATATAATGCGATATATAAGGGACTGTACTGTATATAACAAAAGAGGGCACTGTGTAATAAGGGACAGCAATATACATAACAAAGGAGGCTATATAATATATATATATTATATATATATATATATATATATATATATATATGTGTGTATATATATCTGTAGCTTTGTCACAATAAAAGGGGGGGGAGAATCAGACACATTTTTTGCATAGGGGCCCCAAAGCTGTCAGTGTCCTCCCCTGCTCCTTTGTGAACAGCTTCGATCATGGAAGAAAAAAAGGATCAGGGATTTGCCCGACCTTTATCTACATCATCTGATGGAGAAGTGTCGGGAGGCCCCCATACATATTAGAGGGTGGTCCGATCCTTATAAAATTGGTGTCTTTGGATAGATTTATTGTTTATAGAGGCCTTGAGTGTTTTGCTGCAACATCCGAGACATTACAGATGGTGGTTTCTCTGACCAGTTTGCAGTTTTGTAGATTCACCCCATTAGTGGATGCTAAAAAGCTAAGTATTCTGTCGAACGCTCACCTCCTCCTCATCGAGCATAAGAAGCTGATTTCCAGAGATGACACAGTATCGTGGGTTCCAAGCTGGGCGGTCATACGGAGAGGTGACATAGGGCATCCGATGCATGGGAGGTCCTCGAGCATCTAAGTGACAAACAGAAAGAAAATGTTTTATTTTAATTTCTCATCCAAAATTTGCAGGAACCTTTACATGACGCTTTCTATGTTTCTGGCGACATTTATTACCATGCTCTTCAATCTACACCTCAGTGAAAGGTTTGGACTGCAAATTTATATACAACCCAAAAAGAAGGCATCATTAAAATTAGTCAGAGAGGAAATGTAAAGACGGACTCTCTTAAAGTAAATCTGCCAGCAGGTATTCAGACCCCCCCCAAAAAAATGTATATCTGCATGTAGCTCTTCCATAGACAAGTCCAGCAATATCTTTACATGGCCACTCTGTTCCTTCACTGCTGAGAAATCAGTGTTTGAATTGAGATGTAAATGAGCCTGAAGGACTATGGTAGATCTGAAGCCTCTGTCACTCCAGCTCTATACCCCGCCCAGTGCCGCCTCCTCCTGCTTGACTGATGACAGAGGCTTCAGATCTGCAATAGACCTTGCCTCATTTGCATATCAATGCAAACACTGATGAATGACCATGTAAAGATATGGTTGGACTTGTCTAAGAAACAGCTACAGTACATGCACATATAAAATAGTTTGGGGGTGAAATCCGGTAGACAGATTCCGTTTAAGGTCAGAGGTCAGTTATAAGTTACGTATGATTCGGATGGACTCTCTTACAAGAGGTCACTCGTCACATTACTCTTGACTGTATTAGTCACTTTTTAAGTTATTCATAGCGTGGATGGACTTTGTCAACTACAGAGATCACTTTTTACACCACTCATGGTGTGGATGAAGTCTCTTGTCCATGGAAGTCATTTTTTAGGTTACTCATAACGCACAAGAACTACAGAGGTCACATTTTTTGTCATTCATTGTGCAGATGATCTCTCTTAGCCACAGAGGACACATTTTACATCACTTATAGTACAGATGGTCGCTTTGTATATTGTCGCTTGTGGTGCAGGTTGGCCATCTTTACAACAGATGTTACTTTTTACATCACTTATGGTGCAGATGGACACCTTTGGACTACAGAGTTTACTTTTTAGATTTTTTTTTAATGGTGTGGATGGGCCCTTTGGACTACTGATGTCACTATTTAGTTTACTCATGGTGCAAAAGACTTTTATTTAAATGTATCTAATACATGTCATCTAAACTATTATTAAAAGTGCTAAAGTGGTATTGCTTTATATGAAATTTTATTAGATTCCTATAGGAGGTATCACTGCCCTATGGGCTATTATTTCTCCTACGTAGATAAAGGGCTGCATTTCATTAGCTAGTGTAGCCTTATTAGGGTAAGTATAGGAAGTATAGAATGCAAAACCACTAAAACTAGTTAAGATTAACTCATAGCCTCCCCAACATGTTTCAGGGAGGCTACATAGCCTCAGCCCCCTGATGAAGCCTGTATAGGAGAAAACATGTTGGGGAGGCTATGAGTTAATCTTAGCTAGTTTTAGTGGTTTTGCATTCTATACTTGCTATACTTACCCTAATAAGGCTACACTAGCTAATGTACTACAGCCCTGTATCTAGGTAGGAGAAATAAAAGCTGATAGGGTAGTGATACCTACTATAGGAATCTAATAGAATCTAATATAAATAAATACCACTTTAACAGTTTGAATAATAGTTTAGACAACATGTATACATTTCAATAAAAGTCAAGTTTTAATGGCAGCATTCCTTAAATTGAATTTCTTTAACCTCTGGGTAATTTGTTGATACAAAATTTGATTCCCTAAAACGTTCTTGTAGACACCCAGCTGTTTTATTAACTCATGGTGTGAATGGACTACATAGGTTACTACTTAGGTTACTCATGGTGCAGATGGACTCTGTTGACTACATAGGTCAATGTTACGGTTACTTATGCACTAAGTGGACTCTCTAGACTAAAGACTTCACTATTTAGGCTACTCTTGTTTCAGATATACTCTCTTGACTATTGAGGTCACTATTTAGGTTACTCATGGTTCAAATGGACTTTTTTGAGTAGAGATGAGCGAATTTGTTCAGATTCGGTTCCGAATACGATCGGAATCGAATATTGTTTTTGCAATATTTGTCGAACACAGCCAAACGTCATTAAAGTCAATGGGAGTACATATTACCGATTATGTTCGGAAACAATCATAAGCCATATATTCGGCCCGAATAGTGTTCGAATATGGCACGAATGTCAAAATCAGATTTGGGGCCAAAATCCGAACAAATTTGCTCATCTCTACTCTTGAGTACAGACATTACTCTTTAGGCTACTCTTGTTTCAGATATACTCTCTTGACTATTGAGGTCACTATTCATGTTACTCATGATGCAAATGGACTCTCCTGAGTTCAGACATCACTCTTTAGGCTACTTAGAATGTAGATAAACCCTCCTGACTATACAGGTCACTATTTAGGTTACTCATCGAGTGGATGGACTTTCTTAACTGTAAAATCCTCTCCCTATGTCAGAATTTCCCCAGTTTACTCAAGCATTAGTAAAATTCCTATTTCCTTATGCCTCTTCGTGTAAAATTCACGTGACTCGCACTTTCAGAAGTCTAGTTCTTTCTTTACCAGTATACATCTACATCATGGTCACACCTTCATAATTAAAAACAAGTACCGTAATGTATGACCGGTTTATTCATATTGCCTGCGTTATGATCACATTCATCTTGCAGTCATCTGATTTATGCTTTAGATATTATTTTTGCCTTTAGAAACTCTTATTACTTACTGTTTTAATCCCTCTCATAATTTCATTTTGTATATTTTTACTAGCAATGCTATCGTAGCCATCTGATTTTACACAGCTCATCAGATTGTTTCACCCAAGTTTTATGCAACTTCTGATACAATTATTTACCCTGTGTATCTAATTTCTCTGCTTTCACAAAGGACTTAAAAAGGTACCCACATCAAAGGTTTTGCCCATAAAAGTTGTGACAAAGTCACTGGTAAAGTGATGGAGGGGAAATATGTTTCACTACGCTTAATGGCGTCAGTGATATAAAACCCAGATATTTTCCTGCAGCACACTAAGTGCAGTGAGGGGTTAAAAGCTAATTTGTATAATGGGCTGAGTTTTATGTGGACATTCATAGAGTGGATGGGAGGATTTCCATCTTATCTCCACCCCAAGATGTGGTCTGGACCTCTCTGACCTTTCCCGGCGCCTGCGCACTGCAGTACTCTGCTCTGCCCTCACCAGAGCAGAGCAGTGCGCCTGCGCAGGAGCCGAGACGGGACAGAAAGAACACGCCGGCTTCGTCACAAGATGGGAGGCCCCAGACCTGACCGCGACGCCCATCTGACCCGAACGGACGGCGGAATGCCCCTGGGTGAGTATAATATAACTCGTTTTTCTTCACTTTCAGATAACATCGGGGGCTTATCTACAGCATTACAGAATGCTGTAGATAAGCCCCTGATGGCGGTGGCCCTATCTCATAGGGCGAAAATGAGGTGACAGATTCCCTTTAAGTAACTGGCCTCCAAAGGCAGCAGTGTTCAATGTCTGGAGAGGAACACTCCAGAGAAGTGTTTGTGCTGGAACCAACATGAACAGTGTGTGTTCTGCTAGTGGTGAGGAGGAGGAACCCTACTCTAAGGGCCTGTGCACACGTTGCGGATTTGCCTGCGGTTCCGCAGTGGTTTTTGCCCTGCGGTTCCGCTGCAGTTCCGCAGGCAAGGCACTGTGTAATGTAAATCTATGGAAAAAAAAGAAGCTGTACACATGATGCGGAATTTTCCGCGCGGATTTGGTGCGGTTTTAAAACCGCAGCATGTCAATTCTTTGTGCGGATTCCGCCGCGGTTTACTGTGATTTGTGCTACCATTTTGTTTTGTTTCCATGTTTTGCCCATAGGGCTGTATTTGTTTTACTACACCTTGGTTTATGCTGCCTATAATAAACCAAAGGAATTTCTTAAAGAGATAGTGTTCCCGTGTCTACCTCCATGTCCAACCGAGTGAGCTGATCTACCACAGGTGGTGTTAGATGTGCGGGCAGCATTCCCAGCGAACACATGTGACGGCTACAAGAGGCGCTGCATGTCCTGGATGAAGGTAGCCACAAGCCAGCATACATCAGGCAAAATGGAGGACCTGCTTATGCATCTGATACAATCACAGCAGCAAGAGCACTAACAGAATCAGCAGCAATTACAGCAGCAACAAATGGTGCAACAGGAGACAAGTAAGCTGCTTATACAACAAATGCAACAGCAGTACCAGCAGCAGATTGACTTTCTCGCAGAGGCGGTTCGTGGAAGGCCGGCAGCCCCTCCCCCAAGTTCAGGTGACGACACATACATCTGGAAGTCGGTAAGACGAGCCATGCAAAAAAATGTCCCCGGGTGATGATGTGGAAGCATTTTTGACTGTGTTTGAGCGGGTAGCAGAGCGTGAAAAGCTGTGGGCGGAGATGCTGGCCCCCTATCCAACTTGTGAGCCCCAAAAGGATTATTATGATTTGCTGTTGCAGGATGCACAGGAGTATGCCAAATTAAAAACTGAATTTTGGCACGTGTGGGAGTGACTATGTCGGTCAGAGCACAAAGGGTTCATCACTGGGCATATTATGGGGACATACCGACTCAATCCCAAATATTTGATATACTGCATCCTGTGCAAAAATGGTTGCAGCCGGAATCCTTCCCTCCAGCGTAGATGGTCGAGCAAGATGTCATGGACAGATTCATGCACTGCCTTCCTAGGCCGATGCTGACCTGGGTTGCCCAGGGTGATCCCTGAAATGCGGACAAACTGGTGGGCCTAGTGGAACGGTACCAGGTGGTCAAGAGGTCCCTCAGAAAGCCAGGGGGTGGTGCATCACCATACTGGGGTACCCAGAGGGAGCCTGAGTCCCAAAAGAGGGGTAGTAGAGCCACCACTGAGGGAGTCCTAGATTCCAAGGGGTCGCTGAGGTGGTGTCGTTGGTAAAGACTTGCTCTGCTGTAGATGTTGCTGTCCGGGACATATAGCCGCCCGTTGTCCTTAGCGAGATGGACTGCAGCCTACGGAGGCGCTGCTCGTATTATGTCTATCCCGCCTGCAGTGTGGACTATCAGCCCGGTAAGGGGCCGCAGGCATGTCCCGTGACAATAAAATGAATGGTGGTGTCAGGACTCAGACTCGGGGAGCTTGGTGACCCTGATAAGGGCCTAACTCCCCCACCAGTTGATCCCAGGGAAACACATGGGCGTCCACTGTATCCACTGGGACTCCAAGGACTACCCGTCACCAGAGTGTTGTAAAAAACTAGCCGGGCTACTGAGTCTCATGAGGTCGGGAAGACAAAGGTTTGCTACACACCGTAATAATCAGGTGGAACTTCAGCCTGTTCTGGGACTTGTGGCAAAAGACGGGATGCCAAGTGACGCAGACAGGAGCCAGCTCAACCCTGATGAAACCTTATCGGAGGTGGATGAGTTCCCCTTGTGTGTCCTGGCTGGTGACAAGATCGAGACGTTGACCGGTGAGGCCGAAATATCTGAACTGGGGTTTCTGGCGGAATTTTGGGACTTCTCAAATGCGGGATCTTACCCTAAAAGGGGCATTTGAAAATGTGTCTGTGATAAATGGGGTTGCCCAATAGCCGGGTGCCGACATCTGGCTCCCGTACTTTGCAGTTAATGAGGAGTTGCTCTATAGGGTGACTAAACAGTAAGGGCAAGTCTTAGAACAGCTGTTAGTCCCAGGACCCTATAGACGTAGGGTACTAGATCTGGCCCATTCTCATTTCTCAGGGGGCATCTAGCTGTAGATAAAACCCAACAGCGAGTCCTTCAGAGGTTCTACTGGCCTGGGTGTCACAGGGACATTGTTCATTTCTGCCAATCCTGCCCTACCTGTTTGCTAAATGCTCCCATATCCCACAGTCAACTAGTTCCGTTACCCATTATAGAGATCCCCTTTGACCGAATTGCATGGACCTGGTAGGAGCCCTAGTTAAGTCCGCCCAAGACCACCAATACATCCTGGTGATCATGGATTATGCGACACGTTACCCAGAGGCAGTACCACTGAGGAACTCCTCAGCCAGGAGTATAGACCGAGAGCTAGTCTATACTTTCTCACGGACCAGGGAATTCTGACGGGCCAAGAAACACCGTTCATGTCCAAGGTAATGAGAGAGTTATGTAAAGCCCTCCAGATTACCCAACTTAGGACATCTGTCTACAATCCGCAGACGGACGGCCTCATGGAAAGATTCAACAAGACCTTTATGCTTAAGAAGGTTGTGGAGGAGGATGGCCGGGACTGGGATTGCCTGTTACCTTACCTACTGTTCTCCATTAGAGAAGTCCCACAGGCCTCTACGGGGTTCTCATTGTTCAAGCTATTATACACCCTCGGGGACTTCTGGACATTGCAAAGGAGACCTGGGAAGCAGAGGTAACACCCCACCAAAGCATGATCGAACATGTGGCCCAGATGCAGGTCAAGATCGTCAGTGTGATGATGATTATGAGGGAGAACCTCCTTCAAGCCCAAAGTCCCAGGCAAGGGTCTACAATTGGTCGGCAAGACTGAGACAGTTTAGCCCTGGAGACCGGGTGTTGGTGTTGATCCCCACAGTTGAAAGTATGTTCCTGGCCAAGTGGCAAGGGCCATATGAGGTGGTTGAAAGGTTGACTGAGGTCAACTACAAAGTCCACCAACCAGGGAGAAGAAAGCCATACCAGGTGTACCACATTAACCTGCTGAAACCGTGGAGAGACAGGGATCCAGTAGAAGCAACGTGCCTTGGGGCCCATCCTGAAACTAAAGTCGAGGATGTCACAGTGGCAGAGACATCTGATGGCTGTTTTCATTATACCAGGATGCTGTTCAGTCTACAGGGAGCTCCAGCTACCTGTCATGACACAGCTGTCGGGTGACCCGGAACCAGGGGCTCCTTCCCTGTCCCTAATACTATGGGGCGCCCTAGCTCCCTGCTCCCCAGGATACGTCAGGTGGCAGAGTTAGTCCTCCGTCTGGCCTCTTCCCCACCCAGGGAACAGGGGGCACTACTGTGCACCGTAGTACACCTAACCGACAAACGAGGCAACTCAAACAAGGTTTAACAGAAAACTCCAGGGATACAAAAGACGGATTTTGGTAAGAACTTACCTGTAAAATCCTTTTCAGCGAAGAAGGAAGGGAGACACACCATAACTAGTGGGTAGGCGGAGCCCCAGATAGGATCAATACCTCAGATTAGAAAGCGTGTTGACCGGCCCCTCCAGCTCGGGCTCCTCCTACTCAGCTCTTCAGTCGTACCAAAGCTTAAGGAAGAACAATATCACCAGCGAAGCAACATAACCCCTTCTGAAGGACTTCAGAGAAAAATACAAAAGTACAGGTTATGCATGCATTTGGCAAAGAAAAAAACACACAGTCCCAGGTACTACTCACTGAACCTGACTACTGCGATAAGCTGGCAATGCTGGAACAGAGCCGTAGCGCGTCGACCTCAGCTCAGAAAATCGCTATCAGAGAAGGGTCACGCTGCTTCTGTAAATATAACAACACACTTCTGCCATGGGAGGGATGTGTGTTTCCCTTCCTTCTTCGCTGAAAAGGATTTTACAGGTAAGTTCTTACCAAAATCCGTCTTTCAGCTGCAGATGAAGGAAGGGAGACACACCATAACTAGTGGGACGTCCCAAAGCAGTCCAAAAATTAGGGTGGGAAAAAAACAAAAGAGGCAGAAACCCAACAACCTAGATAAATGCGCAACAGGCGCCAAATACAAGATAACTTAAAACTTAGATTACCGCTGCCTGCAGGACCCTACGTCCTAAGGCCGCATCAGCGGAAGCACTGACGTCCACCTTATAAAACTTTGTAAATGTGTGGACGGAACGCCAGGTCGCCGCTCAGCAGAGCTGAGCTGCCGAAGCAGTGGCGTAGCGTGGGGGGGGCGGTCCGCCCCAGGCGGCACGTGTGTGTGGGGGCGGCGCAGCAGCAATTCCATATGCACCCCTTCATTGCCCTCCCAACTTCGCACAGCCAGCATTTACCATTGCTGTGCTGTGCCTGGTAAAGGTTGTAGCAGGACCTGTGATGAGGTCACAGGAGGGGAGGAGTTAGGTGTCACATGATCTTCAGGCCCCTGTGTGCAGGAAACTGCTGTTTTGGTCGTCATGGTGCTGGATGATGGTAAGTTTATATGTGGGATCATAAGGGGTTTACAGTGTGGATGTAGCTTAGCTGTGTGTGCATGAGGTGTACGGAGCGGAGCCGTGTGTACGAGGTGTACGGAGCGGAGCCGTGTGTACGAGGTGTACGGAGCGGAGCCGTGTGTGTGTACGAGGTGTACGGAACGGAGGTGTACGGAGCGGAGCCGTGTGTGTACGAGGTGTATGGAGCGGAGCCATGTGTGTACGAGGTGTACGGAGCGGAGCCGTGTGTGTACGAGGTGTACGGAGCGGAGGTGTATGTACGAGGTGTACGGAGCAAAGCAGTGTGTGTACGAGGTGTACGGAGCGAAACCGTGTGTGTACGAGGTGTACGGAGCAAAGCCGTGTGTGTACGAGGTGTACGGAGCGAAGCCGTGTGTGTACGAGGTGTACGGAGCGGAGCCGTGTGTACGAGGTGTACGGAGCGAAGCCGTGTGTGTACGAGGTGTACGGAGCGGAGCCTTGTGCGTGTGAGGTGTGTGGAGCGGACCCGTGTGTGTACAGGGCCACAAAGAGCGGAGCCGGGCATGTACAAGGGTCCTGTTACTTGCGGGATCTGTGTGCTTGGGGGCTGCAGGGGGAAGGAGGGGTGCCATTATGTGCATGGGTCTGCGTGGGGACGGAGCGAATGCTGTTATCTGTGTAGGGCTGGGTCCCTGTCCCGCTGTCCTGGCCGGGAGGTTTACTTTCCCGCATTAGAATCGTACATGCGGAAACCCGGGGACCTCCCACACGTTCTGGCAGCCACATGTCACGTTCCACCGGAGGTGACGTGCTGTAAGTCAGCTGAACGCTGGAAATGACCGTTGACCTCATTTCCGGCGGTCAGCTTACAGCAGCAGGTACTGTAACTCGTTCTCGGGAGAGTCTTCAGAACGGCGACGCATCAAGCCGCTGGATCTGTTGGAGTGAGAGCCGGGTATTGTACGGACCGCTGCATACAATACCCGACTCTCACTGAGCGAGACAAGCAGCATGTGGGGATCTCAACATGGGATCTGTTCAACAGATGAAGAGATCCCCAGATCCTGCCTGTCTCGCTCAGTGAGAGCCGGGTATTGAATGGAGCGCCTCATAGCTGGTGAGATCCCCACATCCTGGGGAAATGAGGTCAGCGATGGAACGTGACTTGTGGCTGCCAGAATGTGTGGGAGGTCCCCGGGACGATTCTAATGCGGAAAGTAAACCGCCTGGCCGGGACAGCGGACAGGGTCCCGAAATCGGGACTGTCCCGCTGAAACCGGGACGGTTGAGAGGTATGTGTTTATAATTATTGTTTATGAAACAGTGTGATCAGCAGTGCTAAGTGGGTGTGGTCAGGGCGTGGATATGGGTGTGACCAGTGAAATGGGTGTGGCTAGGGGTGTGGTCTAAAATTTGCCGCCCCGGGCGCCACAAACAGTTGCTACGCCACTGTGCCGAAGCCCCTTGATGAAAGGCCCACGATGAAGCCACAGCCCTCGTGGAGTGAGCTCGAACCTTAATCGGGCAAGGTTCGCCTTTAAGACGGTAAGCCTCCAAAATGGCTGACCGAATCCAACGAGCTATAGAGTCCTTGGAAGCTCGTTGACCACGTCTACGACCTGCTGGAATCACAAACAGAGAATCTAACTTCCTAAAACCTTGAGTAACAGACAGATAGAACTTCAAGGCCCGCACTAAATCCAATTTGTGCAAATCTCGTTCCTTTGCATTCCTCGGGCCCGGACAAAGGGAGGGCAACACAATATCCTGGTTAACATGAAATTGCGACACCACCTTATGTAGAAAGTCGCCCCGTGTGCGAAGCACTACTCGATCCGGGTAAAACTCCAGGAAAGGCGGCGAGCAAGAAAGAGCTGCCAACTCAGAAACCCTTCTTAAAGAGGTTACCGCCACTAAGAATGCAACCTTCCAAGAAAGTAACGAAAGGCTAGTAGAACCCATAGGCTCAAAGGGCACATGCTGAAGAGCCTCCAAGACAAGGTTGAGTCTCCAAGGAGACACAGGTGCCTTCCGCGGTGGAAACTGACGGGTTACTCCTTGAAAAAAAGAACGCACGTCCCTACGCGAGGCGATAGCCTTCCGAAAAAGCACGGACAAAGCAGAAACCTGACCCTTCAGAGTGCTAACTGCTAAACCTTTGTCCAACCCGTACTGTAGAAAAGCCAACAGATTGGGAATGGAAAAAATCCTCGAATTCCTTGAGGAACCCGAACACCACGAAAAGAAGGCTTCCCAAGTTCTGTGATAAATCTTAGTAGTGGCCGGACCTCTAGCAGCTCGCAGAGTGGCAATGACTGCAGCTGAGAAACCTCTACGGGTCAATATTTCGGTCTCAAGAGCCACGCCGTCAAACGTAGAGACTTCAAGTCCGGATGACGAACGGGCCCCTGGGATAACAGGTCCGGGCGAAGAGGAAGTGGAAATGGCGGAGCCGCCAAGAGCGACACCAGTGTCGAGAACCACGTCCTCCTTGGCCAATCCGGGCTATCAGCATAGCCGGAATTCTCTCCAGTCTGATCCGACGCAGCACCAGAGGAAGTAAGGAAATTGGCGGAAACACATAGACCAGTTCGAAATGGTCCCACGGAGCTACCAGAGCATCCACCGCCACAGCCTTCGGGTCCTTGTACCTGGATATGAAGGTTGGTAGCTTGGCATTGAACCTGGATGCCATCAAATCCACTTGGGGGGTTCCCCAACGGGAGCACAGTAGTGCAAACATTTCCGGATGGAGACTCCATTCTCCAGGATCCATCTTCTCGCGACTGAGGAAGTCCGCCGTGGTATTCTGGACTCCTGGAATGTGGATCGCAGAGATGGCTGAAACCCTGGTCTCGGCCCATAGCAGGATCCGAGACACCTCCATCATGAGCCTGGAACTCCTCGTCCCGCCTTGGTGATTGATATACGCGACCGCCGTCGCGTTGTCTGTCTGCACTCGGACTGGCAGACCGCTCAAAGGGACCGTCCAGTGTTGGAGTCAAAGAAAAATTGCCCTCAATTCCAAGATATTGATCGGTAGAATAGACTCTTCCGATGACCATACTCCCTGGATCCAAAGGTCGTTCCAGACACCCCCCCAGCTCGTCAGGCTGGCATCGGTGGTTATGACCGACCACTTCGGAGGGAGGAAAGATTTCCCCAGGGATAACGCTTCTGGACGTAACCACCATTCTAGGGATTCCCGTACCCTGTGAGAGATGATGACGCTGCAATCCAGCGAAGCCTGCGATCGATCCCAACGACTCAGAATGAGCCTCTGGAGGGCCCTGGAATGAAACTGGGCAAACGGAAGTGCCTCCATGGACGCCACCATCAAACCCAGGAGGCGCATACACTTCCTAAGGGACATTGCTGTCGAAGACTTCATAGTCTGTACATGTCGAAGTAGACATGTCCGCTTGTCTGGGGGTAGGGACACCACTGCCCGTACCGTGTCGAAATGCATCCCTAAAAACAGGATTGACTGAGACGGCTCCAGAGACGACTTCTCCCAATTGACCAGCCACCCGAAATCCTCCAGGAGCTGAAGGGATAGGTTGCGAGCCGTCACCCGCCTCCTCCTTTGAGGATGCCACAATCAAAAGATCGTCCAGGTAGGGAAAAATCGCAACCCCCTGTCTTCGAAGAATTGCCATGAGAGGCGCCAGAATTTTTGTAAAAACTCTGGCGCCGAGGCCAAGCCGAATGGCAGAGCCACAAACTGGTAATGGTCCTGACCTATGGCAAAACGAAGGAAGCGCTGATGAGTCCTTCCGACGGGAACATGCAAATAAGCGTCGCGAATGTCGATTGACACCAAAAAATCGTTCTGCGACAGGGCCGCCACCACGGAGCGAAGTGACTCCATGCGGAATTTTTGGGTGTGGACATGCCGATTCAATCTTTTGAGATCCAGAATAGGACGAAATTTGTCCTCCTTTTTGGGAACCACAAAAAGATTGGAATAAAATCCTCTTCCTCGGTCCTCCGGCGGTACCAGTATTACCACACCCTTCTGCAGAAGGGAGTCGACCTCTCGCAGCAGAGCGGTAATTAACTCGGGCTCTGACAGTGTGCGAGACTGGCAAAACCTGTCCGGAGGTCGAGACGAAAACTCTATGAAATAGCCTGCCGACACTACCCGCGTTACCCAGGTGTCCGGAACGCGGAAAACCCAAGTCACTTTGAATTGGAGCAGGCGACCCCCCACTCGAGAGCCCTCGAATGGAAACCTGGCGTCAATCCGCCTTGGCGGGCTTCTTGTCAGTCTCCCGCTTGTCTTGACGGAAACTTGATTTCCAGGGAGTACGGGATTTCTGAGTTCATTTTTTTCCCGAAAAAGAGGGACGACCCGATCCCCAAGAGGACTGACCGAATCGTCCCTTGGAACGAAAGGATCGCCGGCCACCACCGGCACCAGTCCTGCCAGGCGCAGAAGCCGTAGCCCTTCGCTGTGGTAAGGCTGCTTCTTTCGTCTTTGCCTTGGCAATCAGCTCTGAAAGATCAGATCCAAAAAGCTGACTACCCTTGTAGGCTAGAGACAGCAAACCTTGTTTTGACACTGCGTCCCCAGTCCACTGTCTAAGCCACAGTGCTCTTCTGACTGTGACCGCCGAAGCTTGCGCCCTGGACAACAGAGATGCAGTATCCAGACCTGCATCATAGCTATAAGAAACTGCAGTCTCCAATAAACCGAGAAGTCCGTCTATCTCGGATAACGGAGATCCATTTTGCAACGCCGTTCGTATACGGTCCAACCAGCACAGGGAAGCCCTACAAGCACACATGGATCCTAGCACCGCTTTGAATCCATGACCCGAGGCCTCGTAGTTGGATTTCGCTGCCATCTCCGTTTTTCTGTCTAACGGTTCCTGCAGACTTGCCTTCCCTTTAACAGGGAGCAATGAGGATTTACTAAGCTGGGATAAAGGAACATCCACTTCAGGAGAAGAAATCCAATTATCCGTCAACTCCGTAGAACACGGATATAGTGCGTCAAAAAAACGTGTTCCTTGAAAACGTTTATCTGGACACAGGCGTTCCTTCTCCACTACTTCATTAAGCTCATCTAGAGCTGGCAATGTCGCTCGTGACTTACGGTACTCTTGGTACATTCGAGGTGACTTACCAGGACGTGTAGTTACCTCCTCCGGCAACTGTAACGCCTCCCTCATGGCTTCAATAAAAGCCTCTGTTCGGTCTAAAGAGACAGAATGTCCCTGCCGATCCTTATCTGAACCGGATAACTCCCCATCTGAATTTGAAGGGGAACTGGCCTGTGTCGCTTCCTTCCATGAGAGGATCTTGCTGACACCCAATGACCTAAAAGGTCAGAAAGGCCATCAATAGAGCGAGCGATGGCATCCAATTTGGCATCGCTGTGACCTCCAATTGCTGCGCTTGACGTCGAGGCCTGTGTATCAGACTCGCGTGACTGATTCTGAAGCAGATTTGGCACACGGTCCGCACCTTCTGGACCCTGTTCCGACATGCCCTTACACAGTATAAGGCAGGTCAAAGCCTGTCAGCAATTATGAAAAAAAGTGTGGCTTCTCAAGCGAACGCAGCAAGCACGCTGAAGGGTTAAAGCCCTTAGTGAGAGAGCTACCCCATATTCAGCAATATAATTAACTCTTACAAGTTCTGACCCCAAACTGGGATAGAACCTGTGCGGCTGTTGAAAAGGTTAACCCTTTAAAAGGGGTTAATATCGCCGACTCCCCACTACTCCCTTATTAATAGAAGGGGTGTGCGAGTCCCATGGCAAAATAAGGTCTCTATATAAGACCGCAGCTGCAAGATAACGCTATCTGTATTTTCTCTACAGATAGGTTCTGCGCTGTGGGGGTGAGAGCGTTATCACTCACCCAGCTGGTCGCGGTGATGTAAATGTGATACGGGAGGAGCGGAGCAGGAAGGAGCCCGTGGAGCCTTTTTGTAATGGCCGCCGCGCTGAGAGGAATCTGAAGAGAAGCGCCTAATCGCGCGCTTCTGTGACAGAAAAGCCCGGGAGCGTGAAGCCACGCCCCCCGCCGGCTCAAAAAAAGAGCGCGAACTCCTTCGCTCTCTGCTCCCCCCTGTCCTGCAGGCGTCTGCCTGCGGACAGAATACAGTCACCAAACATGTATTTCACAAGTAACAGCGGCTGCCGCAACAGCCGCTGAAAGCACTCACACACACTTTAATAAAAATGTGAGGTAAAAATGTGAGGTACTCACCAGCCGAGCGCCACAGGGACCCCCAGGGGTTTCTGGCGCTATGCCCATGCTTCCCACCAGGGCGGGGGACGCAGTGACCCCTGTGCGCGGTTTGCGCCCCCGCCAGGGAAGCCATCCTCATCCCCCCGGGCCGGCAGGATTCTGCAGGGACCACCATTAGGGTAATTACAGATCCGTCAAGGGAGAGGTTGGGGTCCAGCAGCGCTGAGACCCCTGAGACCTCTAGACCACTCTGGTGATCCAAGTCTCTTGTCCGATAAAAAATAATAAAATCTTCTGAGGAGCTGCTTCCAGCAGCGACCGTCCTCTGAGACCTCAAATTTTAGACTGAAGAGCTGAGTAGGAGGAGCCCGAGCTGGAGGGGCCGGTCAACACGCTTTCTAATCTGAGGTATTGATCCTATCTGGGGCTCCGCCTACCCACTAGTTATGGTGTGTCTCCCTTCCTTCATCTGCAGCTGAAATATTCACTCATATGTAACAGAGGAATACACCGGGTGTGAAGGAAGGGTGTGTCCTGTTTGGATGTTTTTTTTTTTTCAAAGTGGACACAATCATGTGGCCTGTTTCGCTGTTTTTTTTGTTTGTTTTTTTGCAAAGGAGGAAGGAAGTGGGAAGGAAAAAATAAAAGAAAAAAAGAGACCACATATAAGTAGATCAACCCTGACAGTTGCCATAGGTTTTGTCCTGATGAAGAGGTCCTGTGTATGTCTTCAAAACGCATTGACTGAAACCTGTCCAATAAAGCTTTTGAAAATATCATCGACTATCTGAATATATTCATCAGCAGCGCATCCACTGACACTTCACCCGGATCCTGTGCCACTCTTTCCTTATGGACCTGTGTCTTGCAGCGTCTGATATGTGCTAAACATGTTGCTTAGGTGCAACTTCATCAGGTGAGCAGATTCCTTTTTTCTCTGCACATTATTGTGTTATCAGTTAAGACCCTATTGCGCTCTGTTTTCCCTAGTTTCCCATATCAACTATTATAGTTGTTTACTATTTTCTTTTTTTTTTTTAAAGGGGACGAGGGCTTCAATAGATTGGGTGTAAGATGAGTATAACTGTGTTTGTTATTTTTAAATAAAAAAATAAAACGATGTGTGCGGGTTGCGGGTTACAGCTGTCAGTTTTGCCCGCCTGGCTATCAAAAATACAGGGGAACCCACGTCATTTTTAGAAAATGTTTTATTTATTAATAGCGCAAGTGCCGGATGATGAATACTCCAATCAGCTGCGCGTGCTCTCGCTGTTTTCAGCAACAGGAGGTGTAGGCTAATGGTAGTAGTCCTATCAGCCAACGTCTGTGACAGGAGATAAACTTTTTACCTCTGTTCACAGCTGTACTCTGACAGCGTGGGAGCTGCAGCACTATGACCGGCAGTAATGCTGATCAGATGCAGTGTTTACAGCGCTTTCATGCAGATGACAGTGTGGCAAACGATGGATGTTCGGTCTCCCCATTCATTTGAATGGGGTTCGGGTTCAGGTTTAAGTACTATTCTGGTACCCCAACCGAACTTTATTTAAGTGTTAGGCCAAACCTGCCTGAACCCGAACATACAAGGGGTTCGCCCATCGCTAATGGCTACCTTTACTCCGCTTGCAGAAAGCCTACATGTGGAAACTTTGCATTTTGTGCTCTGAAATAAAGCTGGGAACACTTCACCTCTGGAAGCACGTTAGGCCGGTTTAACACATCCGACATTCACAGTCGTAGTATGGAACGCTTTGTTTGGACTGGCCTCAGGTCTCTAGACTCAAGATCTTTGGCTACGTCGATGA
Source organism: Oophaga sylvatica (assembly GCA_033576555.1). NCBI lineage: Eukaryota > Metazoa > Chordata > Amphibia > Anura > Dendrobatidae > Oophaga > Oophaga sylvatica. Next base: position 13,545,812 of record JARQOD010000008.1, read on the forward strand.
AGATGCCGAGTTCGGTTAGAAGATCCAAAGCTGGTCTATATAAAACTGGCCAATCTTGGACTATTATGCACCATTGCTCGTCCCTTCACATATTTAAGCCCTGATTTCATGGTGTGATGCTCACCTTAACTAATCTTTAAAGTATATATCTGCTTTTGTCATTAAAATACCTTCAAACCTATAAAATCAAAGCTTTATCGTGCTCCAACAATAGCAATAAAAATGCAATCAGCGACAATCAGGCTTCCATAATCAGCAACTATCTTTTCTGGGAACTGACAAGCTTCCATTTTACTAAAGCAGCAGAAAACCCAACTCTGAACTGATATTACCCCGCATCCTTTACCTAACAGGACCATCCAGACTTCATCTCACCCATTATTGTGCTGAGACAAGCCTGCACCATAATTAATTACCACCAAATCTTCATCATGGCCATCCAGTGTTCATCCAGCTCAAAGACTAAATGAAAATATTCTATATCTGCCCTTTCTACACAAAATCTACAAATAACGTTTTACTACGTTTTTACTTCAGTGACCACCTAAAGCCTAACTTTTGTCTTCATGTCCCTGCGGATCATTGAATATCCCAAAGGAAATTGTAGGCCTAAGGTCACGTTCACACATTCAGTATTTTGCATCAGTATTTGTAAGCCAAAACCAGGGGTGGGTGATAAATGCAGAAGTGGTGACGTCACGTGTTTCTATTATACTTTCCCTCTGATTGTCCCACTCCTTAGTTTGGACTTCAAATACTGAAGTAAAATACTGACCAAATACTGAGGTAAAATACTGACCAAATACGGGGGTAAAATACTGACCATATACTGAATGTGTGAGTGTGGCCTCAACCACAGATATCGGAAAACAATAATCTCTGCCCAGGAAAGGAAAATAAGCCAAATGTATTTGCACATCTTGATTAGCTGGGTGCCACAATCTGCAATCTTCAGTGGTGTATAAAAGGGTAAAAAAAAAAATCACAATTTTTGGCCAGAATTTTGATACTTGGCCATCATAAATGTCTCCCATCGACTCCAATCCACACTACTTCTTCCATATGGTCCTTACATACCAACATTAAAAACGTCCTAACTTTTAAAATCTCCAAATCAAGGGATTATGTCCTGCAAACAGAGTTTCTTCTTAATTGTATAAATTTACCCCCTTATTGAAAGTCCACACTCCATTTCCAGGTTCTAAAAGTGTGCTTTGTCTATCTGAAACGATCAGCCCAAAAATGCTACTTTGGACAGACTTTGCTGAAACCCTGGCCTTCACACATTAATACCAATGAAGGGATCTAGACATACAATGGGGCACTTTGGGCTGTGGCCACGGAGTGGACCTGAGACAAGAGTAAAGTAACTATCCAGGTCAGAAACTGAAAGGTCAAAACCAAGGTTAGAATTGGGAGACAAAATTGTCAGAGTAACAGCTGAGGTCGGATACTACGTGGTCAGTCAAAGCGAAATCGGGCTAGCTCGGTTTAGTCAGGAGGGGTTACAGAACGAAAGTAAGTCAAAATAAGGCTCAGACCTTCAGAAGTAGAGCCTGTGAACCAGGAGAAGTCCAAACAATAACCACAAACTCCCAGGATTATACTGTGAATAAATCAGGTGTGATGCTGCCCAATCGGCTACAGCAAGGAGCTGTTGACACCTGCTGAGCTATTAAATGGTACACAACCATTCTGCCTGACTGGGTGTCTCCTCAAGTCCCAGCCACACTCGTATACCTGGTTGGACCCCAAAATTGGCCATAACATCTCCTCTAACACTAGCACTTACCATAGGATGTATACAGATTCACCGAGCTAGAGAGGCAGATGTCACTGGAGCAAGTCTGAGAAGAAATGTAATAAAGTGTGTTTAGACGTCAGAGCTCGGTCTGAGGAGCAGCATCCCAGGAAAAAAAAACGGGAAAGTGCTGCCATGCAGTAGGTTTGTGAGCCATCCATTAGACCTGCCAATTCTTACAGCTGTCCAGAAGGTTTAGACTATTTCAGTAAAGCTGGCAAGTATAACAAAAAAAGTAAAATGGGACAAAATTGGATGTAAAGAAGGTGTCACACAAATACTGTACACTGTAACCAAGTGCCTAATACCGCCTGGGAAATAAACGTGAAAATTTCATGGCGTCATACAGTCAGTAGTAGGGAATATACAGTTGCACTATTTAATGTTCATCAGAAGGAATAAAGGAGCTAAAAACCCAAATAAAGGAGCATAATCATCTTTAGCAACCAGACAAGTGTAACATAGTAGGGGACATAGGTCTGACCTCTTTGGGCAGCGGGACTTATCCACCAGGTTTGGACTGTCCCACTGGATGTGGAATTGTCGAGAGGTACTGTGTTCTCAGTGTACAGTAAAATCATGACTGAAACACATCAGCTTTTTTTTTCTATTTTATCATGTTTTTTTTACTGTGGTTTTTAAAGACGTGAAATAAATACATTTAGAAAGTGCATCTGGTGCATTAGACGCCACACCTTAAGGAGGATGTCCCACCCCACACCACTAGGTAAGTGATACATGTCTGATCATTGGGGGCCCATTGATCATTAGAAGGCATGGGACAGTGGTTGAGCATGTGTGGCGCTAACAGAGAAAGCTGCTTGGTGTTCCCTGTCTCAGTCTCAAACATGTGCATAGGTGACAAATGTCTACTGTAGGAATGCCCCTTTAAGACCATGTTTCCATAAAGCATAAATTAAAGGGAATCATCTGTCATATGAAAAAAAAAACACTATTAACCTGCAGATATTGGGTTAATCTGCACGTTAATAGCGTTCTCAACCTGCCCGTCTCAGGCATTTATGGCTATGGTTCCACGGTCCGGAACCATAGCGCTTTTGACGGAGCGGAAATTCCGCTCAGTCTAAGCCCCGCCCCCTTTCTGACGCGCGATCTTTCCGGAGGTGTTCAGGACACCTCCGGAACACCTCCGGAAAGAGCGCAGGGCTACATAGCCCTGTGTAATATTCTGTTGCGGCGACGCAGCGTCGCCGCAATACGCGAGGACATGCTGCGGTCTAAAAAGACGCGCCGCATGTCCGTTTACGCAGGTTTGCCACCTGCGTATTGTTACGCATAGTGGAGACGGGATTTCTTGAAATCCCCTCCACTATGCTGTAACATCTGGACGCTGCGTGTTTGGCGCTGCGCCAGCGCACAGCGCCAAACACGCAGCGTTTCCTGACCGTGGAAACTCACCCTTAGACCCTCGCTGGCGGAAGGAAATGAACTTTATTCCTCCTGGCAGAGTTCGGTGTTCAGTCACAAGGGTGGAGTCGGCGCGGGTCCAGTCACTGCTCTGTGTATAGAGAGCGCCCCCCCGGCACTGACTGACAGCAGCTCAGCATTAGAAGCTGCTGACAGTCAGTGCCGGATCGCAGATGCAGCTACTGCTCTCCATACATAGAGCGGTGACTGAACGCCGAACGCTGCCGGAAGAAATAAAGTTAATTTCTTCCCGGCAGCAGGGGTGTACGTGTCGGTGCTGGGCAGGTTCGGTACTATAATAACCTGCAGATTAAGCTCATATATGCAGATTAATAGCCGTTTTCATGTGACAGGTTTCCTTTAAGCGTTTTTTTTCCACTGCAACTATTTTTGTGCAGAAAATCTGCGGCATATAACAGTTCAGACAAGGCGGGTGCGATTTCATGAAAACTGCTGATGCGAGCGGTACTGGCCGACCAGTTGATGTCAATGGGGGGCTCCCAACTCTCCCCCCAACAGATGGTATCGGAGCAGAGAATGGATTTCCAATGCCCAATCCATTTAACATCAGGGGAGATTATTCGCTGCCAGAGAAGTCTCTTTTCTCCTCTCTCCCCATTGAAAACACACAAACGGAGGAGCCAAGAACTTGTGTATGGGGGAGTCGGGAGAGATAGCGGTCTGATAAAAGAAGGTTCAGCCTGCAGTTATCTCATAGCTTTACTGACCAGAGACTGAAAACTTCTAGATAGTAAAAACAAATAATTAAAATGTCCAAAAATATGGTTAACTTAAAAACATGATTGAAACACTAGGTACATTTCTGATGGTGGTAAAGCAGAATATTGTAATCCACTTCCATCTATCGCCCTCTGCAGTTATCCCTCTGTGGGTGTCCTCCTCCTCCCCTCTCACAGCGCTGTGCAGAAGTAACATGCTGTACATATAAATATAGTGTAATCTTAGGTTAATGTCACCTTTCGCACGCGACCCCTCCCTACAGCCGTCTATAGACAAAGGCCTAGTGTGCCATACAGTGGTCAATGCAGTGTGGTGCTGGACACCGGACAGTCATTAGCCAGGAACCCACCATGACACAGGCCACACACTGGTACCACTCTAATCACATGCTACACAATACCCCCAAAATAGCCAAGCACCGGTCTACATTTATTTTGGCTGCCAGGGAAATACAATGCCGAAAACCACAGAAGCATGCTGATCAACAGAAGGGCACGTAGGCTGACACCGTACACATGGTGACCAAAGACGAGAATACAGGACACCAACCATATGTGGACCATTAACGGCGTACAACGCTGGACAAGTAAGCGGAGAGAATCGGAGGACACAGACCAGAAATGGTTATATCACAACGAGAGTTTATTATAAGACGAAGGAACAAACGATTGCATAAGGAAGCGCGATGGGAAATGTGAGCAGCGTGGATCTAGATCTCAGTATTCTGTCTATAAGTGACTGATAGACGATAGATAGATAGATAGATAGATAGATAGATAGATAGATAGATAGATAGATAGATAGATAGATAGATAATATAAGCATCATGGACACCGACATGTATGTACAGTATCTCGGATGGATCTCACAGGGAGGACAGGGTTAACACAGGCATTTGCATTTCCGTGTGGCTGAACATATATATCATACGTGTGCGCCTATGTGTACAGAAGAAGAGAGAAGCAAACAGGATAGGAAAGAGGAATCGAGAGGCGAGATGGCAAAGAAGGAAAGGAGGGGGAGAAGGAAGGAGAAAGTGTGGGAAGATGGAGAGATATGAGGGGGTAGAGAGGAGGAAAAGAGAAAGAGGGAAGATAAATGATAACAGACGGATGGGGGAGAGGACTGCTGGAGGGCAAGAGCGAGGGAAGCTGGAGGTGATAGAAGGGGACAGACGGAAAACAGGGGTTAAAATATCATACAAAAGAGCTGAAAATCAACACATCTGGAGTTAATACAGAGACATACTGGGGTGTGAGAGACAGCAGGATGTACGGAGACATACAGGGGCGTCTCACCCTTGTCACCCTGAGAGAGCGCTCATTCTGCATTGTAAGAGACCGTCGTGTGATAAAAACTTCAACCTTATTCTGAAAACCCCTAAATATAGGAATTAAAGCAGCGACAGTTACCTAGCAACCAGCAGCACTGACACAACCAACCACACACAGACACACAATGACACACACACTGCCTTGTATGGGCCTGCTGCTTCCTGCAGTGCACACGTACAGCGTGGATGATACCAGGACACACAAGAGACACCGGGTATAATCAGATACACATCCGGTATATCCACACTCACAGGAGACACATCGGCTATATCCACACTCACAGGAGACACACCGGGTACATCCACACTCACAGGAGACACACCAGGTATATCCACACTCACAGTAGACACACCAGGTATATCCACACTCACAGGAGACACACTGGGTACATCCACACTCACAGGAGACACACCGGGTACATCCACACTCACAGGAGACACACCGGGTACATCCACACTCACAGGAGACACACCAGGTATATCCACACTCACAGGAGACACACCAGGTATATCCACACTCACAGGAGACACACCGGGTACATCCACACTCACAGGAGACACACCGGGTACATCCACACTCACAGGAGACACACCGGGTATATCCACACTCACAGGAGACACACCGGGTACATCCACACTCACAGGAGACACACCGGGTATATCCACACTCACAGGAGACACACCAGGTATATCCATACTCACAGGAGACACACCGGGTACATCCACACTCACAGGAGACACACCGGGTATATCCACACTCACAGGAGACACACCGGGTATATCCACACTCACAGGAGACACACCGGGTACATCCACACTCACAGGAGACACACCGGGTACATCCACACTCACAGGAGACACACCGGGTATATCCACACTCACAGGAGACACACCAGGTATATCCACACTCACAGGAGACACACCGGGTACATCCACACTCACAGGAAGCTCACCGGGTAAATCCACACTCACAGGAGACACACCGGGTATATCCACACTCACAGGAGACACACCGGGTACATCCACACTCACAGGAGACACACCGGGTACATCCACACTCACAGGAGACACACCGGGTATATCCACACTCACAGGAGACACACCGGGTACATCCACACTCACAGGAGACACACCGGGTACATCCACACTCACAGGAGACACACCGGGTACATCCACACTCACAGGAGACACACCGGGTATATCCACACTCACAGGAGACACACCGGGTATATCCACACTCACAGGAGACACACCGGGTACATCCACACTCACAGGAGACACACCGGGTACATCCACACTCACAGGAGACACACCGGGTATATCCACACTCACAGGAGACACACGGGTATATCCACACTCACAGGAGACACACCGGGTACATCCACACTCACAGGAGACACACCGGGTACATCCACACTCACAGGAGACACACCGGTATATCCACACTCACAGGAGACACACCGGGTATATCCACACTCACAGGAGACAGACCGGGTATATCCACACTCACAGGAGACACATCGGGTATATCCACACTCACAGGAGACACACCGGGTATATCCACACTCACAGGAGACACACCGGGTATATCCACACTCACAGGAGACACACCGGGTATATCCACACTCACAGGAGGCTCACCGGGTATATCCACACTCACAGGAGGCTCACCGGGTAAATCCACACTCACAGGAGACACACCGGGTACATCCACACTCACAGGAGACACACCGGGTATATCCACACTCACAGGAGGCACACCGGGCATATCCACACTCACAGGAGAACACACGGGTATATCCACACTCACAGGAAACACACCGTGTATATTCACACTCACAGGAGAAACACCGGGTATATTCACACTCACAGGAGGCTCACCGGGTATATGCACACTCACAGGAGACACACCGAGTATATCCACACTCACAGGAGACACACCAGGTACAGTACAGACCAAAAGTTTGGACACACTTTCTCATTCAAAGATTTTTCTGTATTTTCATGACTATGAAAATTGTAGAATCACACTGAAGGCATCAAAACTATGAATTATCACATGAGGAATTATACATTACACTTTACAAAAAAGTGTGAAACAACTGAAAATATGTCTCATATTCTAGGTTCTTCAAAGTAGCCACCTTTTGCTTTGATTACTGCTTTGCACGCAGAAAAGGTGAATGGATGGACTCTACATGCTTGGTTCCCACCGTGAAGCATGGAGGAGGAGGTGTGATGGTGTGGGGGTGCTTTGCTGGTAATCAAAGCAAAAGATGGCTACTTTGAAGATCCTAGAATATAAGACATATTTTCAGTTGTTTCACACTTTTTTGTAAAGTGTAATGTATAATTCCTCATGTGATAATTCATAGTTTTGATGCCTTCAGTGTGATTCTACAATTTTCATATTCATGAAAATACAGAAAAATCTTTGAATGAGAAAGTGTGTCCAAACTTTTGGTCAGTACTGTATATCCACACTCACAGGAGACACACCGGGTATATCCACACTCACAGGAGGCACACCGGGTATATCCACACTCACAGGAGGCTCACCAGTTATATCCACACTCACAGGAGGCTCACCGGGTATATCCACACTCACAGGAGGCACACCAAATATATTCACACTCACAGGAGGCACACCAGGTATATCCACTCTCACAGGAGGCACATCAGGTATATCCACACTCACAGGAGACACACCGGGTATATCCACACTCACAGGAGACACACCAGGTATATCCACACTCACAGGAGACACACCGGGTATATGCACACTCACAGGAGACACACCGGGTATATTCACACTCACAGGAGACACATCAGGTATATCCACACTCACAGGAGACACACCAGTTATATCCACACTCACAGGAGACACACCAGGTATATCCACACTCACAGGAGACACACTGGGTATATCCACACTCACAGGAGACACACCGGGTATATCCACACTCACAGGAGACACACCAGTTATAGCCACACTCACAGGAGACACACCGGGTATATCCACACTCACAGGAGTCACACCGGGTATATGCACACTCACAAGAGACACACCGGGTATATTCACACTCACAGGAGACACACTGGGTATATCCACACTCACAGGAGACACACCGGGTATATCCACACTCACAGGAGGCACACCGGGTATATCCACACTCACAGGAGACACACCGGGTATATCCACACTCACAGGAGACACACCGGGTATATGCACACTCACAGGAGACACACCAGGCATGTGCACACTCACAGGAGACACACCGGGTATATGCACACTCACAGGAGACACACCAGGTATGTGCACACTCACAGGAGACACACCGGGTATATCCACACTCACAGGAGACACACCAGGTATATCCACACTCACAGGAGGCACATCAGGTATATCCACACTCACAGGAGACACACCGGGTATATCCACACTCACAGGAGACACACTGGGTATATCCACATTCACAGGAGACACACCGGGTATATCCACACTCACAGGAATCACACCGGGTATATGCACACTCACAGGAGACACACCGGGTATATCCACACTCACAGGAGGCACATCAGGTATATCCACACTCACAGGAGACACACCGGGTATATCCACACTCACAGGAGACACACTGGGTATATCCACACTCACAGGAGACACACCGGGTATATCCACACTCACAGGAGTCACACTGGGTATATGCACACTCACAGGAGACACACCGGGTATATTCACACTCACAGGAGACACATCAGGTATATCCACACTCACAGGAGGCTCACCGGGTATATGCACACTCACAGGAGACACACCAGGTATATCCACATACAGAAGGCACACCAGATATATCCACAGACAGGAGACACAACACATATAGCCACACACACAGAAGAGGCACACTGTGTATATCCAGACACACAGGAGTCAGGTCGGATATATCCACACATTGGGTATAACAGACAATCCCTTTAAAAAGGTAATGGAGATCAGCTGAAAGGCAACACAAGTGTATACAGAAAAAGATTTTCAGTTCACATTTCCCATTAAAAATACACAACAATTTACAGGACAACACTCTGGGATGGGCTTTGAAAACCCCAAGATCAATTTGTTCTGGAAATCAGAAATCTTGACAGTGGATTTCAGAAATTAAAGTAGTATTCAGTGGAAGAAGTTTGGATTTGGTGTTAACCTCTAGATTTCTAGGCGTTTGACCACTGGGACCCCACTAATTAGAATAAAAATAATACAAATATTTTTATCACGAAAAATAAGGAAAGAGAAAATTATGAAAAACAGTCAACTATCAAAATTCTGTTTTTTTTCCCAGACCACACCTATTCACCTTAATTAATTAGGCCTGAGGATAGACAAGGCCTCAGTGACGCATACAGCTTCACTGTCACGGCCTGGGACCAGCAGCGAGGATCGGGGCATAGCTGCATGATTTCGGCAGTAATTATCTTACATGCCTGGCTGATACAATACTACTACTGGCTGGCTCGTAATAAGATACTGATTATAACATTACATTTGGGAACTACCAGTTATGCAATCCCTAGTATAATCATGCAGGGGAAAATCCAAAATAAAGGGACGATGCAGATCTATGTGAATAAAGCCTATTCAGAGTATGATGAACCCATCTCCTCATGGCACAGGGTCCGCACGAATTACTATATGCCATAAAGAAAATGAACTTGAGATTTGCCGCTGGAAATTATGGACACGGCTGACGTTTACGCACCAACGATTACATCTCTCTTGCTGTCCTCTATGTATATAATTAATACACATTCTCCCTTCCTCCCCAAAAAAAAAAAATATCTGTTCCCCAGTTCTCATTGTCGATGAATCCTGAGTGAAATGCTATTAGTGTATATTACAAATCTAAGTTCACCCAGAACCGCCCTGGTTTTGGTGGCCACGACTTTTACGTGCTTTAATTAGCAGAAACATGTTCTTTGCACTTTTCATTATAATGTACATGTCCTACCGCCAGCTCTGCTGCAACGGCTGAATCTCTACAATTCACCTAATGAACGGCTCCCAAAACTATTTATGTTCCCCCATCCCAACCCCTGTACATGTGCTGTATGAGGAAGAACACTAAATGGTCGCTGTATATATTAAAGTGATCCCTTTATTTAGAGAATAAGGATGGCCCCTGAGAGGTGGCCACTTCAATGTGAGAATTAATGACGGAACCAGAAAGGTGGTCTTGTTATTGTGGGAATCAATGGTAATCACAGGAAGGTGGCCGACCATTCATGTATTGAATGATTGATCGTACCCTTCATTATTGGAACTAGTGATGGTCCTGGCAAGGTGGACCCTTTTTTTGTAAGAATCAATGAAAGTCCTAGCAAGGAGGACCTTCTTTCAAGGAACCAATAATGGTCCCAGCAAGGAGGACCTTCTTTCAAGGAACCGATATTGATCTCAGCAAGGAGGACCTTCTTTCAGGGAACCAATAATGATCCCAGCAAGGTGGACCTTCATTCAGGGAACCGATATTGATCCCAGCAAGGTGGACCTTCTTTCAGGGAACCAATAATGGTCCCAGCAAGGTGGACCTTCTTTCAGAGAACCAATAATGGTCCCAGCAAGGTGGACCTTCTTTCAAGGAACTAATAATGGTCCCAGCAAGGTGGATCTTCTTTCAAGGTACCGATATTGATCCCAGCAAGGTGGACCTTCTTTTAGGGAAGCAATAATGGTCCCATGAAGGTGGACCTTCTTTCAGGAAACAAATAATGGTCTCATGGAGGTGGAAGTTCTTTCAGGGAACCAATGATGGTCCAGGCAAGATGACACCTTTATTGTAGAAATCAACAGATATCCCAGTAAGGTGCCTCCTTCCTTCTAGGAATCATTGATGGTCCTGGCTCACTGGCCCTTCATTCTGGGTTTTAGTACTAACCGCAGCAGGTAGCCCCTTATTTATTGGAACCAGTACTGTCCCCGGTCAATAGGGACCACTATTCTGGGAATCAGTAACGTCCTGGCCTGGTGGCACTTTCTTTTAGAAATCATTTTATTTTTTTGAGAAGTCTCCATGACTTCTCATGACAGTGAGAATATGGATATTCCTTTCAATATTCACAGCCTAAATAAAGCCCTAGAATGTCACCAGACACAGTCCTTTGCTGTTACTTGCTCCAGGTGTCATCATCAATTACTTTTTATGTCCAGTCTGAAACAAAAATGAGAGCTGCAAAAACTGCCACGTCCATAAGAATCCCTTATATTGCCAAGGTTCATGGAGACCTGTCATCGAGGAGAACCAGGCGTTGTCTACTACAACACAAATCGTCAACTATAATAGGATAAAAATGAGTCGGGCGAGCTTGTGGAGACCAAATAGCTTAATGTTATCAATGTAAAAGAACTACCCACTACTACAGAAGGATTTAACCCCAGAACAGGAGACAAAGGCAATACAAAATGTCAGACCAAGAGGGAAAATAAAAAAAAGTCCAGGATTATCCCTGCAGACTACAGGACATGATCTAGTGATGTCAGGAACAGAAGAAACAGCTAAGACTCTGTTCACACTGCAGTGTACGTCTGCCGTATAGCCCAGGACATGCTAACGATGTGCATGAAGAACGTTTCCACAGACCCCTATGCGGCCGATAGATGACATATGACTTCCCTTTCGGCCTCTGTCCATGTAACTTTTTGTAGCTGAGGACACATTGCCTGCTGCACTTTTCTATATCATCGGTCACCACAAACTGAGCAGTATACTTCACCCATAAGCAACATTCGGAAAGGTGTTATGAGGAAATGACCTATTGTATGAAACAAGCTTTTGTGTAAAGTTATTTTTCACATTTTTTGTCAATGTTGTGTTGTTTCTTATAGCACAATCTTTACTAAAAAATAAAATTATTAATATTGCAATTTTCACACTGGACACTGGGGCTTTTTTATACTTTTCCTCTTGTTTTAGGAAATTAACATCTACATTAACAGCAATGAACAGACTGTGAACCTATCCATTGTATTGAAGCATCTAATGAGATTGGACAAAGGTCACTGAGAAGGGAGGGGGAGGAGGTGAGCTGTGCCATCACTTATTGTCAGTGGTGGATTCAGTGCTATCTATTGTATATAGAGGATTTATCAGTCATTGTAGAGGGGGAGGAGGTGAGCTGTGACATTACTTCTTGTGAATGGTGGATCCTGTGTCATCTACTGTATATAGAGGTGTTATCAGTTATTGTACAGGAGGAGGAGGTGAGCTGTGATATCACCTATTGTGAATGGTGGATCCTGTGTTATCTACTGTATATAGAGGTGTTATCAGTCATTGTACAGGAGGAGGAGGTGAGCTGTGACATCACCTACTGTGAATGGTGGATCCTGTGTCATCTACTGTATATAGAAGTGTTATCAGTCATTGTACAGGAGGAGGAGGTGAGCTGTGATATCACCTATTGTGAATGGTGGATCCTGTGTTATCTACTGTATATAGAGGTGTTATCAGTCATTGTACAGGAGGAGGAGGTGAGCTGTGACATTACTTCTTGTGAATGGTGGATCCTCTGTTATCTACTGTATAGAGATGTTATCAGTCATTGTACAGGAGGAGGTGAGCTGTGACATCACCTGTTGTGAATGGTGGATCCTGTGTCATCTACTGTATATAGAGGTGTTATCAGTTATTGTACAGGAGGGGGAGGTGAGCTGTGATATCACCTATTGTGAATGGTGGATCCTGTGTTGTCTACTGTATATAGAGGTGTTATCAGTCATTGTACAGGAGGAGGAGGTGAGCTGTGACATTACTTCTTGTGAATGGTGGATCCTCTGTTATCTACTGTATAGAGGTGTTATCAGTTATTGTAAAGGAGGAGGTGAGCTGTGACATCACCTATTGTGAATGGTGGATCCTGTGTTATCTACTGTTTATAGAGGTGATATCAGTTATTGTACAGGAGGAGGAGGTGAGCTGTGACATCACCTACTGTGAATGGTGGATCCTGTGTTATCTACTGTATATAGAGGTGTTATCAGTCATTGTACAGGAGGAGGAGGTGAGCTGTGACATCACCTACTGTGAATGGTGGATCCTGTGTCATCTACTGTATATAGAAGTGTTATCAGTCATTGTACAGGAGGAGGAGGTGAGCTGTGATATCACCTATTGTGAATGGTGGATCCTGTGTTATCTACTGTATATAGAGGTGTTATCAGTCATTGTACAGGAGGAGGAGGTGAGCTGTGACATTACTTCTTGTGAATGGTGGATCCTCTGTTATCTACTGTATAGAGATGTTATCAGTCATTGTACAGGAGGAGGTGAGCTGTGACATCACCTGTTGTGAATGGTGGATCCTGTGTCATCTACTGTATATAGAGGTGTTATCAGTTATTGTACAGGAGGGGGAGGTGAGCTGTGACATCACCTATTGTGAATGGTGGATCCTGTGTTATCTATTGTATATAGAGGTGTTATCAGTCCTTGTACAGGAGGAGGAGGTGAGCTGTGACATCACCTATTGTGAATGGTGGATCCTGTGTTATCTATTGTATATAGAGGTGTTATCAGTCATTGTACAGGAGGAGGAGGTGAGCTGTGACATCACCTATGGTGAATGGTGGATCCTGAATTATCTACTGTATAGAGGTGTTATCAGTCATTGTACAGGAGGAGGTGAGCTGTGATATCACCTATTGTGAATGGTGGATCCTGTGTCATCTACTGTATATAGAGGTGTTATCAGTCATTGTACAGAAGGAGGTGAGTTGTGATATCACTTATTGTGAATGGTGGATCCTGTGTTATCTACTGTATATAGAGGTGTTATCTGTCATTGTACAGGAGGAGGAGGTGAGCTGTGACATCACCTACTATGAATGGTGGATAATGTGTTATCTACTGTATATAGAAGTGTTATCAGTCACTGAAATTCTGGCTTTGATAATAATGAGCCTGCTGAAAACTCTTCCTGAAAGGACAGACTGTATGAGTCTAAAATAGTCCAAGTGACACGCCACTAGTGAGTACATTTAGCAAGATTACAAATTTTATTTTCTAAATAAAGATTTGGATAAGAAAAAAAGACATTGAATTCAATTTTCAAAAATACATTTAACATGAAAACCTTATTTAAAGAATAGTTCATTTTCAGACTACACATTGCCCTTAAGTGCGTTGTGAACAGACGCTAACTTCTTTTTCTCCTCTTCAATGGCATATCCAAAAGGACCATATCTGAATCCCTCACTATGCGATCGTCAGCATACAGAAAAAGCCGCACAATTCGTTCCATCGAACTCTATAGGAGTTATTCAAAGTTGCAATGGAGAATTTCCGGACAGATTTTTGTCTATGCAGCAAAAAAACCTCCGCCGCTCATAACTGACTTCAGGAGGAAACGCCAAGGATTAGCCCCATTCCATGACAATGGGTGTAATATTCCTGTGGGAATTCTGCACACGCAGCAGCATATCTGCAGCGCAAGTCCGGGGATCGGCCTCAGGTTTCTGGCACAGGAGTGAACATTGGATTTTATGCTGATAAAAAATGAAGCCAAAATCAAGATTTATGAATATTGTTGTAAGATCAGCAAGAAAAAAAATCCTGCCTGCAATGGACGTGGACGTTCATGTCAGGGTTGCATTTTGCAGTTTTTGTTGTGTTTTTTCTTTGCTATCTACTTTTGATTGCGGTTGTGAACTGCACCAAAACAGTGTCCTGTCCTGCGGGAATCTGATCTCTGGTGCTTACAGTACACAAACTGCAATAATCGCACCTGCAACTCGTGTGAAACCACAACTCCCACCATTAACTGTTACTGGGCAGTGAAAGATCACAGCAAATCGTTGTTCACATTCTGCATGTTGGATACATTTGTTTTTGCATTTTTCATGTGCTAAAAAACGCAATAGAATGAATGAGATGTCATTCACACGTTGCATTTTTTTTTTGCATTTTTACAAAGTGCAGCAGGTCAATTCTTTCATTGATTTGACTGCAATTTTTTTCCATTGAGATCAAAATTGGTTAGCAGCAAAAAAAAGCACAGCAAACCTATAGAAAGCACTAAAACAGTAGCAAAATGCTTCAAAACATACGGAATTTAGGCTGCAGATTTCTGGACATAACCTGCATTTTTCATGCAAAAAAAAAAAAAAATGCATCAAAATGTCTGTGCAATGATGGAATCAAAATGATCGCAAAGTGCGGATCCAAGAACCACACTCATTATTGGAGAACTACACGACCTATGCTGCAGGGGAACTGTGCTCTCACGGCCTTGGCACCCGACCAATGTGGTTTTTCTGCATGAATACACAGGCATATAATGGCGCTATATAACAAAGCACAACAAAAACACACAACATGTGAACAAGCCTCCAACAGTTTTGCTGAGCTTTGAAAATCACTGGAAACCGGAGCGACGCAACAGGGCCGAACAGTGTGAAAGCAGCCTCAGACATCACAGGAAAATGGCGAGACGCACCAGGGCCGTACAGTGTGAAAGCAGCCTCAGACATCACAGGAAAACAATGCGACGCACCAGGGCCGTACAGTGTGAAAGCAGCCTCAGACATCACAGGAAAATGGTGCGACGCACCAGGGCCGTACGGTGTGAAAGCAGCCTCAGACATCACAGGAAAATGGCGCGATGCACCAGGGCCGTACAGTTGAAAGCAGCCTCAAACATCACAGGAAAATGGCGCGACGCACCAGAGCCGTACAGTGTGAAAGCAGCCTCAGACATCCCAGAAAAACGGCACTACGCAACGCACCAGGGCGGTACAGTATGAAACCACCTCAGACATCACAGGAAACCAGCACGTCAAACCAGGGCTGTACAGTGTGAAAGCAGCCTCAGACATCACAGGAAACTGGCACGACGCAACAGGGCCGAACAGTGTGAAAGCAGCCTCAGACATCACAGGAAAATGGCGCGACGCACCAGGGCCGTACAGTGTGAAACCAGCCTCAAACATCACAGGAAACCGGCGCGACGCACCAGGGCCGTACAGTGTGAAAGCAGCCTCAAACATCACAGGAAACCGGCACGTCGCCCCAGGGCCATACAGTGTGAAAGCAGCCTCAGACATCACAGGAAACCGGCACGTCGCACCAGAGCCGTACAGTATGAAAGCAGCCTCAAACATCACAGGAAACCGGCACGACGCACAAGGCCGTACAGTGTGAAAGCAGCCTCAAACATCACAGGAAAACGGTGCGTCACACCAGAGCCGTACAGTGTGAAAGCAGCCTCAAACATCACAGGAAACCGGCACGACGCACCAAGGCCGTACAGTGTGAAAGCAGCCTCAGACATCACAGGAAAACGGTGCGACGCACCAGAGCCGTACAGTGTGAAAGCAGCCTCAAACATCACAGGAAAACGGTGCGACGCACCAGAGCCGTACAGTGTGAAAGCAGCCTCAAACATCACAGGAAAACGGCACGACGCACCAGAGCCGTACAGTGTGAAAGCAGCCTCAAACATCACAGGAAAACGGTGCGACGCACCAGAGCCGTACAGTGTGAAAGCAGCCTCAAACATCACAGGAAAACGGTGCGACGCACCAGAGCCGTACAGTGTGAAAGCAGCCTCAAACATCACAGGAAAACGGCACGACGCACCAAGGCCGTACAGTGTGAAAGCAGCCTCAGACATCACAGGAAACCGGCACGACGCACCAGGGCCGTACAGTGTGAAAGCAGCCTCAAACATCACAGGAAAATGGTGCGACGCACCAGAGCCATACAGTGTGAAAGCAGCCTCAGATATCACAGGAAACCGGCACGTCGCCCCAGAGCCGTACAGTGTGAAAGCAGCCTTAAAGCTATGTTCACACAGCGACTAAAAACCACAACAGTCCCTGTGTCGCCGCGGTCTTTCCTGCATTTCCTTAGACAATCCCTTTATCTTAAAAGGAAAGAGCCTGCAATACTGTGGGACCATGTTGATCATGTTGATCGATGGCGCTGTCCTGCAGGTGAAGTAGCTGTTTCTCTACAAGATTAAGTGACTGGAAAGTCTGCAGCGGCTCAGGG
This sequence comes from Oophaga sylvatica, assembly GCA_033576555.1. Classification (NCBI taxonomy): domain Eukaryota; kingdom Metazoa; phylum Chordata; class Amphibia; order Anura; family Dendrobatidae; genus Oophaga; species Oophaga sylvatica. Next base: position 13,563,156 of record JARQOD010000008.1, read on the forward strand.
CTGTTGTGGTTTTCAGCCGCACCGTGACCACCACATGTGAATGCAGCCTTAGTCAAAATACGCAAACATTTTTTCAGTAGTCTTTTGAAGCACACCCGCTCCAAAAAAAATCCCTTTAGCCTAATGATTCTAATTTTGCTTATCTCTTAGTATTTTTCAATTAAAGAAAATAAAAAAACTTTTTATGTAGATTTAACCCCTTCGCGCCTTGCAAAATACGATTAGGCAAGTAAGAGGGCTCGCTCACACGAGCGTATAACACGGCCGGGTGCTATCTGATGTTTTATTGGATAGTACTGGTCTCAATTTTATACCGTGGGTAAGGTCAGAGACTCGAGCCTCTCTACCTTCAAAAGTACCTCCGGGCAGGGATAGTTAGGGTTCCAGGGACAGTTTGAGGCTCCCCTTCCTTACTGAAGACTGTCACAGTGTGACAATCCGATAATTGGATAATGCGCACCAATACAAGTCTATGGGTCCGTGTTAAACATCGGACTGCACTCGGATGCCATCCGAGTGCAGCCCAATTTACGCGGATAGAGACAATGGAGAAGATGCAGAGATTAAGTTCTCCGTCTTCTCCACACTTCTTATACGATTCTCTCATGCAAGAGAATCAGATCACACCCGGATCAAACTCAGACAGAATTTGAGCTGAGTGACATTATCGGCCCAATTCTTTCGCATGTTTGAATCTATGGCCATGTGGGTGAACCATTATTTTAAGATCTACAAAACAAGCCAATGTCAGTGCGGATAACCAACAGGTAAAATCACCTGTGGTTATTTGTGTTGAACAAAAAAGTATTGCAATACGTTTTACATACAATCAGAGGATCAGTCCCTCAAACATATTCTTCCCCCACAGAGTCCTGTGTCATAGGGGGAAAAAAGTTACATTATTATCGTCAACTCCCTGTACTATGAAATGAAGACGTTACTTATCCCGATACCTATTGAACACCCCATAAATATATGTCCGGATTACACATCAGATCACAAGGACCCCATCACTGATTGCCCAATTCACTTTGTGACTATACAATGATAGGTGGCTCTGCAGTATACTTTGCATATACAGTACAAACCAAAAGTTTGGACACACCTTCTCATTCAAAGATTTTTCTGTATTTTCATGAGTATGAAAATTGTAGAATCACACTGAAGGCATCAAAACTATGAATTAACACATGTGGAATTATACATTACACTTTACAAAAAAGTGTGAAACAACTGAAAATATGTCTTATATTCTAGGTTCTTCAAAGTAGCCACCTTTTGCTTTGATTACTGCTTTGCAGGCAGAAAAGGTGAACGGATGGACTCTACATGCCTGGTTCCCACCGTGAAGCATGGAGGAGGTGGTGTGATGGTGTGGGGGTGCTTTGCTGGTGACACTGTGGGGGATTTATTCAAAATTGAAGCGGTGAGCGGTCCAGCTCACCCCAAACCATCTCGATTGGGTTCAGGTCTGGTGACTGTGGAGGCCAGGTCATCTGGCGTAGCACCCCAACACTCTCCTTCTTGGTCAAATAGCCCTTACACAGCCTGGAGGTGTGTTTGGGGTCATTGTCCTGTTGAAAAATAAATGATGGTCCAACTAAACGCATACCGGATGGAATAGCATGCCGCTGCAAGATGCTGTGGTGGCCATGCTGGTTCACTATGCCTTCAATTTTGAATAAATCCCCAACAATGTCACCAGCAAAGCCCCCCCACATCATCACACCACCTCCTCCATGCTTCACAATGGGAACCAGGCATGTAGAGTCCATCCATTCACCTTTTCTGCGTGCAAAGCAGTAATCAAAGCAAAAAGTGGCTACTTTGAAGAACCTAGAATATAAGACATATTTTCAGTTGTTTCACACTTTTTTGTAAAGTGTAATGTATAATTCCACATGTGTTAATTCATAGTTTTGATGCCTTCAGTGGGATTCTACAATTTTCATAGTCATGAAAATACAGAAAAATCATTGAATGAGAAGGTGTGTCCAAACTTTTGGTCTGTACTGTACATCTGCATACTTCTCTTGCTGTGTGGCTCATGTTTGCGTCTATTATTACTGGTTCCTTGAGGTTTTACGGACTATTAAAAACCATTATATATTTATATCATTCATCCCACATATTTAAAAAACAATGACAGAATTGCTACTAGGTTGGATTCACACTCGACGCGGGTCTCCAGACTTAAACTCGACAGTGTCATAGGCATAAATGAGGCTCTGAGGTTCAGTCCACAAAACTCAGATATTTGACTCCAGACATTTTGTTCAACCCCACCATAAGGGAAGGGACTAAAGTTAATCCAGAAGTAGTTTATCAAAAAAAGAAAAAAAAAAAAGTTCTGGATCTTCCCATGCGATAACAACAAAACAAACTATTTACAAAAAAAAAAGTTTTATTGTGCAAACATAGGAAAGACAGCATAAAGAAACTATTTGGTATCTCTGCAGTCGCAACAACCCATGGAGTACAACTTCCATGTTATTTATACCGCACGGTAAATGCTGTAAAATTATCACAAGTATTTCAGAACAGAGATTTAAAAAATACAAATAATCACGCCAAAAAAAATTAAACTAATAGAAAAAAAAAATAGTTTTAACTTTTGTGTTGCAATGATGGGGTCTAAGGGGTAACGTTTCTCCTTGTGGAGAGTGACATGCCAGGCCTGGCATGTCAGAGTGAGCCATGCATGAGGAAGAGGACTAGCACCACCTATCCAATGATGAAACACAACTAATATTGCTTTGTCCAGAAATCACAACCTAGGCTGCGTCCCAAGTGAAACATTATCGGCAACGCGTCAAGGTTTACAGAAGGGTCTTCCACATTGCCGGGTAAGCAGTCACGAAATAATCTTCTCCTAATTGTGGAGACATCAACAGGAGAGCAGATGGAGTGAATGGTGATGTTAAATCTCTGTACCCTCTCCTGACTTCTTATAAGAAACTATACAATATTGTTACCTTCATCTTCCCAGATAAAGAAATCACAACAGTGCATCAGTAGGTCTCTGCCCTAAGATTGATGGTAGCCCACTGCACAACATTTGCACTGTTGGAGCGGTTTGTGCTTCAGACCTGCGCTCCGTACGGTAACTTCAGCTAGGTGGCCATTATTAGGTTTTAGAAGCGTAGACTGACTTTCCTAGACGTACACGTAGGACCCAATTCATCATTGCATTTCAGCCAGTTTTCAGGCATGAATACCTCTCAATTAGCGACCTTTTTGATTTGAGACAAATTCACTGAATGAATTACGCCATTTTCCAAGTTGTCTTTTGGGGTTTAGTTCTTTTTTATGTGTTTGTCAATATGCCTTATCCAGATGTTTGACACATATTCATGGTAGGTGACTTTTTTAAAAAGTGGAAAATTTGGTGCAGCTCTACTGCAGTCCCCAGTGATTTTACGTACGCAAGGGATCTTTGAGCATTTTTTTGTGATATTTGAGAAACATGCGTCTTTTCCTAGTAAAAAGTCGCAAAACTAGTTAGACAGGGAAAAAAGGGCCAATTTTGGGCTTTGTGGAAAAATCACAAATTGTGTGCACCATATTTATGAATTTGGCGCAATAAAAGTCAGTGAAAACCACAAATCAAAAAAGAGCAAATAAAAAAAAAACCAGCAAATGACGAATCGGGCCCAAAGACTCTTCTTTAGGACGCCTTCATGCATCTGGATTTTTTTTAGGAACAATCAGAGGAAAAGTCTAATAGAAACACGTCACCACTCCTGTATTTATCACCCACTCCTGGTTTTGGCTTACAAACACTGATGTAAAATACTGAACGTGTGAACGTGGACTATCGCAGATCAGAGCAATTTTGGAATCTGTTTTTTTGCAGTTAAATCTTATGTTACATGGATACAATCTTGAGATGGAGCTAATGAAGAATTGTACATTACAAATGTTAATGTCCTTATTTCTTATTTGGTGACTTGATGTATGAGTTTTTGTAAATCTTTTACTACCTTCTCCTAGACTTCAAAAAAGGAAAAAAAAATCACAGGCAAAAAGCACATCTGTTACCCAACAGAAATAGCTCTAGAAACCTTTAAATAATATGGTTGTCAGAGGATCAATCAAAATCGAAAAAAGGGGAAACCTTCGGTAAAAATAAAGCTGTCTAGAGAATTATTCTGTCCTGTCCATCAGAGCGATGTACGGGCGAGGCATCTGAGGCCGGCCGAATACGATGCCCATGTGACATATAGGTGTAATACAATTTTTCCTCTATTTTACATAAAGATCGAATGATAGATTTGTGACAAACGTACTTTCATATATTGTAGATTTTGGGACCGGTATAATAATTCAAGTTCTGATACCGCATTTGTCTAATCAAATAATCTGGACAAATATAACGTCGCCAGCAGAGAACTGAGCAGAACGTCACAATTCTGTATCCGTCATCACTGTCCAGTAAAGAGAAATAAGATGTAACTTGTCAGGATGGATCAATTAAAGGAATTTGGATAAAAGCCATATTGGGGGTACCACATTAACTTGTTAAAACCGTGGTGAGACAGGGAACTGGTGGAAGCTACGTCCCTGGGGGCGAATCCGGAAGAAAAGGTCAAGGGTGTCACAGTGGCAGAAACACGGTCACCGGCCCAGAAACAACAGTGTTGGGAACTGATTCAGTGGAACCAAGACCTGTTTTTGGAGTTGCCAGGACGTACAAAGGTTGTGGAGCATGAAATCATGACAGAACCACATGCGAGTCTGAACAAGCTGTATAGAATTCCCGAAGTCCGCCGCAAGGTGATTTCGAAGGAGGTGAGGAGGATGTTGAGCCTGGGCGTCATCGAGGAGTCAAAGAGGGGCTGGTCCAGTCCCATTGTACTGGTCCCTAAACCTGATGGAGAGTGGCGTTTCTGCAGACTACAGGAAAATCACTGAGGTGTTCAAATTTGACGCATATCAGATGCCCCACGTCGATTAACTCATTGAGAGGCTAGGGTCAGCCAGATACATCACCACCCAGGACCTAATGAAAGGGTACTGGCAAATCCTCCTCTGTTATGATATGGTAGCCGAGGAGGACTGTAACAAAAGTAGCCAAGGCAGCCAGTCACCCAGAGTGGTTGGTAACTAATGGATTGCAGACTCCTGAACTAACCAGACAACTAGAAGCAGCCGTGGGACGTACCTGCGATGACCTAGACGCCTCAACACAGCCGGAGTGTTAGCTAAGCCTAAAGATAGAAAGGGGAAAGCTAACTGCCCCGGAGTAGCGCCCCAAAGGAATAGGCAGTCCCCACACATATATTGGCGGTGAGACAAGATGAAATACAAACACAGGCAGAAAATGGAGTAAGCAAATGCTGGGGCCCAAAACTGTCTAGATAGGACAGGATAGAAAAGAATATTTTCTGCAATCCAGCAAAACCCTAGGAAAAATTCCAACACTTCTGATTCCAAAAAATACTGAGACCACACGATCTCTCCCCGCTATCTCAGAACTCTGGTGTGAACAGGTAGCTACCCAGCAGTCACTAAAATAACAGGGACTGAACAAATGAACCGAGATAAATGAAAAACAGAGACAAGCGCAGGCCCCAGCAGGGGAACCTGGCTGACCTCACTCAGAAGGCAGAAAAACAAAAGAAAACAAAACCACAGAAACAAGCAAGAAATAGCTTATCTGAAAGATTCAGGAGACCGCAGCAAGCTGACTTCCAAACTGGACCAGGAAGAGACAACTAATCACCGGCGAGGATCATGGGAAAGTTACTCCTTTAAATCTCCCCAGTCATGACTCCCAGATTGCCAATCATCCTCAGCTGAATCCTCAGCTGAAAGGTCTCTGTCAGTCAAGACAGCTTCATTAATATCAAGAGCCACCAGAGGGAGCCCCAACTCAGAATCCAGAGAATTCACAACACTCCTCTCCCAAAGTCCCAAGGAGAGGATGGCCTTCTCTACACCTGATGGGTGCCCTCAGTATACCAGATTGCTGTTTGGACTTCAAGGAGCCACAGCTACCTTCCAGAGGGCCATGGACCGGATCCTAACCCTCATAAAAAGTACGCCGCAGCTTACCTCGACGATATTGTAATATTCAGCCCAGATTGGGGATGTCATCTGCCAAAGGTCCAGGCCGTACTGGATGTGCTGAGGAACATAAACCTAAAGAAATGTGACATGGGGAAAGAGGAGGCAAAATACTTTGGCTACATCTTCAGAAGAGGCTAAATTAACCTACAAGTGAATGAGGTGAAGGCAATCCAAAATTGTCCACAACCGGTCTCCAAGAAACAGGTTTGGGAGTTTCTGGGAATTGTGGGATACTATCGTCGGCTTATCCCAAATTTTGCCGACCTTCTTAAGGGCACGAAGACATCAATGGCTAAATGATCTCCTGAAGCAGAGATGGTGTTCCAAGAGTTGAAGCTCGTTCTGTGTAAGCAGTCGGTCTTTAAATATCTGACTTCAGTAGAGAATTTGTGGTCCAGATGGACACCTCAGAGGTCGGGTTGGGTGCCGTGTTGTTCCATAAAGTAAACTGGGAGGAACATCCCAGTCCTGTAATTAAGAAGAAAACTCTCCTCCTGTGAGAGAAACTATGCCATTACAGAAAAAGAGTACTTGGCCATCAAATGGGTAATTGACAGCCTGAGGTACTACCTGTTAGGCCGGAATTTCAGGCAAATGTCAGATCAAGCACCCCAAGATGGATGAGGAAAAGGAAGGTGAAGAATGCCAGGGAGAATACATGGTTTCTAGGGCTCCAGGACTTCAACTTTCATGTGGAGCACAGGTCCGGGAAACTGCGCGATAACACAGATGCCCTGTTGAGACTTCCATGTCTGGTAACACCCAGCTTTGGGCAGAGGGGGGATATGTGATAAAGTCACTGGCAAAGTACTGGATGGGAGTTATGTATCTATCACTGAGGTTATTAGCTACAGTGATATGGACCTAGAAAAATGTTCCAGCACACTAGGTGCTGAGAGGCGTTAATAGGCCAGGTTAGGCTAGTTTCACACTAGCGTTTCACTGACCTGCGTTGGTCTGCGCACGGCCGCCGCTAAGCTCCACCCCCGGCCGGCCTCCTCCCGGACGCTTCGCCTATGGGCGCATGACGCTTCTGCCTCTGAGGATAAGTTTATATGAGTCACCAGCCTCAGAAATCGCAGGTTTACAGCAGCTCAGATTAGAGACCAGGTCAATGCCACACAGCAGACACATCTCTACAACAACTGTTAAGAGGAGACTTTGTGCAGCAGGCCTTCATGGTAAAATAGCTGCTAGGAAACCACTGCTAAGGACAGGCAACAAGCAGAAGAGACTTGTTTGGGCTAAAGAACACAAGGAATGGACATTAGACCAGTGGAAATCTGTGCTTTGGTCTGATGAGTCCAAATTTGAGATCTTTGGTTCCAACCACCGTGTCTTTGTGCGACACAGAAAAGGTGAACGGACGGACTCTACATGCCTGGTTCCCACCGTGAAGCATGGAGGAGGTGTGATGGTGTGGGGGTGCTTTGCTGGTGACACTGTTGGGGATTTATTCAAAATTGAAGGCATACTGAACCAGCATGGCTACCACAGCATCTTGCAGTGGCATGCTATTCCATCCGGTTTGCGTTTAGTTGGACCATCATTTATTTTTCAACAGGACAATGTCCCCAAACACACCTCCAGGCTGTGTAAGGGCTATTTGACCAAGAAGGAGAGTGATGGGTGCTACGCCAGATGACCTGGCCTCCACAGTCACCAGACCTGAACCCAATCGAGATGGTTTGGGGTGAGCTGGACCGCAGACTGAAGGCAAAAGGGCCAACAAGTGCTAAGCATCTCTGGGAACTCCTTCAAGATTGTTGGAAGACCATTTCCGGTGACTACCTCTTGAAGCTCAAGAGAATGCCAAGAGTGTGCAAAGCAGTCATCAAAGCAAAAGGTGGCTACTTTGAAGAACCTAGAATATAAGACATATTTTCAGTTGTTTCACACTTTTTTGTTAAGTATATAATTCCACATGTGTTAATTCATAGTTTTGATGCCTTCAGTGTGAATATACAATTTTCATGAAAATGCAGAAAAATCTTTAAACGAGAAGGTGTGTCCAAACTTTTGGTCTGTACGGTACATTATACAGAAAAACCCAAATATTTCTCGACAAATACTGTAGGAACAGATGTACGCTCTGGTGCAGTGAACGGATCATTTCCTGAAGCCAGTTACCGTCTGTAACTCC
>JARQOD010000008.1:13571470-13669884 GCA_033576555.1 Oophaga sylvatica
CTTTTGGGGGGAAAAATGAACAAAAAACCCCATAAATGCAGAATGACGTGTTAAAAAACGCCAAATATATAATTCACAGATGAAAAGGGACCCGGCCCTCACTGAAGAGCGCATAAAATTATTGATAAGTTTTTTTAAAGTCTCGGCCATTTGACGGCAATTCTGCTCTTTAGAAATAAAAAAAAATCAATGGATGTCTACGGGGAAAAGACACAAAGTAGTAATATAAAATCCTCATGTTTTAGACGTGCGGCAGTTTTGAAAAAAGTTTGAATAAAAAAAAAAAATGCTAAAAAATAATTTAATATTTTTCTGTGACTCGCAGCAAATACCTTGTAGCAGCGACAAACAGAAAACACAAAAGACGCTCGTGCATTATAAAAAAAAAAAAAAAAAGAATTGGGAAATCCTATGGCAGGACTTAGAATACGGACACCCGCATTTGTGGCCACTGTTGGGTGCACACGCTCAGTCCGGATCAGTGCCCACGAGTCTGTGCACTATATGGACCCATTGTAAAACAGTCCTATACCGCATGGGATACATTGGTTGTGGTGGCATCTGGATGGGGCGCAGTCCGCTCCACTCTCTAAACACGTGCAGATGAACAGATTTAAAGCTGCTGATAAAGTCGTCAGTCATTCTCCAATATAAACCGTTGCCTCCCCCGTATACTGAGGATTCCCGGCCATTTCCCTGCTGCCAGCCGTATGGTCTCCTGACGCTTCTGCGCTTACCAGCTCGGATAATGACATGACAGCCGGCAGCGGTGACGTCTCTGTGGACCGCGAGCGGAGAAATGACTGAACAGAGTGTTATAGTCCCAGAAAACAGCATTTCATGTACTACATGACTAGAGGCAGAAATCCCGGCCCGGGGCACCAGCTCGTAATCTTCCCTTCATGTCTGTGCAGTGGACGACCGATCCACTACTAGATGGCTGGCGTCTTGTCCCCCTACACTCGGATTTTTTCAGTGCCAGCCTGTACGACACGGTCATCTATTCATTTCAAGTCAATCCATGTAGTGATCAGCTGATTACCGGGGCGGCCCAACCCTTCAATGTACTGTATACAAAGAAAATACACTGTCATCAGCATTCACTATATATAAACTGCAGGTATTAATAGATCTCAAATCTGATGAGGCTGGTGTACTTATTGTGAATATTCATGTTTTGTGAAAGTTTAATCTCAGTGTCTGATTGACTGATCTTTGGTTTCCCTTCCTCTGCTGAGATCTCTGCCCCCTAAAGTCTGATTGGCAGCTCCTCAGTGATCCTCCTCCCCGTTGCTGCTTAGTTCTCACACTGCTCAGTACAAGCTGCAGTAATCAGTTGGGCTTGGGTGGGAAGAATGAATCCATCCCACTCACGAGCTCTCTCACTTTATCCTGAATCATAAAATGCTCATTTTAATATCAGGACTATACTGCCATTCTGATAGCGAGTTTCACAGTAAATACATCAGCCTCATCAGGTGTAAGATATCTGCATAATAATGTAAGCCGTTTGTGTTGCGAAATGATAAATTCCCCTAAAGTCGGGTCATAATGGTCAGAGTTCGGTTCTAGTGCACGAATGTCATCCGGAGGGTGGATTCCAGGCACGCTCACTAGAAATGAGAACACAGGAGCGTACATGGAGGAAGGTCCGGAGTTGTGTCATCCAACACCCCAGAGATTGACGTCACATTTGTTTGTAATGCTGTTGTAACACTGCTGTGATACGATAATTTCCCTCGGGATCAATAAAGTGTATCGTATCGTACATGGACGCCCAGAAGACGCAGCGCTGCTCATTGGGGAACAGCAACAGGACATCTCAGAAAATGGAAGGGATAAAATGGAAGGTGCAGCCCCTGTACCAACCTTATAATAATAATAAATCTTATCACAATCTACAAATATAAGAGGGGACGGTACAGAGATCTGTATAATGAAATGTGCACACCTAGACCTCCGACGCTGACAAGGGGGCGTCCTCTACGTCTAATGGTAAGACGCTTTCATCATAGATACAGATTCTTTACTGTATGAGCATTTATTTTCTGTAGAACTATTCACTGTATGAGCAGTGTGATAATGGAATCATTACTGTACGAGAAGTGAGACTACGGATTCTTTAGTGTACCAGCAGCAAAACTATGCATTCTTTACTGTAAGGGCAGTGAGACTATGATCCTATTACTGTACGAGCACTAAGACTATGCATTCTTTACTGTAAGGGCAGTGAGACTATGATCCTATTACTGTGCGAGTACTAAGACTATGCATTCTTTACTGTAAGAGCAGTTAGACTATGATCCTATTACTGTACGAGCACTAAGACTATGCATTCTTTACTGTAAGAGCAGTTAGACTATGATCCTATTACTGTACGAGCATTAAGACTATGCATTCTTTACTGTAAGAGCAGTTAGACTATGATCCTATTACTGTACGAGCACTAAGACTATGCATTCTTTACTGTAAGGACAGTGAGACTATGATCCTATTACTGTACGAGCACTAAGACTATGCATTCTTTACTGTAAGAGCAGTTAGACTATGATCCTATTACTGTACGAGCACTAAGACTATGCATTCTTTACTGTAAGGGCAGTGAGACTATGATCCTATTACTGTACGAGCACTAAGACTATGCATTCTTTACTGTAAGAGCAGTTAGACTATGTAATCCTCAAAAACACATAATTTTGGGATGGCCGCTTCATTGAACACTTCTATAAGGGCCTGGATGCTTTTCTTGATAACTATAATATTGCAGGTTATGATTACTGGATTCTGTGATGGGATATTGAACCAAGGAAGTCATGTGACTCCCAAAAAAGAAAGAATTAAGCATCTGCCTCATGGGGTTTCTACCTACCTTTGGATCAACACGTTAGGATTATATGTTGGACCTGATGGATCGCTGTATTTTTTCAACTATGTAGAAAAACAAATAACCTGTGAATGGTGCAACCGGCAGTAGATTACAACAGAGAAGAAAAACTTGTGTCTCTTTTTTAATAATCTCAGACAGACATGTATGTGATTTTCCATGAAGAGTCTAATAGACAAGAACCAAACAGACACCATCTTAAACCAGAGCCTAGAACAGACAGAACATCGGACCTTCAATCCCACATAGTAAATGATGAAATACAAAATAAAAAGCTCAGATTTCCTTCATGTCATCATCAATCTGTCCATGTGTGATGTGATGCAGCCTCGCGAGCTGACGCGGTATAAACACGTGACACGACGAGAATCACAAGCAGCGCTATGTACACGCGTGTACAGAAGTCCAGGATCAGCCTTGGAGAACTGTATGTACAATAAGCCAAGATCGTGGGATCCTCGCAGGTAGCACATGTAGAGTAGAGCGCGTGATCGGTGTGCATTTCCATGAATCAGAAGATTTCCCCTTCTTCCCTTTCCACTAAATATTCAATAGCCCCCTCTGCAGTGACCCTCCGGGCGAGCACCTTGGTGCCCTGCTCTGGTGACCCGGACCACTCACAGCCGTCGGAGGAGGATGAGGATGGAGGGGAGGATGGCTCTGGAACAGGGATCGGTGGCTCCAGCACCTCGGGGAGAAGCGGAGATACTTCTGAGACTGCAGGAGACACCTCACTGAAATAGACGGAGAACATGGAATTTCACACTGGATTTCACAGATAAGCGAGTCAGGGCCTATAGAAGTCACCTGAGAATCCGCCTATAATGCCGGAGAGGTTTATTGATATTGCCCTGAGTTTAGTCTGCACAATTTATGCCACATCTGTCAGAGGCGCACGCAGTGTAATAGATTTCATGTATCCGATTATTTTTACCCTTTTCCTTGCGGCACCTCTTGGCATCTTATTTTACTTCAATAGTTCGCACCGTGGTGTAACGGTCCATGCCAGTAACACATCTGGCGCATTCTATAACTTTTCATCGCCATGTCCCCTTTTCTATCGGGTGAGGTGCGAAGTGTACAACACATATAATAATCCATGTGCACGGCCTGTACTCAGGATTATGGAATTATTCAGGACAGTTTTTGGTGCCTTTTGCTTAGTAAATCCCCCGATTATTTGGAAGGTTAGCAGAGAGAAAATTCAGATTTCACCGGAGATGGCCTCATCATAGGGACCTTGGGTCAAGAAATTCCTGATTTTAGATTCTAAATCGTCCAAAGTTCTTAATAAAGCTCATGGTTAATTGGTGTGGACCAGTCTCAGCATGAACAGTAACTAATTAAAGTGGTTTTCCGATAGCTTTTTTAAGTTACCAAAGAATAAGGATCCTTATAAATGAAAGAAATTAACTATACTTACTTGGAACTTTGATAGTCTCCACCCGCCCAGAAGTGACCACCAGTGACCTGACCGATAAAGCCACTGAAAGTCTGTATGGTTCGGTGACGAGTGGTTGGGTGTCATCACCTCTGATCTGATGGAAACAGATCAGATTCCAGGGGCGAGTGTTTCTTTCTTTTTTTTTGTATCCCTACTATTCTCTGGTAACTTAAAAAAAATAGTGTAAACTCCCTTTAAATGTCACATGTGAAATCCTACAGGTATAGCCGTCGACTCCCTGTCCAGTCACTGGAAACTGAGCACACGCACCTAGACTGGAGGGAAGCAGCCACAGTCCCAGAAGTGTTTGCTGACGGATGGAAAGAGGCGAACATCCTAATTGGAGGGCTGGAATAAAGAGAAGATCATTAGACGGGTGCAATGTCAATCCACGGTGTTACAATTAATGGATGATTCGCTGGTAAAAAGACAGGGAAAGGGAAAGTGGTGGGAGAGGAGGATGACTTTTTTTTGTTTTCCAAGTTATTCTGACCCATTTGAAAAAAATCTATTTGCCGGATGGACAATCCCTTTAAGCATGAAGGGTATGTGTAAACATGCAAGCAGAATATTTTAATATTTAGTTTTTTATTGGGTGCACCCTTACCTCTGCAGGCAGCGCGCTCCAATACGGCGGAAGTTGTAGGCGCTACTGCAAGATCCCAGGTACTCCTGGTTACAACTAAAAGGGTTTTGTACCACATCCTATGACAAAGACAGACGTCATGTAGATCTCACAGCGCATCTCCCATCTGCCGAGCACTTCACACCCCTCCAAATTACCTGGGTAAGAGCTCTCTGCAGCTTCTGCCTCTCCTTCCGAGTCCGTTTTTCTATGTTTGGTGTTTTTGTTCTGTATGGGGGACTTCTCAGGACCCCCATCCTCCCTAAAAGGGAACTGCAAGAGATCTTTATATCCGCTCGCTGCGGAGGTGAAGGAAGACACGGAATGCAGCATGATATATATACACACAGTAATGTTTTATAGGAGTATTACATGGAGCACCAGATCACCCGGCAGGTCGGGGTCCCTCACCTTACACAAGGAGTGGAGCCTCTCACGTCTGCCTCCTGTAGCCTCAGCTCCGTCACTGTCGTCTGTGGGGCGGGAGGGGGGACGCGACTCTGCAGTCCAAAAAGACACTTCTTCTTCTTAATCTCCTTCCCAGAGATAAATCTACGAGCAGGAAGGAAACTTTATCTAATGGCAAAGCTCGTTACATAAAAAGATCCCTGACAGTTATCAGACATCACTTGTCGAATATTGTCACGCAGCCATCGGCCGGTCACATGGACCGTGTGTGAACACTGACCCAAGAGAGCAGCTTCGTACCTGTCTTTCTCAGCTGTCAAGGCGTGAAGCAGAAGGGAGTACCTGTCCGGGCGAGGGGTATCTGTAAGCTGAAGATCACGCATGGTCAGATATCTGCACTGTACACAGCTCACTAATAAAGTCATCGCCATTTACAGCAGCTTACTTCACTATGAGGAAAGATATCATAGAAAGGGGAACTGTAAAACACACGGACACGAGAAAATCAGATTTATTAGTTTATAATAAAGCTGAATTTCTAGTATTTCTGGAAATCTTATGTAGGTATCCCTCATTATACAGATACGGTGGAGTCTGTCAATGTAGAAAAGTTGACGTTTTCATCAGAGACGACCCCTTACAGATGGTGGCCCTTGGAGCAATCAGATGATATTTGTATGGTTCCTTTCTCGACACCCTTGGCATAAAAAGAAGACACAACCAGCCAGGGATTATCCCTGCATCAATGTAATATTATATGGGGGGCATTCAGATGAATGACCGTCCAGGTAGTAAGAGGACAGCTTGATTCTGATCTGGGCGGTAGATCTTAGGCAAGGGACCCACCATTTTTTCCACCTAGTGCATATAATCAGGGAGCGTCGTTATATAATACAACACACCACAAAATCATAGTGTTACACATATGGTATGACCGGTCTGGGAGGCTGAGGAAGAGGAGGCTGCACCTTCATATGGTTCCACCAAACTCCCCCAGAAACATGAAGACAGCATTAGGAGTTTCCATAACTTACTTCTCCCAGCAGCAGACTCTCCCAGTTCTCATTCACAAAAGACAAGATTTCCCTCTCAAAATCGAAATATTTCTTCTTACAGCAAATACTGAGGTGATAGAGGACGAGGTGCGACACATCCACCCTGCCGGAGATAGATAGAAACAATGCCATATTTGTTACCATGAAAGTGGGAAAGGCAAAAATTCACTAAAAGGTCGCTAAGAATAAAACTATAAAAATAGAAGCAAATATATAAAAATGACATAAAATATTTCTGGAGGTCAGTACTGGAACCGTGTGATGTAACGTACTGATTATGGGGACACTGAAGTACAGTGCAATCAAATTCTTCCTAATGGATGATAACAGGGAATAATAGATGGCAGTGACTTTTCAAGCAAACAATGAACCTGAATTCTGAACCTGAGTGTCAACCACAGGCCAGAAGGAGGGGACGGCGATTTTACAAAATCCTGAGTGTTATTATTATCTGTGTGATTAATGCCGTGATCAGTACGACCCACAACACTCACCATCCCAGAGGAAGTCTCCAGGCGTTTTCTGGACCTCTCGTACAGACCGAGCACTCAAAAACATAAAACCTGACAAACAGAAAGTGAAATATTCCATGGTCACTCACATCATATGCCCCTATTCCCACAACTCTTCATGATTTCACAGATAGCAAAGGTAGAAATCAGCATCTGAGACATTTTCATTATTTAGAATCATGGGCTCCGGACTGTGGATCCGCACAACTTCTGGAAGGTTGGAGACCAATCATTTGGAAGTTGGTTATGGTCCAAAATCTATAATCTGCCATCTATAGACCTCAAGTTGCCATTTTTAGGCCGGTGTCACCCTTGCGAGTGTGATGCGAGAAACTTGCACGAGTTTCTAGCATCAACACCCGGCACTGCCGCCGGCACTCGGACGGGAGCGTGCGGCTGCATAGAAAAACATGTGGCTGCATAGAAATACGTGCAGCTGCACACTCCGGTCCAAGTGCAAGTTTCTCGCATCACACTCGCAAGTGTGACACTGGCCTTATAGTAATAGCGTCATCATGAGAACTATTCTCAATGTGTGAGACGATATATTATTGAAAATTTGGCGACCGTAGAAAACGAAATGTTCCTGTACCCAGCAGTCTGATAATACAGGGGTACAGGAGCCGCTGGTGACAGATCGTAGAGATCAACAGCTGCACTCCCTGAATCCCCCATAAATGTGCATACAGCAGTATTGGCCTGCTGAGGGTCAATAAGACCCCCACAAGGGTTCGGCACAGAAATGAATGATTCCAGATACCCGGCATCCAGACGTCCCAAAGCTGTGATGTCTGAACCTACATCCATGCCCTGAAGAGACGATGGGAATGAGCAGAGGTAAATACCTGTGATATGGGGATTTAGGGTCTGATTAATTTAGGGATCTGAACTTATTTAGATGTCTGGCTTAGAGGTGTGCATTAAGTTAGGGGTCTGCCCTGGGATATAAATTTGTGGGTGTAGCGTCTGAATGAACAGAACGATATGATGTCACAGTATAGGGTCTGAAATACATATAACACCAGCACTGTGCGTTATTTTTTTATTGGTAATTCCCGAAAAGCTGCGATATCCTGACAAAGAGAGTGACAAAGAAGCGGCTGACGGGCTATGGTTATTTTTAGGTAAAACAAAGGTACGATTTCTCCCGTCCGCTCCTTCGTGCCCACATCCAGGGTCGGACTGGGGCACCGGGACATCGGAGAAATCTCCGGTGGGCCGCCCGCCCCTGCCTCCTTCATAGGTGCGGCCCTGCCTACTCTGCAAGCTACTCTATGTTCTACAGTGTATAGTGGGCACCGACAAGCAGGCTGCCGCTGCACAAGAGAAGTGCAGTGGCAGTGTCTTCTTCACATTACCTGCTGTCGGCTTCTATTGAAGAGCGGTGCCTGCGTGCAGACCCTCAATTCAGCCTGCACAGTATCAGGCGCACAACTGACTGTGCAAGGCTGAGTCTGAGAGGAGACACGCAGGCACCTGTTTCCTGCGCTGAGTCTCCAGCTCCTCTTCTTTAATACTCTGGACAGCTGTGAATGTGATCTAAAGCTGATTGGCTGCCATACAGCCAATCAGCATTAGTTTTCTTTATGTGACCTCACAGCACAGCTAAGGCAGGAAGCTGTGCTGTGATAGGTCGGCTGTCCTGCCCAAGCAGCTCTGCAGATTTGTATAGAGGAGCAGAGGGATGTTGCTGGCTGCAGAGTGTATGTAAGTAAATATAATTAATAATATATGAAGCCTGCAGCCTGACTAGTTCTCCAGCCACTGAGGCAGTTAGGGAAGGGGCCCCCATGCAATCTAAAGGGGACACAGGTGAGGGGGCTCACATGAAATTTCCTGTGGGCCCCCTCCTCCACTGTTTCACATCTTATTTTCTGTGGGCACCCTTCCCCATTGTGTCAATCATCTGTATTTTACTGTGGGTCCCTTTACCCCATCTGAGCAGGCACACAGGAAGTTAGGTGACACCATGGGGAGGGGGCCCACAGGAAATTAGAGGTGAAAAATTGGGGAGAGATGGGAGGTGGGCCCACAGGAAATTAGAAGTGAAAGAGTGGGGAGAGAAAGCCCACTGGAAATTAGACGTGAAACATTGGGGAGAGGTGGGCCCACAGGAAATTAAGGGTGGAAGTGGGCCCAAAGGATATTAGATGACAGTGGGGGAGGTGGCCCGAAGATATTTAACCCCTTCACGACATCCGCCTTACATGTATGGCACATGTTAAATGCCTCTGTCCATCTATGACAGCAGCATTTAACACGAGCTGACATGCGTGTGCATCATTCTCTCGCCCATCAGCACCTCAAAATCACATCACGGCTGTGCCAATGGTCATACTGTCATGACAGCCGGGGGTCTATTGATGACCCCTGTGCCTGTCATTACGGATCTCTTTTGAAACCCTTCCTGCGGCCAGTCGTCAAAGGAGACCTTGGTTTCTGCAACATGCAGCGATGTGTCTCATGTGATGTAGTATATAGAGGATCTGTCAGCTCTCCTCCTGTGTGGTGTAGTATATAGAGGATCTGTCAGCTCTCCCTGTGTGGTGTAGTATATAGATGATCTGTCAGCTCTCCTGTCTGGTGTAGTATATAGAGGATCTGTCAGCTCTCCTGTGTGGTGTAGTATATAGAGGATCTATCAGCTCTCCTGTGTGGTGTAGTATATAGAAGATCTGTCAGCTCTCCTGTGTGGTGTAGTATATAGAGGATCTGTCGGCTCTTCTGTGTGGTGTAGTATATAGAGGATCTGTCGGCTCTCCCGTGTGGTGTAGTATATAGAGGATCTGTCGGCTCTCCTGTGTGGTGTAGTATATAGAGGATCTGTCAGCTCTCTTGTGTGGTGTAGTATATAGAGGATCTGTCAGCTCTCCTGTGTGGTGTAGTATATAGAGGATCTGTCAGCTCTCCTGTGTGGTGTAGTATATAGAGGATCTGTCAGCTCTCCTGTGTGGTGTAGTATATAGAGGATCTGTCAGGTCTCCTGTGTGGTGTAGTATATAGAGGATCTGTCGCTCTCCTGTGTGGTGTAGTATATAGAGGATCTGTCGCTCTCCTGTGTGGTGTAGTATATAGAGGATCTGTCGCTCTCCTGTGTGGTGTAGTATATAGAGGATCTGTCAGCTCTCCTGTGTGGTGTAGTATATAGATGATCTGTCAGCTCTCCTGTGTGGTGTAGTATATAGAGGATCTGTCAGCTCTCCTGTGGGTGTAGTATATAGAGATCTGTCAGCTCTCCTGTGGGTGTAGTATATAGATGATCTGTCAGATCTCCTGTGTGGTGTAGTATATAGAGGATGTGTCGATCTCCTGTGTGGTGTAGTATATAGAGGATGTGTCAGCTCTCCTGTGTGGTGTAGTATATAAGGATCTGTCAGCTCTCCTGTGTGGTGTAGTATATAAGGATCTGTCAGCTCTCCTGTGGGTGTAGTATATAGAGGATCTGTCAGCTCTCCTGTGCGGTGTAGTATATAGAGATCTGTCAGCCTCCTGTGTGGTGTAGTATACAGATGATCTGTCAGCTCTCCTGTGTGGTGTAGTATATAAAGGATCTGTCAGCTCTCCTGTGTGGTGTAGTATATAGAGGATCTGTCAGCTCTCCTGTGTGGTGTAGTATATAGAGGATCTGTCAGCTCTCCTGTGTGGTGTAGTATGAGGATCTGTCAGCTCTCCTGTGTGGTGTAGTATATAGAGGATCTGTCAGCTCTCCTGTGTGGTGTAGTATATAGAGGATCTGTCAGCTCTCTCCTGTGTGGTGTAGTATATAGAGGATCTGTCAGTTACTCCTGTGTGGTGTAGTATATAGAGGATCTGTCAGTTCTCCTGTGTGGTGTAGTATATAGAGGATCTGTCGGCTCTCCTGTGTGGTGTAGTATATAGAGGATCTGTCGGCTCTCCTGTGTGGTGTAGTATATAGAGGATCTGTCAGCTCTCCTGTGTTGTGTAGTATATAGAGGATCTGTCAGCTCTCCTGTGTTGTGTAGTATATAGAAGATCTGTCCTGTGTGATATTTTTACATAACTGCATGGTGGGCCCCAAGAATGATTTTGCTCTGGTGGGCCCAAGGTCATCCAGTCCGACGCTGCCCACATCCCTTCCACCATCCGGGCGTTTCACACTCACCTGTCTCCGTATAACAGAGGTTTGCTCAGACACTGTGTACAAGCTTCATGAAACCACTGCAGACAGCGGCAGCACTGAAGCATCTTCATGTTCCATCTGTAGGGACAGAGATTCATGTGTACATATTGCTGTACCCGCCGATGACACTGCCCCCGTGAACACGTCTTATACTTACTCTGCTTTACCCACCCACTCCAGCTGCCCACCCTATCCCTGTGGATACCGCCCCCCATCATTTTTACTTACGCCATACTTACTCTCCAGGCCCCCCGCAGTAGCAGTAACACTGCTGCTTATTAATTAGGTGCAGCGGATCCCACTCTAAAGACTTCAGCTGATAGGGCAAAGACAGCTTCATCTGCAGCATGGAGCGTGCGAAGGGGCCCTTCTTGAGCGCGCCACCTCTCTGCAAGAACGACACATGAAGGAGCTATAAGGGGTATCCGATAGTGAGAATGGCAGGAATATACGGGATGGCACGTACCTTGGTCGCCACTGCGAAGACGCATTGTCTGCACATCCAGGAGCTCCCTGCACTATCTGTATCGCATGGCACGCTGGGCACGTGACATTCCTGGTGATAAGCTGCGAGATAAGCAGAGCTGAGTACCGGGGTCACAGCAGTGTAAATGTATGTGGCGAACACCGCGGCCTGACGTACCGTGCTTACACTTCCCACAATGCACCAGCCTATTGTCGGGGGTGCACGCCTGCGAGTTGCACACACAGCACAGTTGCTCCTTTCCGGGCACAGCAGCTGAGGGAGTGAAGAGCAGGTTACCTCGACTGCTAGGATACACGGCAATCACTCATTAATCATTCAGGAGGAAATTAATTTGATTCTTACGGGGGAAGATGTCCTTCCAGAGCACGGAGAACTGGGAATTATCTTCAAAGCGAACTAAGCAAGTCTCCTGCGAGCTGTCCACCTGCTCATGAACCAGAGAGAAGAGAACGGCAGGAACGATAGAGTATATGGAAGATAGTCCGGGACGTACATACATAGATTTAGGCTGGTGCCCGTCCAGGTCCACATTAAGTGACAGGTTTTATCCCTCACGGGCATAAAATAATGAAAGATACCGTACTTACATCCAACGACCCAGCTCTGCAGCACTGGTGCACATGCCATTCTATGCTTTCTTGGCTGCAGAGATATGACGTGAAGCCTACATGTGACCACTGCAGTCAATCACTGGCTTCAGGGATGTATGCCACAACACCAGTGATTGACTGCACTCGCTGCAGCAAAGTAAGCATGCAACGGTGGGTGCACCAGTGCTGCAGAGCTGGAAATGAGGAGGAAACTACTGCATCTTTTATTATTTTATCACATTTCTCTTTTGAAAGCCGCCTTCTGTGCTTTGACAGAGCTGTAGTACGAGTCCAGCACCAGTGTCCTATGATCGCTTCTTCATTTTAGTGATTGTGGAGGCCATCTGTCTCTATGTCATATCAACTTTTCTGAAAGTGGAAATCCTCTTTAAGGCTATGTGCTGTGATCACAAGCTGAGGCATCATAGGACCTGGGTGCAGAGCTCTCTATCACAATCTGTAAGTGCGCACACTTTAAACATTAGGGAGTCCAAGCCGCAGCTACTGCACTAATACTGAGCCATCCCAGAAGTAACGTGAGCCATTACCGGGAGCCTAAAACCTCCTTAAAATTAAAATTTACCTTTTTGATGATGCCTAGATAGAGGAGTCCATCTGTCCAGCGAGCTAACACATCCTGACCCTCCCAGAAACGCGCCAGAGTTTGGAAGCGAGGTCGTTTCACCAGTGCAGCAGTCACTCTCGGGCTGACAGGTGTCGTGCGGCTGGGTCGTGTCGAGGGCTCCCGCCCCTCCATCACATTTTAAAAAGAACCTGAAATTACAAAGACGTGTAAAAAAATCCTGTAAAGAACATAACACATCAAAGAATAAATGTCATAAACATGGATGTGATATCTGCATCCCCGACACTGAAACCATCCGATATTGTGCCACCAAAACCACTCGTCCGACTGAGGTTTGGACATGAAACCTGTGGTTCCCAGCACCAAGATGTCAGCAAACAAGTCGCAGAAGCTGCACATAAGCTGATAGAAAGGACCAATTCTGACCATCTCCTGCGATCACAACAGACGAGAGGCCATTGTGACAATATAGTCTGGATTTTCTTTTCATCATTTGTAATCTCACTGTTATTTACATTTTTTACCTTCCTGATCTGCTGATTTAGTCTGCTGTGATGATGATTGGTCAATCGTATGAACTATCTGACGTATGATGGATCATTGATATTTGAGCCATTACTCATCGTATGGGTGGGTTCATTCCTGTATGATCCCCCGTGAATCAGGAACCTATGAGTCGTGGGCACTCACAATCCTGCCACCGGTCAGGACCACATTGTGTGACGGTCAGGCCTAACTACAGTATACCGAAACCCCCCACAAGACCTAAAACTCTTCAGATGCTCGGCCTCACTATTTGGCCCTTATCTATGTCACAGAGTTCCTTACTCTTCCCCATTTTTCCTGCTTCCAAAACATCAGTGTCACGAACAGACTGTCTATTCACTGAATAATGTGTCCCACTCCTGACAGGTGCCATTATCACCAGTGTTATTCCACTTCACTCGCCAGTAGAGCCTGTACATAGAGTTGTGTCACACTACCTTCCACATGGCTGACAAGCGCCACATGTGCAGGACTTTTTATTGGTTGGACTTTCGTTCTTTATTTTTGCAAAACCAAACACCCTTAAACGCAAATAGAAGCACCTCAAGTGGGAAGCCTATGGCACACGGGAGAATAACCAGAATTTGCTGGTGGTTTAGCACCAAAAACCACTGTCTGTAGTCAATAGACCTCCACCAAGCAATTATATAATTACTGAAGGCCCCGTAGTTACACTAGTATATTGGAGCCTATCACTAATATAAGGATATATTGGGGTCCTTGTCTGTCACTAATATGAGGGTATGTGGCTGCCATGTCTCGTTATCACTGTGGTAAGATGATGCAAGTTTTTTTTGTGATTCTTTGAAGGGTTGGAACTTTTATCCTTAGAGCCCTATAGTCTAAACATTACTGATAACTTCACAACTAAGCCAATATAAATGATTGGAAATTAGTGTCAAATAATGAAAATGTATGTAACATCCCATTACTTCTCCAGTGCCCGTAACCCCAGTGTATGGGGAATGGGGCGAATGTCTGGCTGTGCATTTTCTGTACACACTTTTACAGTTTCTATAGGTCCGTAAACCCTTGTATTGGTCCACGCGTGCCTGTATTATACTTGTGTCCGTCCGCAGGCTTCTCGTCAAACACTCCTCTCGTCAGGCAGATAAACGTTGGTCACTGAGTGATCAGAGCGGCATTTTGGCCCCCCTAATCCGGACTAGCCATGTATTAGACAGCTTCCCGGTATCACTAATGTGTATATTGTATCCGACTCTGTATATAGCGAGCAGGTGCTGCAGACAGGAGATGGGGATGAGAGGAAGCCTGCACTAACACTGCAGGAACGGAGTGAGTGTGCACACACCACGTCAGCGCGTGTGAGCAGAGACGAGTGGGCCTAGGGCTTTAATTGAGGCAGCACTCACTCTGGACAAAAGAGGGTTGTAAATGAAAGAAGAGGTGCGCAGCATGCTGACTGAGTGGGTGGAGTGGTGCATGGAGCCGGACACGCCGAGGATCCCTCATTTGCATACTCTAGAAAACCATTTTTCTGTACAACTGAAGCATCACTCCAGTATTTTTTTTTTATTCCAGCACTGCAGTGGTATCACTAATTCCTGTCCCTAGTAACATACTCACCAGCTGCCTTCTTCTGCTTATTCCTGGCGCCACTTCGGTCCCGGTCCACCATCTTGTGACGGCAGCTTCTGACTGACCGAAAGTCAGAGGTAACAGTCACAAGCTCTCAGTGCAAGTCCATGAGATCCTCATTATGTCTATTATAGACTTACATTGAGAAGTGACCGCCGGCTCGTCCAGCAAGCACTGGAGCCAAATGGCAAGTCACGATCTTCAGGAGACGACCGTAGCAATATGGATAAAAGATGAAGACAGCGGCTGGTAAGTACAAGGCTAAGTGCAGGGGCCTTACATTAGTAGCACTACTCCAGTTGGAAAATAAAACCAGCTGGAGTGGTGCTCGGAGGTTGGGGAAACCCGAGAACGTGTTACACAAGGCAAGTTGTATGACGTAAAACATCTGTGCAACTTTTCTGCAAATTTCTGTCTCAGCTATTTTAGAGCTTCAATTTCACTGTTAAGTAAAACAGCCAAATCTCCAACAAATGGCATGTAGGTCGCAGTGGCTTGTGACTTGCATCAAAGCCTATGGCACACGTGTCATGTGCGACTTGCGAGAGAAAATCCTGCTTTGGAAACATTTGCACCCTCAGAGTTAGGTCGCAATGTGACACCAAAGAAAGTCATTACACACTGCAGTGAAGCCCTAAAGAAGGGAAGTCGTAGTATTCTCACCGCATCCACAGCGATGCGTTCTAATCACGCAGGTAAAGCCACGTATTCACTGAACAATGCGGATTCACCGCATCCAATAGATATCTATTGTGGACATTCATGTTGCGGAGACTAAATTGACATGCTACGGCTCGTAAACCTGCACCGCGGGTGAGTTTACGCATGGTCAAATAGAAGCACAGTGGACAGGAGATTCCTATAAATCCCATCCACTCTGCTTTTAACTTAGAAAGCGTCCAACATGCTGTTATTCCCGATTGTGGCAAGTACCGTTATAGCTCTGCACTGTGCTGCTCCCCGTGTGTTTTGTGACTAACAGCCGCAGGGACTTGAATACATTATTCGAGCACACCCAGGATTCTCAGACATAAGGTTCTTGTCTAATTTTACAAGTGAAAAAAGTTTAGGACTAGAGATGGGACGAACCCGAACAGAAATGTTGGGCATTCGTTCCAGACAGTCACTGTTCGGGTCTGAATGCCGAACACGGACTTGCTGCAGCAGTCCGATGCAGTGTTCGGGGTAAGGCAGTGGTGGCGTGGAGCAGAGAAAGAATTTTTTTCTTTTCTTAGCAGTTCGGATATCCATTATTTTCAATGAGGTTCGGGTTGTGGCGGAAGTTCAGGTGCTGTTCTGGTACCAACACCGAACTTTCTAAATAGTTCTGGTCAGGTACCAAAAACCGAACTTCCAACGATCCGGCCATCCCTGTTTAAGACACATGTTGCCTTTTAGATCCAGTTGATCCTGAAAATCTGCAGTGTGAATTGAGACCTGCAGTCTGTCGATTCATTATCCAGATTTTCACTGCAGATTTCACCCTTTGTAATGAATGAGGTGAGATCAGTGGTGAACACTTCAGCAGTGAAATCTGCACTGGATTTTGCACTTGCTGCATGAACGTACATGCTTACATATACCACCAGTGTCTGCCTTTTCATTATGTATAATAAATAATTATGTATATCTTATGTACATATCCATCTCGCAGAAAAATGTTTTGATTGGATCGAGTTTTTGTGAGTTAAGCCAGGTGCACACGGTCAGAAACTGGCAGCGCTTTGGATGCAGCACATGTCTACTGCGTCCAAGGCGCTGCCGGCTATTGAACGCACGCGATTCAGCAAGTGATCATTCAACCGTGCAGAATCACTGCGTCCAATACATTGTACGGGTGATAGTTATCTTGCGGAGACTCGCGTCTCCGCAACATAAATTAACATTCTGCGGTCTGTAAAGACGCGCCACATAATAATCTTTATTTTTATATAGCGCTAACATATTCCGCAGCGCTTTACAGTTTGCACACATTATCATCACTGTCCCCGATGGGGCTCACAATCTAGATTCCCTATCTGTATGTTTTTGGAATGGCCACATGACCGTCTCCGCTGGTGATCCGCGGACGTCGGGGCACGCATAGAGGGCATGGGATTTCTTGAAATCCCATCCACTATGCTGTAACATCTGGACGCTGTGTGCATCTGCAGCGTCCAACCCGCAGCATTTACTAACCGTGAGAATGTACCCTTAAATATATGCCTCCCTACAATAAGTCATCAAGGTGGAAGATTTTCTGAGACCAAAGATCTGTTCCTTTCATCTGGACAGGGCTGGATTCAGATGCAGCGTGTGGATTTCTGCAAGCATCATCGAGATGAATTGGACAGTCACAGAAATTTCTGCAACACATCTGCAGTGTCTGAATTCACCCTGAGGGAATGTCAACAATGGGTTTGATACGGACCGAATTTTCCATCCCATCAGAATAAAATTTGTAGTTTATTATTGTACCAGCAAAGTGAATGATATTTACTCTTCAAACACGCTCTGGAAAATAATCTGCAGTGGATATTGGCCTGCGGTGTGCATGTTACATATGCAGCACTTTTTTTTTTACAGCTAATTTAACCCATTACAAAAGTGTGAAGAAATCCACAGCCAACCCCCATGTAGCTCAATGCAGATTTTTCTATTGCTGTAACTCAATAAACCTGATTTATCCCAATAAAATCATAAACAAAGAATATCAGAAAACTCTGCCTGTTTCCACGTGTTCTGACTTCTATTTCTCTGATTCGCAAATGAGATTACTTGACCAATTCCATTACATAGATGATACAGTTCTCACAATTCAGAAAATCCAAGGCTGAATGCAGCGAAATGTTGTGATTATATGCAGAATGCAATGAGCCGCATGCAGTGATGAATGTGTCCTCAGCCACGTATCGTGGGAAGCGGTATTAAAGGTGCAACCCATCCTTCACAGAGAAACGCAGAGCACACCACAATTTGCAAGTGTTTATTTGGCATCACCTGCCAGGCAGGGCACATATCAGCCACAATCCACGGCCACGTGTGACCTACAGGACAGCGGGACCGACGTGCAACCACGTAACAAGGATTGCACCTTTAATATTCCACCAGGTAGAGTCTGAAGGGGCGTTATGAAAAAGCTTTATGCAAAAATGTCAGACGAACAAACAGACGACACAATGATCAGAAGATTGAGCGTGAGGTCACAAAACAGTGATACATCAAAGAGAGGAATAGCGGAGGCCGCGCTTCTCCTGGTCAATGTGCAAACCTCAGGCCCCAGGCTTCTGCCTCCGTCCAAGTCTCGTGCTAAGTCTACTTGTCCTCCTAGGTCATCGCTAAATGTTGTCTCCCGAGTCATGGACACAGCCATAAACTTACATCAGCAACGTCCATGGAAGTTACTGGAAATCGCAGCCATTGAGCTACATCCTGAAGAAAGTGCATGAGCGTTACTGAGCAGATGATTGGCTTTTGGTGTCATCGTAAAGGCTAATTGTCATTTAATAACATCTTACGGCGGATCTTTCTGCTGGTCATTAGTCTTCCAGTCAACCCCTCACATTCCCATCATTAATGTCTTAGGTCTTGTATATTCTTGTCTAATAAAATATTTGTGAGCGATGTAACAGGCAAAGTCTTTATCCGATATCAGACCTGTCGGAGCAGATGATACTTCCTTGGCTATATCAATGTCAAAACTGGCAGATCCTGCAATCTTCTGAAAAATCCACATCGCTAAAAACGGTATGGTGCGACCTCCCTCTTCACCGCACAGCCAACATGGATGCCTTTAACCCAAAGCATTAGCCCGAAGCTTTGGTTCAAAATAAGAAGAAC
The DNA here is from genome assembly GCA_033576555.1 of Oophaga sylvatica. Taxonomy (NCBI): domain Eukaryota; kingdom Metazoa; phylum Chordata; class Amphibia; order Anura; family Dendrobatidae; genus Oophaga; species Oophaga sylvatica. Next base: position 13,590,167 of record JARQOD010000008.1, read on the forward strand.
CAGATGAGACGAGAGAAAAGCCTCAAAACTTACCCACCACGCCCAATTTCTCTAAGGCTACGTCCCTACGATCAGGAAATAGCAGCCTTTTGGAAGCAGCATATTTTCTTTGCGTTCTAACCACGCAGTTAAATCCGCATGTGTTCAGTGAACCAAGCGGATTTACCGCATGTAATAAATGGGTGACACTAGGCAGCGTCTCCGCAACAGAAATTGACATGATGCGGATCGTAAACCCGCACCGTGAGTGAGCTTACGCAGCGTTAAATAGAAGCACAGTGGGCATGGGATCATTATAAAGCCACTGTGCTTCTAATGATGAATGCAGCGTTTTGGACGCTGCGCATGGGAGCTGTCAAAAACGCGGCTATTCCTGTGGGCACAGACCCTCAGAGGTGGGAAAAGAAAAAGTGGTTACAAATATTAGCCATGTGATCAGAGCAGCATGGGCCGGATGGGAAACACATCACACACCAATATTGGCAGAACGCCTGTAGGGACCAAAACCTTACCGTATAGGGTAACACTATAGGCTTACTCCCTACTGTACACAGTAATGCCACAGATTTACTCCTGAACATGGTAATGCTATAGGTCCTCTTGATATCGTATGCGGTCATGCTAGAAGTGCCTTCTCCCATAACATACACGGGTACGCTCTACATTCTCCAATACTAGTTTCCTTCTTCCTATCACACGATAATACTGCAGATTCTCTCCACACCAACAAAGGCTGGACCGCGCCAACAAATAATGGGCGACAATGTGCCGGGATGCAGAGAGAAATGAACATGATCCCCGGAGCCAGGATGACTCACGTGAGAACGACAACCAAGATCCATGGAAAAGAAGCGTTATGATTCCATGACGACACTCGGCCGTACGGGACGGACAGAGGCCGATGAGAACTTCTCCTATTTCATGGAGTCTCTCTACACTGTAATGACAGAACTTCTCTACATACCATGTATATCATACTATAGGGTCACTCGACTTCAGATTTTATTTTTATATAGATTCTCTCCAGACCGCATAGGTCAGCGCTGTAAGCTGCCTCCATAGATGGAAATACTATAGATTCTCTCTATACCCTATATAGTAACACTACAGGTCCTCTCCATACCATGTATTGTAATACTATCGATACTCTCCCATATACGATAACTCTATAGGTTCCTTACATACTGTATATGATAATACTATATGCTCGCTCCCTACCAGATATAGCAATTCTATAAGTACCCTCTATATCATATGTGATAATACTATATAGATCCCAATACTGCATATGAATGCTATAGGTTCCCTCTATACTGTATATGGTGACAGTATAGGCTCCCTCTATACTGTATATGGTGACAGTATAGGCTCCCTCCATTCCGTATGTTGCAATCATATAGGTTCTATCTATATCATACATGGTAATACTATAGGTTCCTCCCATATATACCAATTGTACAGGTTCTCTCCATGCCATATATTGTAAAGCTCTGGGTTCCCTCTCATACACGGTGAGGATGTAGGTCTTTACGGGTTTCCTCCATATGTCAATTCTATAGGGCCTCTCCATACCGTAAACGGTAATGCTGTCTTCTCCATACCATATATGGTAATACTATAGCTTCCCTCCCTACTGTACAGGGTAATTCTATAGGTCCTCTCCGTACCATATATGGAACACTATTTGCTCCCTCCACACCGTATATGGCAGTGCTATAGGTTCCCTTCCATATATGGTACTACTATAGGTTCCCTCCCATATATGGTAATTTCATAGGTTCCTTACATACCATATATGGCAGTGCTATAGGGTCCCTCCCATATATGGTAATACTATAGGTTCCCTCCCATATACGGTAATTCTATAGGTTCCTTACATACCATATATGGTGATAATATCGCTCTCCCCATAATTATCATCCTCCGGTACCGCAGGGATCACACTGCAGCTCCATGACACCGGTGAGCCCCGTCCATTACCTGCAGATTGAGCAGCCTCACTAATTAGCATAGCCTCCTCATTTGCCTACATTTGCATATTGTCCTGTCAGAAAAGTGCAGCGTCCTGTCACAGCCGGCGCCGCAGTCACTTCTGTCCTCCCGCCGGACTTAACCCCTTCACGGTCGGCTAGCCTTCATTCACGAGCGGAGATCAGCGGCGGATCATTAGCCCAGGACCGTCCTTCTGAGGTAATTATTCTCCCGCGGCCTCGCCTGCTCCCGCCCCCCTGTCCTGGTAATTGGCCTCTGCTATTCCTCTCACACGGTGCTCCCCTCACCCCGGGGTCCTTTCCAGATTCCTCCCCCGGCTCCTCCTCTTCTTCTTCCCCTCACAGTGGCTCGGTGTCTTCCTCCCCCGCCTCTCCCGGGGGGGTCCGGGCAGGAGCGCGTCCTCCTCCTTCTTATCCTCGGGCCGCACCTCGGCCCGAGTGACGCAGCAGCCTAAAGGCAGGAGGAGCCAGGCAACGACCCCGGCGACGTCACCACACCCACCCCCGGAGCCAGCCAATCGGAACCGTTTGATAAAAGAAAAGGCAGATTTCCGTGTCTGCTAAATTTTCCTATAGAAGAGGGCGTGGCTTAGTAAACGTCAGTCACGTTCAGCGACAGCCAATCAACGAGCGTGGGTAGACAGCGGGAAAACCCTGAGGTACTGAGGAGCCAATTAGGCGTGAGGGAAACAAATGGACGGTCGCTTGGGATCTTGGCGGGAAAATCAGCAGCCAATCAGATATTTACTAGCATTTCTCAATGAAAAATTATGCTTGTGAGACTGGGTGTGTTACTTTTTTTTAAGGATTTTGATGTTTACAAAGGATGTCACAAGATTAATTGGAAGCAAATTTTTAGAACTAGAATTTTCTTTACACATTTCAGCTATTTATGAGGGACAGAGCTATCATGAGGGTGAGTAGAAAAATGAATCAAATTGGCTTCAAAAAAATGTAAAATCTGTAAATTGTGACAGAACTACGTAATCGTATCGAAAAATAATAATTACTAATAAATGGAGTCACAAACTTAAGAGAAAACTGTGCTAGTCAGACAGTAATTGCGCCAAATTTATCACAATGGCGCAGCCCCTGTAAGGGAAGTGTGTGAGAACCTTCACAAAATGCATTATTTTATAGAAATGCAGACATATTTCTGTCAGTTTCTGTCACGTTTTGCACTTTGTGAATTTTTTGGGTCCCGGACCTCTTTTCTAATGCCGCCATGCCTAGCTGTGACGTTTATATGCGTTTTAGTCCTCTCTATAGGATAAAAAAACAGCGTAAAAAAATCATAACTAAGAAAAAAAATCCCCTAAAAAGAAAAACACTTGTAAAATACACACAAAATTTGTGACTAAAAAAACAAAGGTCAATTCATCATTTGAGCTTTTTTTTAAATAACCTTTTTTATTATTATTGTGGTATTTGTTGCCTTTTTTCACCAATTTCTTCAAAATGAAGTATAAGGGTTAATGAAATTAATTGTTAAATTAAAAAAGCTCTTTATTTTTGTCTTTTAAACTTTTTTTTTTACCTCAAAAAGTCGCCTGATCCTTAGAAAATGTCGGATACAACTCTAACATCGGCACACACACAAAAAAAAAAAAGGCTGACGTTCAAAAATCACTCCTGGAGACAAACTGAAGTACATTTGCGCAAAAGTTTTGACACAATTGCAAATAATTGGACGCAAATGTCTGGATTACAAATAAAAAAAAAATACGCCCACGCTGGGGAAGAGAGAGAAAAAAAAAACATGAACAAGGAGAAAATAGGCACAAACTAAAAGAAGAATTTGACTAAAAAAAAAGTAGACAAAAAAAATAAGCAAAAATGCACAATCAGATCCAAAGTGTGAAAAAAATCCTGTCAACATTTTTTGTCACCCCCACGTCATGAAGCTCGGTGTCGTATAAATAAGCAAATTGATTCTGCACTAACTTTTCGAAGTTCCTCTACATTTGCACATCCAAATAATTGTTGATTCATTTTGGATGAATAGCCAGAAATGGCCACTGCCATGTTGCATAAAACAAAAAAGAAGGATCACATGACCTTCCCTATAATGCCTTGCAGGCAGCCCACAGCCAATCAGGTGTGACTATAGATGTGAAGCCACTATAAAAGCTTAAGCAGAAGACACTGCTGCACTTGCCTGGGGAATGTGGATAGGAATAAGGACCTCACATATTTTTTTTTATGGTGAGCTGTCTTTATTGATACCATTTGGACCAATTTATTTAACAGTTGAATAAATGGCAATTCTGGCGTTTTTTTTTCTCGTAGCACTTGAGTTACGGTAATTATTTTTATATTTTGATGCCTCACACTTTTTTGGATGCAACAATATCAGACTTTTATTTCTTTATTTTCAAACTGTGAAAAGGAAGTGATTTGAATGCACATATATATACAGTGCCTACAAGTAGTATTCAACCCCCTGCAGATTTAGCTGGTTGACACATGCGGAATTAACTTGGCATTGTGACATTTGTACTGTAGATCAGCCTGGAAGTGGGAAATGCACTGCAGCAAAAATTTTTGTTTTAATTTTTTAATTTTTTTTTAAAAAACATTAAAAGTTAATTCAGAGTGTCATTTATTATTCAACCCCTCAAACCACAAGAATTCTGTTTGGTCCCCCTAAAGTATTAAGAAGTAGTTCAGGCACCAAGAATAATGAGCTTCACATGTGTGGATTAATGATCTCTTTTGCCAGCCTTTTCTGACTATTTAAGACCCTCCCCAAACTTGTGAACAGCACTCATACATGGTCAACATGGGAAAGACAAAGGAGCATTCCAAGGCCATCAGAGACAAGATCGTGGAGGGTCACAAGGCTGACAAGGGGTACAAAACCCTTTCCAAGGAGTTGGCCCTACCTGTCTCCACTGTTGGGAGCATCATCCGTAAGTGGAAGGCTTATGGAACTACTGTTAGCCTTCCACGGCCTGGACAGCCTTTGAAAGTTTCCTCCCGTGCCGAGGCCAGGCTTGTCCGAAGAGTCAAGGCTAACCCAAGGACAAGGAAGGAGCTCCGGGAAGATCTCATGGCAGTGGGGACATTGGTTTCAGTCAATACCATAAGTAACGTACTCCACCGCAATGGTCTCCGTTCCAGACGAGCCCGTAAGGTACCTTTACTTTCAAAGCGTCATGTCAAGGCTCGTCTACAGTTTGCTCATGATCACTTGGAGGACTCTGAGACAGACTGGTTCAAGGTTCTATGGTCTGATGAGACCAAGATCGAGATCTTTGGTGCCAACCACACACGTGACGTTTGGAGACTGGATGGCACTGCATACGACCCCAAGAATACCATCCCTACAGTCAAGCATGGTGGTAGCAGCATCATGCTGTGGGGCTGTTTCTCAGCCAAGGGGCCTGGCCATCTGGTCCGCATCCATGGGAGGATGGATAGCACGGCCTACCTGGAGATTTTGGCCAAGAACCTCCGCTCCTCCATCAAGGATCTTAAGATGGGTCATAATTTCATCTTCCAACAAGACAACGACCCAAAGCACACAGCCAAGAAAACCAAGGCCTGGTTCAAGAGGGAAAAAGTCAAGGTGTTGGAGTGGCCTAGTCAGTCTCCTGACCTTAACCCAATTGAAAACTTGTGGAAGGAGCTCAAGATTAAAGTCCACATGAGACACCCAAAGAACCTAGATAACTTGGAGAAGATCTGCATGGAGGAGTGGGCCAAGATAACTCCACAGACCTGTGCCGGCCTGATCAGGTCTTATAAAAGACGATTATTAGCTGTAATTGCAAACAAGGGTTATTCCACGAAATATTAAACATAGGGGTTGTATAATAATTGACCCACACTTTTATGTTTAAAATTTATTAAAATTCAACTGAGCAACATAACTTTTTGTTTTGTAAGATTTATGCTTCTGTTAATAAATCCTACTCTCGTTTGCAGTTTGAAGGCTCTAACTTATTTGCATCTTATCAAACCAGCTAAATCTGCAGGGGGTTGAATACTACTTGTAGTCACTGTTATATATATATTATATATATATATATATATATATATATATATATATATATATATATATATATATATAATATACAGTACAGACCAAAAGTTTGGACACACCTTTTCATTCAACGATTTTTCTGTATTTTCATGACTGTGAAAATTGTAGAATCACACTGAAGGCATCAAAACTATGAATTATCACATGTGGAATTATACCTTACACTTTACAAAAAAGTGTGAAACAACTGAAAATATGTCTTATATTCTAGGTTCTTCAAAGTAGCCTCCTTTTACTTTGATTACTGCTTTGCACGCAGAAAAGGTGAACGGATGGACTCTACATGCCTGGTTTCTACCGTGAAGCATGAGAGGAGGTGGTGTGATGGTGTGGGGGGGCTTTGCTGGTGACACTGTTGGGTATTTATTCAAAATTGAAGGCATAGTGAACCAGCATGGCCACCACAGCATCTGCAGCGGCATGCTATTCCATCCGGTTTGCGTTTAGTTGGACCATCATTTATTTTTCAACAGGACAATGACCCCAAACACACCTTCAGGCTGTGTAAGGGCTATTTGACCAAGAAGGAGAGTGTTGGGGTGCTATGCCAGATGACCTGGCCTCCACAGTCACCAGACCTGAACCCAATCGAGATGGTTTGGGGTGAGCTGGACCGCTCACCGCTTCAATTTTGAATAATCCCCAACAGTGTCACCAGCAAAGCACCCCCACACCATCACACCACCTCCTCCATGCTTCACGGTGGGAACCAGGCATGTAGAGTCCATCCGTTCACCTTTTCTGCATGCAAAGCAGTAATCAAAGCAAAAGGTGGCTACTTTGAAGAACCTAGAATATAAGACATATTTTCAGTTTCACACTTTTTTGTAAAGTGTAATGTATAATTCCACATGTGTTAATTCATAGTTTTGATGCCTTCAGTGTGATTCTACAATTTTCATAGTCATGAAAATACAGAAGAATCTTTGAATGAGAAGGTGTGTCCAAACTTTTGGTCTGTACTGTATATATATATACATATATATATATATATATATTTTAAAACTATACTGGTATCATAATAATCGGACTGACCTCTCAGTAAATAAAGTGTATTCCCCGTGTAATGTAAAGTTATGTCATTTTCTCAAATGCTTTCATTATAAAATTCTTATGATTTTTTAGATCTTTACTTACATATAGTAAACGGGCAACAGTCTAATTCCATAATGAAATTTTACAAAAAATATCTATAGCAAAACTTGTAATAAAAACATATATGATCAAAGCTGGGTATTTCTGCCCAATGTGTTACTGATAAAAAATGAATTATTTCAAAGGAATCACATGAATTTTGTTATTGATAAATTGTACAAGGAAGGATAGATCCGCCTGACGGACATGCAATCTTCACCAGAGGACATGATTAAAGGGAATCTGTCACCTCATTTTTCGTATATAAGGTGCGGCCACCGCCATCAGGGGCTTATCTACAGCATTCTTTAATGCTGTAGATAAGCCCCCAATGTAACCTGAAAGATAAGAAAAACGAGTTATATTATACTCACCCGGGGGCGGTCTGGGTCTGATGGGTGTCACAGGTCCAGGTCCGGCACCTCCCATCTTCATGCGATGACATCCTCTTCCTTGCTTCTGTCGCGGCTCCTGTGCAGTCATAATTCTCTGCCCTGTTGAGTGCAGAGCAAAGTACTGCAGTGCGCAGGCGCCGGACCTCTCTGACCTTTCCAGGCGGCTGCGCACTGCAGTACGCTACTCTGCCCTCAATAGGGCAGATCAGTACGTCTGCACCAGAGCCGCGACAGAAGCAAGGAAGAGGACGTCATCGCATGAAGATGGGAGGCGCCGGACCCGGATAGGTTCTTTTTAAGGGTGCTATGAGCACCTGAAATGCATAAATGCTAATGCAACTTTTAACATGAAAGTTATATCTTATGTCATCTGGTTTGTAGCTACCTAAATAAAGAAGATTGCATGTCCATCGTGCTGGATCTATCCTTCCATTTTCATGGCAAAGCCGTCATCCGCGTTCCGGACTGCAAAGGAATAATTTGAACAGTGAGCAGGATTTTTTTTTCTCTACTATTGATAAATTGTCCAGAATCTCCAAAAATCTCTCAGAATCGCAGAGAGAGAAAAAAGAATGGATCTACCTGTGGCAAAACATTTTTGCTCCCCTGATCATAGCATGTCAGATATGAAGAATATGTGATTCTTCAGATTTTGTGTTAGTTCAGCCTGATGAAGAGACCTGAGTAGTCTCGAAAGCTTGCAATTTGTTACCATCTTTTCAGTTAGCCATTAAAAGGTATCAACCACTGAGGACTCTCAACTCTAAATATTTGTGTATAAATATGTGATTCTTCAGATTTTGTATTAGTTCAGCCTGATGAAGAGACCTGAGTAGTCTCGAAAGCTTGCAATTTGTTACCATCTTTTCAGTTAGCCATTAAAAGGTATCAACCACTGAGGACTCTCAACTCTAAATATTTTTCTTCTCAGAATCGCAGACATTTAATAGATTGTATGTCGCCACCTAGTGTTCGAAAACCATATCACTGTAGGTAAATGCAGTGCAGATGCCAAGAGGAAGATTCAGCAAGGTCAGTGATCGATAGATCTCTATTGTATCTGCAGTGAAATGCTACAGGCCCTGTCACTAATGCAGTCAGAGTATAGAACAGGGGGTGGGTATTCTCAGAGGAAGAGGAAGTGATGACAGAGAAGATGATGGGAATGATTAAAGCAGAGCTAGGATTTATAAAATGCATGTGATGTGTCACGAGCTCATCCTATAGGTCTGTGCGTTTACCCACGCATACAAATGTGCAGCTCTACAAATACCGAATCACTATGAATGGATTATCTGCAGAGAGCTGTAATAACAACACAGAAGTTTCTGAATACCATAAATAAGATTTTTATATAACTCAAAGAAGGATAAAGTCACCACATTGCTGGAAAATTCCATCAAAATGGTAGAAACTTAGATTGAGCGTATGCTCACACTTGGCGTATAACACGGCCGAGTGCTATTTAATGTTTTCAGATAGCACTTGTCCCAGTGTTATATTATGGGACGTGGCAGAACTGCAATTCAGCATGAAAACATTTTCAGAATTCTGTGTGCAGCCTCAGCCCTATTTAATAAGTCTTCATGTGAGTAGAATTATGGTTTATCCACAATAGATGGAAAAATCTGCAGTAAATTTAACTTTGGATTTCAATGCAAATCTACAGCATTTGTGGCAAAATCTACGTGTGCAGTGGTTTTACAGCAGAATTATCTGCTGATTTACCCCTCAACAATAAAAGAGAGAAATCTGCAATGGAAATTGCATAGTTGCCAAAAGTGTGAAAACCATCCGGGCAAATTAGGGCATGTCCCAGGCAAAAAAGGACAGGTTGGATATAAACCAGACCCAAATCCAAAAGTTTGTCAAGTTTGGATAATTTTTACAAATAGCAATAATGAGACACACCTGGAAGATAAAGATGAAAAATGTTGAATAAAGACATAACAAAAAAATAAAAAGACAGCAACTTTGAAATTAGTCTTGATTGAAAATCTGTTATTTTGTGCATATGTTCATATGCAAAATCCATGGTTACATACTAAAATGCTCTTTAAGGCTATGTGTACATGTTGAGTATTTGCTTGCAGAAATTTCTGCAAGTTTTCTGCATCTCTTGGCAGCAAAAACGTGCATTTTGCCGTGATTTTTGGTGCGGTTTTGTATGCGATTTTTGTATGCGTTTTTGTACAGCAATGAAGGCTTTTTTGAGCTAAATAGAAATAAAAAAAAGTTTTGTGATGTAATTTCCAGGTTCAACACCACCGTTTTCATTCTGAAGCAGTAGCATCAGAGTAATGGGATTAAGGCTTGGTGTCAGCAGCTGTCATTGACATCAAGCCCTAGGCTTAGTATTGAAAAGGTGTCAGCCCGACACCCTCATTACTAAGCCGGTAAGTAAACACAAACACACACATTGTCACCAGCCTATGTAGGAGCATTAACATGATGAACCTACATAGGCTGTAACCAAACTACAACTCATAATTTAAAGAAAAAAATGAAAAAAAAATTGTGTGGGATCCCGCATAATTTTCATAACCAGCAGAGGGAAAGCTGACGGCCGAGGGCTAATGTTGATATTCTGAGAAGGAAGGAGCCAATAACCATAAAGGTTCCTAGGCTATTAATATCAGCTCACAGATGTTTGCTTAGCCTTTGCTGGCTAGTTTACAGGGGACCTCCAGAAAAAAATTGACATGGGGTCCCCCTATAAAATCTAACCAGCAAAGGCTAGGCAGACTGATATTAATGGCCTGGGAAAGGGCCATGGATATTGGCTCCCCCCAGGCTAAAAACATCAGCTCTCAGCCACCCCAGAAATGGCACATCTATAAGATGCCTCAAAACTTGCTCTTAGCCTCGCTCTTCCCACTTGCCCTGTAGCAGTGGCAAGTGAGGTTCATATTTGTGGGGTTGATGTCACCTTTGTAATGTTAGGTGTCATCAAGTCCAGTTAGTAATGGAGAGGCGTGTATAAGACACCTATCCATTACTAGTCCTATAGTTACATGGTAAATAAAGACACAGCCAGAATAAAGTCCTTTATTTGAAATAATGACACAGACTCCTTTAATAATCTTAATTAAACCATACTTACTGAACAACTAATCCACCGAAGCCAACGTCTCCTGCAGCAAAAATAAAATAGTAAGCCACAATATTCCTCACCTGTCCGCCAAGAAGGTAATTCATAATGTCCCACAACGATCCTGATCACTTTGAGAGCAGTCACATCAGTGATGTGACTGCTCTCAAAGACAGCCGGCGATACACTGACAGGAGGTAATCTCTCCCGCAGTGTATCACTGAACTGCAGTGAGAGTTGACCCGAGTTCATCAGCTGATCAGCTCTGGTGATCTCCCTTACCCCTTACTTAAAATTCTCACGCAGCGGTTCCATAAGTGAACTCTCACAGCAGCGCAGTGATACACTGCGGGAGCGATTATCTCCCGTCAGTGGAGCGCCTGCAGCCGGGTAGATCAGTCACATCTCCCGATGTGACTGTTCTACAAGTGAGATAGCTGTGGGACACTCGGTATTACCTGGACTACGGCGGACAGGTTAGTATACGTTGGTTTATTATTTTACATTATTTCTAGGAGACGAGGGCATCGGGGATTTGGTGTTAGGTGTTTTTTATATTTGTATGTGAATATGTATGTAATTTTTTTTTTTTTTAACTGTGAGCACAGGCATCGACAGAAGAGACTACTCTCCCATCAGCGGCACCTGCTGTAAACTGTTATTAGTGACACCAGACGTAGCCCAATGGGAGCAGTAGTCTCATCGGCCTACGCCTGCTTTTTTACCGCAGGTCACTGCTGTGGGTCACAGTCCGCTGCGGGATTAGGCTGACATCTGCCAGCCTGATCCCGCAGTGCTGTGACCGACAGTACCGGCGGTAGCTTTACCGCATTACCGCAGGTGACAGTCACAGCTGCGGGGTCACGCTGACATTGGACAGCATGACCCCGTATCGCTCTGACAGGTGGTCTTACCGGCTGCTCCTGTCATCGCAAATAAAATAAAGCCCACGGCATACTCTGCGGGCTACAACAAAATGGCCGCGATCTCTTCTCACAACTGTGACCTGGACAGCCCAGGTGAGCATGCCCAGGTCACAGCTAAGAGGCAGGAGGAGCCGCCTCAGTGCAAAAGATGCGGTCGGAGTCCAGCCGTTGACTCCTATGCCCATGACTGCCGTGAGGTGTGCAAGTGTCGTGCCCAGACACACACATCCCCACTAATGAAAATGGCAGCCCCCAGTGGCAAACAAAAGTCAATAGATAAAAATCTATTAAATTAGTTAATTTAATTAATACCAAAATTATTAATCCTAAAATTAAAATCACGGCACCTTCCCTTTAAGGATGTAAACTCCCATAGTAACTGAATGCAAGCTTAATGTATAATCAGACAGCACATAACTGTCTGAATCCGTCCATAAAAGACCTTGGGTGATGATTTCAAAGGAGGTTGCTGGATGACCACAGTAACTGTGCATGAACTTGCACAAAATGAATTCTCCCTAGGGAAAGAAACCAATAGCAGGTACCTGAGCCAGGTCGCATGAGTGACATTTTGGCCGATGTACAAAGCTACGGTAAATGCGCAAGAATTCTGGCTTCATTTACAAAATAAAAAAAAGTCTTTCAGGCCTTGCTTTAGACACATTGTACGCCACACCATTTCTCAGCGATCCAATGATGGAGTGTGGCTTAAATAGAAAGGACAAGGCCTGAAATGCAACATCTTGCACAATTTGGTGCAAATTATTGGTATAATGGAAGCAATTTAATAGCTGCTCTAAGGCTAAACTAGATAGTCGAAGGATGCGCCAAATTTATCAAACCACTTTGGAAAATTTGGTGCAGGTTTAGACTGTTTTGATTAAGTTTCCACTTTATTCCTGAGATGATGGAAGACCCACAGGGTTGTTATGAATTTTGCACCAGGTGAGAATACTATTGGGATTTCCTTGTGTAATGGAACCATTAGCCCTTCAAGAAGTCAGAAACCAGGAAGCTAGCACAAAGGAGAGGAAGCTAAGGAGAGCTAAGGTGGCTCAAGAAGGTCGTCTGCACACAAGGAGGTGAAGGATGGCAGCAGCATCCGGAGCAAGCAAATCGCACAGAGATAGAAGAAAGATTGCAGCTAAAGCGGGAATGCTGTAAAAGCGTTGCTATAAATTGTGTGCAACCACACTGGCCAAACGTCAGAACCTGGGACCCCAGAACTGTCAGGTTGGTTACAAATTACATTAAAAGTAAGAAATGACAGACAATATTTACTATTAATATAAAAATACTTTGGGAAATGTTTCTAGAACCTCTGTAATAATGTTATACAAGTCAGCAAATGAGGCAGCAATAAGGCCTGAAACATATGGAGCATGAGCTGCTAATCTGCTGCCTGCTGACTATGGATCTCTCGTCCTCAGATTAGACATCTCAGGATCTTCCCCCCTCCCTCCATTCTTCTTTCTCAGAAGTTCTGGACCATATCTTGCTCCCTTTTATCCTGCCATCTTCTCCTGACCTTTATTTCTCTCCCAGTTCCTTCCCAGTTTCCTGCCATTTTTGAGTGGTACATTCTTGTGACAACTATTGATAGGTGTTGCTATAAAAGTTGTCAATAGTTCAGTTCCCTTCTGATTTCACTTCTTGCCATTTTTAATTCTATCCCTTTGTCTATATTATTACTCCATCCTTTCTGGACACGTTCAATGAACAGCAATAGCAGTGGCTCTGAAGACCCTCCACGTCACTCCTGCCCCCAACCAATGATGATTACGAAGAAAACGCTTTTGAGATTATTGCAAGGCTGACACCATCTCCAGACACGATCCCTTGGCAGCAGCGCAGCACCAGGATGAAGATTGTCCATGTGGCAGACAGAATATTTCTGACGTTTCTTGCCATCTTCTTCCTGATTCTAATGGGTGAGGTGTTTTACAAACTGTACCACGTAGTGCCCTGGGCAGCAATGTTGCAGGAACTGAAAGACTGGCTTCTGATGCAAGAAGAGGGAGAAGAAGACCTAGAGCTCTAAGGTGAGAGGAGACATAAGTTGTTATTTGTGCTAGATACTAAGTCATTTCTTTTGTATGATCGGTCAAGAGGCATAGACAGAAATAACTGACAACTTTCCTACAAACTAATAGTCAGCTTTCAACTCCATTAAGCTAATAGTCTGCCGAACTAAATGGAAACTATGAAAATACTGTACCATGGTAGTGTGGTATAATGTTCCAATGTACAAGAAAGCTACTACTATAATAAAGCTTATATGTACAAGGATATAACTACTATAATACTGCTCATATGTACAAGAATATAACCACTATAAGGCTATGTGCACACGTTGCGGATTTCTTGCGGATCCGCAGTGTTTTTTATTCTTCCCGGAATTACAGCAAATCCGCCAAAATTCCTAAAGCAAGGTTACTGAATGAGAATCCATAATTGTTGTGCACATGATGTGGAAAATTCCATCCTGATGTAAGCAGGTGCTGAGATGCAGTACGCAGGGATTGCAGAGCAGTGCGGTATAACAGCGATATTTATTTTTAGCAATGAAGGGTTAAAGTAATCTCTCAGGGAGTTAATAAGCAGTGGCAAACAAGGGTTAATCAAATAACGGAATAACTGAAATAAGCAAAAGGAGTGCAACAGGCTAAGTTTCAAGCAACACTTATCGTAACTCCGGCTGATGTCCTTAGTTCACAGTCCGATGGGGATAGTAGTACAGGCGACGGCCTGCGTAGTGTCCTCCGATGGGGTCCAAGGTTAACGATCCGTCTTCTGGCGGCAGCGGGCAGTCTCTGGTTTTACCCGCTGAGCCCCTAGTCCTTAAGCACGCGCAATCAAAGCGGGGAAAGCAGCAGATGTCTCGGTACTAAATGCGAGTTGATGCGTGTCAGCCGGCAAGGGGGACCGTACTTCAATGTCCTGTAACTGGCCCACGCTTCTCTGCACGCGCGCGGTCCTTTTTTTAGCTAAGGGCATGGCGCTTCCCGCACTCACTGTTCCGCTGGAGCACCCAGGAGATCTCAGCCGCAGTATGTAGCGGCGCTGCTGCTCGGGGTGCAGAGCACGCTGCTCAAGGCGCGGAGCACGCTGCTCACCGTCCTGCCCTCTCCCTGTTATGGAAATTTAATTAGGATAAATCTATCCTGCAGTGTTTGCTGCTTCTGTTCCCAATTTTATCTTAAATGTCTTTTCTTTGAGCGCTCAGACGAAATGAGGACTGTCCACAACGGAAGTGTCAGTATAACAGTTCGTCAAGACCAACAGTTTATTATTCATTCAAGGTTTTATACGTTTACAAAAAGAGGCTGGTTAGTCAATTAGCATACAATTAAAAGCTGCTAGATTATTGGCTGTTTTAAGGTACTGCCACACTAAACACTCCCGCTAACGATCACGATAACGACGCATACTAATGCGATCGTTTTTGTGATCGTTTTGATGTCGCTAGTAGCTGCCAAACTTAACGATCTCGTTAACGACGCATAAGCGGTTAGCGATCTCGTTAACGACTTTTGCGGTCATTGTGATGTAAAAAACAGCGCACATCGTTAACAAAAGGTGCCAGACACAGCGATATAACGCTCACCAGCGGGACGCCAACTATAAAAATACGGTCCAGAACGCTAGTGAACGATCAGCGAGATCACAGCAGGGACCACGTCGTTGCTACATGCCACACACAACAACGTCACTAACGAGATCGCTAAATAGTGACGTTTTTTAGCGATCTCGTTAGCGTTCTTGTTTAGTGTGGCATACCCTTTAGTGTAAGTATGATAATTATGATAAAAGGGCTGAAGTAGCAGATTTATTGTTTATTGTTCTTTGTCCTTGGTAAATAAAAGTCCCTATGAGCTATCTTCTGTAATAGCCTCCGAATGAAGGCCAGGGTCGTTTTAAACAACTGATTATAGCTAGCATCAGCTTTTGCATAGATATGCTGAGCACAGGATTTTTAGCAAGTGAGATCTATCTAAAGGGCCCGTCTCACACAACGATCTCGCTAGCGAGATCGCTGCTGAGTCACTAGCTTTGTGACGCAGCAGCGAGCTCACCAGCGATATCGCTGTGTGTGACATTCAGCGACGATCAGCCCCCCGGCCGGGTATCGCTGATCGTCGCTTAAATGTCAGGACATTTTTTTGATCGCTGGTCTCCCGCTGACAGGCACACATCGCTGCGTGTGACAGGCGGGAGACCAGCGATCCGCTGGTAACCAAGGTACACAGCGGGTTTCCATGCGCGGGGCTGTGCCTAGAAACCCGATGTGTACCTTGGATACCAGCGCCCTGAAGCAGGGAGCTGGTAACCAAGGTACACAGCGGGTTTCCAGGCACCGCGCAGCGCCTGGAAACCCGATGTGTACCTTGGTTACCAGCTCCCTGCATCAGGGCGCTGGTATCCAAGGTACAATGCGGGTAACTAAGCGATGTTTACCCGCAGTGTCCTTGTACTGATCGCTGCCTGAGCTGCCTGTTTGGCAGCTCAGCAGCGATAATGTAGCGATACACCAGCGATCCTGATCGTTGTCAGGATCGCTGGTGTATCGCTATGTGAGACCCAGCCTTTACTGTAAATGCATATATATGAATATACATTGAATACGTGAATACATATATATTTCCATGACATCCCCGACAACGGGAAACTGCCTGCTGCTATGCACGCTTTCTACTCTTGAGTTTCTGTGAACACGCCCCCTCTTCCCGGATCATCGGGTTTGTCCAGTCCCCTATTCCTTCCCCCGGGCAACATGGGACGCAGCCTCGACAGTTCCGGACCCCGCTCAATGCAGGTACCCGCAGCCCGGTCTTCCTCCTTACACTCCCCCTTTCCTTTAGCTCGCCATTTCACGGGCGAGAATTCCTTCATCAGACGTTCACCCTCTTCCATTACTCGCACAATACGCTGCCAAATAAACTGGTGTTGGTCATAATGAGTGGGAGGTATTCCAGCTGTCGTCCGCTCAGTACGACGTAGTTCAGGTTGAGTGGTGGAGTCAGGTTGAGTGGTAGAGTCAGGTTGAGTAGTAGAAGACGGGAGCACGTCCGGGTTCAATGGATCAGCTGATTCTTCAGTTTCAGGCCTACGAACTTCCCTTGGAAGTCAAGTAGTTCTTCCTCATCACAGTCGGGGACCGTGGGGGTGAGCGTTTTGGTCGCGTCCGGCACTCTTCTTCTTTGGATTCAGTGACAGGCAAGGACGCAACATGCTACAGTGGACTATTCGGGTAGGCACCCCTTCTTCCCCTTCGGGTTGAATCTCATATACTGGCCCATCGGACCCGACTTGGCGTTTCACCCGATATGGAGTATTTTTCCATGGATGTTCTAACTTGCCCCAAGGCCGCTTGTCTTGGACCAACACTCGATCTCCGGCCTTGAGAGCTGTCTGTTATGTTTTGGTAGCTGAGGAGAATAAGCAAAAACGGCAATACACCAGAGAGGCTGGAACCTATTGGATTGCAGTAACCTGAACTAACCACACAACTAGAGGTAGCCGTGGAGCGTTCCTACGTTGATCCTAGACGCCTCGTCACAGCCTGAGAGATAACTACACCTAAAGGCAGAAAGATGAAAGCTATCTGCCCTGGAGCAGATCCCCAAAGAAAATAGGAAGCCCCCAAACATGTAATGGCGGTTAGACAAGAAGAAGCACGGACACAGACAGAAAATAGAATGAGCAAACGCTGGGGCTCAATCTGTCTAGACAGAAAAGTACAGGAAAGGATAGTCACTGCAGTCCAAAAAAACCCCTAAAAAATACCAACTCTTCTGATTGCAAAAACACCTGAGATCACACGATCTCTACCACCTAATCAGATCTCTGGTGTAACAAAACTAAGCCGCAGCCACTGAAAAAACAGGAAAAAGCAAATGAACAAACAACAGTGGCTCCAGATAAACTGAGAGGAGCACAAGCCCCCGGAGGGGACCTGGCTGACCTCCACAGAAGTGCAGGGAACAATGCAAAAAGCAAGCACAAAAATAAAAGCAGAAAATATCTTATCTGATAGCAGAAGATGCAGGCAAGACTCAGCAAACTTCCAAATGAACCAGGAACCACAATTGAGACAAGAACAATTGATCACCGGCAACCATCATGGGAGGGAACCTCCCTTATATCAGACCAGTCCGTGATCCCAGATTGCCATTCCTCGCTGAAAGGTTCAGCACTGTCTGTAACCACCAGAGGGAGCCTCTGCTCAGAAACCATCTCTAGCACATTCATAACAGCTGTCCCTCGAAGAGGCATTGCTTCATGGTGCTGGAGTTCCTGGAACTTAGTCTGCACCAGCCAGTGAAAAGTCTGCAGCCGATGACGGTGTTCTTGGACCCAGGAAGACAACCCGTCTGTGAGCAGTCTTCTCCCGGATCCAGCTCCAGCTTGATTTCCTGTCCTTTTCGCCCGAACAGTAGGGTATACGGAGTGTATCCTGTTGTACTGTGCACTCGGTTGTTATACACCCAGACTAATTCAGCCACATATTCAGGCCACCGTATTTTCCGATCTTCCTCCAAAGTTCGGAGCATCTGAATCAGTGTCCGGTTGAATTGTTCACAGGCTCCATTCCCATGAGGATGATAGGGCGTCGTCCTTGACTTCTCGATCTGTTACAGGCGATGCAAGTCCACCATCACTCAACCTTGAAAACAAGTGTTATGGTCAGAATGGATCCTCTTCGGGCAACTGTACACCCAGATGAAGTCTCAGCAGATAGCAGATAGCTGCTGACTCAGCAGTCTGATCCCGAGTTGGAGTCACCATAGCGAACTTGGTGAAGTGATCAGTCATCACCAGACAATATTCATACCCGAGATGTGCCGGGCCCACGGTTAAGTAGTCGATCATCAACAGCTCTAAGGGGGCAGAAGTCAAGATGGTCTGTGTTGGGGTTCTCTGCTCTGGAGGCTTGGCTAGTTCACAGCTCCGACATCGCTGGCAGGCTTCCTCTACTGCAGCCTTCAATCGGGGTGATATACCAGCTTCTGCAGCCATTGGAACTTCTTCTCTGGGCCAAAGTGAGCCCCTCTCTCGGGCTTCCGTAGCCACTACTTGGATCATCTTCTCTGGAAGCACCACTTGCCGGGTGACTCCCAACTCCCGCACCGACAGCTGGAGTCTTTCCCATTGCCTTAGAATCTGCAGAGTTCCCGGGGACAGAGCATCTCTTTCGCACCGGCTGGGGAGTGGCTTCAGGGCCACCCACTGTCTCAGATGCGCAAGTTCCTTATCTTTCTGTTGGAGTCGCACCCAATCGTCCCAGGGTTGTCCCAGCACCTGTTCCCCAGACGCCTCTCCGATCTGTCCCTGCATCGCTGCCAATTACCTTGCGAGGTCTCGGAAACCAGGAATCTCTACTGCTTCCAATTCTTCATCTCTGTCGCGTCCAGGTCGCTCATGGGTGACTCTCGACAGAGCATCAGCATGCGTGTTCTCAGCTCCGGCCCGATATGCGATCGGTACGCACTAGGTCTTTGGATCCGGACAGGTATTCTGCTAACTTCTCGGTCATCGCCCACACTAATGCCAGCAGTTCTAACTTGAATGAGCTGTAATTGTCTGGGTTCCGTTCCGAGTCGTGGAGGGACCAGGTCACATAGGCGATTACTCATTTTTTTCCCGTCCTGCATCTGCGTGAACAATGAAGGGCTGTGAGAAGTCTGCGTAAGCGAGTATTGGAGCCTCAGGCAAGCCCATCTTCAAGGCTCGAAAAGGCTTCTTCCTGGCTGCTTCCCCACTGAATAATCCAATTCTTTGAACCAAACGGCACTCCCTTTAGTAGCTCCAGTAGTGGATTAGGGATACAGGTGAAATTCTTCACAAACCTCCGGTAGTACCCAGTCAGTCCCAGAAAGGCCCGGACGTCCTTCACTGTCTTCTGGGTAGGCCAGTCCTGCACCGCTGCTATCTTTTCACGTGCCAGTCTCACTCCTTCAGCGGATACAACATGTCCCAGGTACTTTATCTGCTTACGGAAGAGGTGACATTTTTGAGGCTTCACCTTCAAGCCATGCTTCTGTAAACGACTCAATACTTGTTCCAGCCGCCGGAGGTGTTCTTTAAAGGTGGCTGCATAGACATTGATGTCGTCCAGGTAGATCAGGGTGGCTTCAAAGTTCAGGTCCCCCAGACACCTTTCCATCAATCGCTGGAATGTCCCAGGAGCGTTAGGCCGAAGGGCATCCGGTTGAATTCAAACAATCCCATGGGCAGTATGAACGCTGTCTTCGGCCAGTCATGTTCGGCCATGGGCACCTGCCAGTATCTGCTGGCCAGATCCAGAGATGAGAAATACTTCTTCTTTCCCAAGGCAGAAAGCCACTCTTCAGTTCGGGGTAAAGGATAAGAGTCCCCAACCGTACAAGCATTCAGTCGCCTATAGTCCACACAAAAAGGCAGGGTCCCGTCTTTCTTCCAGAAGAGGACAATGGGAGCTGCCCACAGGCTCTGGCTCTCCCATATGACCCGGTTCTGCAGCATGTGTGCCGGCCAACATGAGACACAGCCTCGACAGTTCCGGACCGGCTCAATGCAGGTACCCGCAGCCCGGTCTTCCTCCTTACACTGATTTGCAGCGTTTTATTTTCCGCAGCATGTCAATTTTGCGGATCTGCAGCTTTTTTCACTCATTGACTTCCATTGAGTCACTCAAATCTGCAACAAACACACGGGTGTTAAAAGGTTTGTGGATTTGTTGCAGGTTTACTGCAGATTTGATGCGGAGTTAGCTAAAAAAAACGCAGTGGATTTGAAAAAGGTAATTATATCAGAAGGAGGAAGAGTGTAGGCGGAGAATCTAGATTTGAGCTTATCTTTGTAGAAGCACATCAACAATGGAGGTTGAACCTAAAAATTACTTTTTTTATTTATTTTTACAGTCATATATCTTTAATGAGCTAACAAATCTGCAAACACAGCGACATACAAATCCGCATGTAAATTCGCATCAAAATGCATGAAATCCGCACAAAAAAGCGCGGAATTTACACTGCATATTCTGCCAACAGATGCAGAATCCGTGCAGAAATTTCCTCAAGCAAATCCGCAACGTGTGCACATAGCCTAATACTGCCCCCTGTACAAGAAATACTATAATACTGCCCCTATGTACAATAATATAACTACTATAATACTGCTCCTTATGTACAAGAAAATAACTACTATAATACATCTCCTATGTACAAGAATATAACTACTATAATACTGCTCCTATGTACAAGAATATAACTACTATAATACTGCTCCTATGTACAAGAAAATAACTACTATAATACTGCTCCTATGTACAAGAATATAACTACTATAATACTGCTCCTATGTACAAGAAATAACTATATAATACTGCTCCTATGTACAAGAAAATAACTACTATAATACTGCTCCTATGTACAAGAAAATAACTACTATAATACTCTCCTATGTACAAGAAATAACTACTATAATACTGCTCCTATGTACAAGAAATAACTACTATAAACTACCCTATGTACAAGAATATAACTACTATAATACTGCTCCTATGTACAAGAATATAACTACTATAATACTGCTCCTATGTACAAGAAAATAACTACTATAATACATCTCCTTATGTACAAGAAAATAACTACTATAATACATCTCCTATGTACAAGAATATAACTACTATAATACTGCCCCTATGTACAAGAATATAACTACTATAATACTGCTCCTATGTACAAGAATATAACTACTATAATACTGCTCCTATGTACAAGAAAATAACTACTATAATACATCTCCTTATGTACAAGAAAATAACTACTATAATACATCTCCTATGTACAAGAAATATAACTACTATAATACTGCCCCTATGTACAAGAATATAACTACTATAATACTGCTCCTATGTACAAGAATATAACTACTATAATACTGCCCCTATGTACAAGAATATAACTACTATAATACTGCTCCTATGTACAAGAATATAACTACTATAATACTGCCCCTATGTACAAGAATATAACTACTATAATACTGCCCTATGTACAAGAATATAACTACTATAATACTGCTCCTTATGTGCAAGAATAAAACTACTACAATACTGCCCCTATGTACAAGAATATAACTACTATAATACTGCTCCTATGTACAAGAATATAACTACTATAATACTGCCCTATGTACAAGAATATAACTACTATAATACTGCTCCTATGTACAAGAATATAACTACTATAATACTGCCCCTATGTACAAGAATATAACTACTATAATACTGCCCTATGTACAAGAATATAACTACTATAATACTGCTCCTTATGTCAAGAATATAACTACTATCAATACTGCCCCTATGTACAAGAATATAACTACTATAATACTGCTCCTTATGTGCAAGAATATAACTACTATAATACTGCCCCTAATGTACAAGAATATAACTACTATAATACTGCTCCTTATTGTGCAAGAATATAACTACTATAATACTGCTCCTTATGTACAAGAATATAACTACTATAATACTGCCCCTTTGTACAAGAATATAACTACTATAATACTGCTCTTATGTCAAGAATATAACTACTATAATACTGCTCCTATGTACAAGAATATAACTACTATAATACTGCTCCTATGTGCAAGAATATAACTACTATAATACTGCTCCTATGTACAAGAATATAACTACTATAATACTGCTCCTATGTACAAGAATATAACTACTATAATACTGCCCTATGTACAAGAATATAACTACTATAATACTGCTCCTTATGTACAAGAATATAACTACTATAATACTGCTCCTATGTACAAGAATATAACTCTATAATACTGCTCCTATGTACAAGAATATAACTACTATAATACTGCTCCTATGTACAAGAATATAACTACTATAATACTGCTCCTATGTACAAGAATATAACTACTATAATACTGCTCCTATGTACAAGAATATAACTACTATAATACTGCTCCTATGTACAAGAATATAACTACTATAATACTGCTCCTATGTACAAGAATATAACTACTATAATACTGCCCTATGTACAAGAATATAACTACTATAAGCTCCTTATGTACTAGAATATAACTACTATAATACCGCCCCTATGTACAAGAATATAACTACTATAATACTGCCCTATGTACAAGAATATAACTACTATAATACTGCCCTATGTACAAGAATATAACTACTATAATACTGCTCCCTATGTACAAGAATATAACTACTACAATACCGCTCCTATGTACAAGAATATAACTACTATAATACTGCCCTATGTACAAAAATATAACTACTATAATACTGCCCTATGTACAAGAATATAACTACTATAATACTGCTCCTATATATAACAATATGCTATAATACTGCTCCATCTCTCCTCT
This sequence comes from Oophaga sylvatica, assembly GCA_033576555.1. Taxonomy (NCBI): domain Eukaryota; kingdom Metazoa; phylum Chordata; class Amphibia; order Anura; family Dendrobatidae; genus Oophaga; species Oophaga sylvatica. The sequence continues at coordinate 13,613,155 of JARQOD010000008.1, forward strand.
CTGTCTCCTATCCTCTGTACATGGTTATTCTGCTACTTTATTAGTCACAGGGGAGTTTTCTTATCAGTTATAGATTTTGCAGATGGTTGGAAGGTGAGAGATGTATTTTCTTAATAAGATATAATATGTAGATATACAAGTTCTTCTGATTAATATAAATAAAATATAACGCAGGTGCCATGTTCTAAGTTATTAAGAGATCAGCCAACCATGGATAGATGGTTACTTTGGTTGCTGGAGGTCCCACGTCATCGGTCTGAGCGCGGGCTCTGCAGACTTTTGGTCGGGTATTTGCACCACGGCTGCATTCATTGTTCATGGGATTGATAATAGTAGCTGAGAACAGCCTTTGGTTATTGACAGCCGCCCCGTAGACAATCATGGCGCTCAACCATTTTAATCCTCAAATATTGACATACTTGCTGTATATTGTGTGCTGTCACATGTGAGCCACGGAAAAGGATGAGCCGCACCCAGAACCTGAGACATAGAGTAAATATCATGCTTGTTGCATCTTATTTTTGACCTTTCTTTATGTAGGTTTTGTCCAATAATATCAAATATTAAGAGACCTGGGGGGTTGTGAACTGAAGCAAAGTTATTTTACTATGGCTCTAAAGGGGAATGTAGAGAAACATGGCTACTGTCTCAGATACAGCGCCACGCCTGTCCAGAGGCTTTCTCTGATACTGCGGCTGCACATTCTTCAGTGAAACTGAGCGGCAATACCTGACACAACCTGTGCTCACGTGTGGCGCTGTTACTGCATAGCCTAATAACCTGTTCTTTCTGTCGACAGGAATCATCCTGGAAATTGTCAAGACTCAGAAGCGGCACAAAGCCGATGAACTCTGCACACCAGATGTTTTTTTCATGAATCTTATAGAAAATTATTAAACTATCCATAATGTCAATGTTAATATAAATGTGACAGTAACATTTCATTCCTACTGCAGTTTTCAAGTCTTTTCTAATGTGGGTGGATGTTAGTTGGAGTTCTTCGAGGAGAAGCGATAACTGATCAAAGCACATAACCCACCAAGAACCTACAAATATCAGCCGATCACGTAAAATAAAATATGTATCTATGCCTTAAACAGACGGCACACAAGATCAGAGCTTCACTTTTATTTGAAGTTCTGGGATGTCATATTTTTTTCTTTTTTTTTTAATCTAAAAAAAGTCTAAATTTCTCTATTATTAATATATCTTCATAAGGGTATAATATAGCTCCAGTTTTCTGATACATTGCACCAAATCTGCATCAACAAAACTTTGGATTCACGCAGTCACCACTAGAGGGCACTTAGGAGCTCACTGCAGACTGTGTCTACATTGGGCTCAATAATAAATCAGTCTGCAGTAAGCTCCTGAGCTCCCTCTAGTGGTGGCTGATGAATGATAGCATTTCAAAAAAGCAAGTCAGCACCTCCAACGTACAAAAGTACACTTTTATTACTCTATAAGATGAGAACAACACAGCAAAATTAAAATGCGACTACTGCATGAAAGTCACAGTGGCTATAAATTATTAGAAATTAATTGCACATTGCTGTCTTATTGCTACAGACCACAAGGTTTCTGCACGACTGTGCGGCCTCTCACAATAAGGAGGCAATTTGCTTTCATTTTCAAGATGGAAATTGACGTTTTGAGGATTTTTAAAACTGCATTATATCAATTTTGACTAATAATGCAGATTTATTGCAAATTATCCCCATAGACAAGAATGGGTAAGTCATAGCTGCAATGAATATGCAACACAGAGAAGAGAAGATGGCTGCAAACCAGCAGCACAAGCCACAAGTGAAGATGTAAAAAATAAAAACGTTTATTAAAAAAACAACACTCAGATGTATACACACATGCACGCCTCAACACTGAAATTGCAACACTAAAGAAGGAAAAGTCTTCTGGAAATCACCGGACGAAGACTGATCTGCAAATGATGACAAAATGCAAATTTCAGTCTGGAATATGAGCTACACACAGAAATCCCGGCATTTACAACCTCTGCTGCCATCCATGAGGTTATTATTGGTCGTCTGTGCAATCTCTGATCAATGACGTCCAGGTGTGCTCGATGGGAGACAAGTCCGGAGACGCTGCAGCCACGGAGCACGATTAGGAGATTCATGCGGCTCACAATAAGACTGGTTTCACACTAGCGTTGCACTGACCTGTGTCGGTCAGCGCACGGCCGCCGCTAAGCTCCACCCCGGCCGTGCCTCCCCATAGCTCCGCCTTTGGGCGCATGACGCTGCATGCAACCTGTGCACCTTATTTTTAGCATTGGGTTCGCAGGCTGTACGCAGGTCGTCCGCAGGTATGTGTTTGCCGGCGCTTGCGTCCTTTTGACGGTGTGCCAACCTGCGCCTAACACACCGTGTTGCATTTTGTTGTGCTCGGCGCACCGTCAAAAGGACGCAGGCACCGGCAAACGCATATCTACGCACAGCCTGCGTACCCAATGCTAAAGATAGGGTATACAGGTCGCATGCAGCGTCATGTGCCCATAGGCGGCGCTATAGGGAGGAGGCGCAGCCTGGGGCGGAGCTTAGCGGCGGCCGTGCGCTGACCGACGCAGGTCAGTGCAACGTTAGTGTGAAACTAGCCTAACACGAGCAGCAGTAACATGTGGCCTGGGGTTGTTATGTTCAAAACGGCTAGTGGGACACTTGAGAATTGGGCCTAATATAGATCTTTGTAGCCCACACCGCTCTCAGTACTGATTCTTTGTGCCCCCACCGCTCTCAGTACAGATCCTTGTGGCCCCCACTGCTCTCAGTACAGATCCTTGTGGCCCCCGCTGCTCTCAGTGGATAGTTGTGGCCCCCACTGCTCTGAGTACAGATCCTTGTGCCCGCACTCTCAGACAGATCCTTGCCCCCGCAGCTCTCAGTACAGATCCTTGTGGCCCCCGCAGCTCTCAGTACAGATCCTTGTGGCCCCGCGCCTGTCTCTCTGTATACAGATCCTTGTGGGCCCCCGTCCTCCCGCTCTCAGTACATGTAGATCCTTGTGGCCCCCGCGCTCTCAGTCAGATCCCTGTGCCCCAGCTCTCAGTACAGATCCTTGTGGCCCCCGCTGCTCTCAGTACAGATCCTTGTGGCCCCCGCTGCTCTCAGTACAGATCCTTGTGGCCCCCGCTGCTCATCAGTGACAGATATCCTGTGCCCCCGCTGCTCTCAGTACAGATCCTTGTGCCCCCACTGCTCTCAGTACAGATCCTTGTGGCCCTCGCTGCTCTCAGTGCAGATAGTTGTGGCCCCCACTGCTCTCAGTACAGATCCTTGTGGCCCCCACTGCTCTCAGTACAGATCCTTGTGGCCCTCGCTGCTCTCAGTGCAGATAGTTGTGGCCCCCACTGCTCTCAGTACAGATCCTTGTGGCCCCCGCTGCTCTCAGTACAGATCATTGTGGCCCCCACTGCTCTCAGTACAGATCATTGTGGCCCCCACTGCTCTCAGTACAGATCTGTGCCCACTCTCTCTAGTTGTGGCCCCCGCTGCTCTCAGTACAGATCATTGTGGCCCCGCTGCTCTCAGTACAGATCCTTGTGGCCTCCACTGCTCTCAGTACAGATCATTGTGGCCCCCACCTATGTGAAAATAGAGCCCCCTAGTCCCTATTTCTGGAGTTCAGTACAAGGCTTCTATATGGTTCAGTATCAGATGTGTCTGTACAGTGCAGCTATATCACATCAGCCGTAAACTCAACATCCTCCTCGTTGAAACACAACATATTAGACAACTTATTCTTCACAAATCTGTGCTGGTTGTCAGTTATTATATTATCTACAATATATTTCTGCTGCTCATCCCTTATGATGCCCTCATATATTTCACACACTACTGACGGACGGTAATTGCCTGGATCCACCTTCTTACCTTTCTTAAATATCGGTACCACGTCAGCCTCCAATCCTGTGGCACCAACCCTATTACAAGAGAGTCTAAGAATATGAGATAGAGTGGTCTGTCCATTACTGAGTTCAGCTCCCTCAAGGCCCATGGATGAATGTCATCCGACTTGGGGGGTGTCAATATTTAATTTGGTCAGTTGCAGCCATTCTTTTTTCTCTTAAAGGCGTTGTACCAAGTTTGGTACAAGTATCAACCACTGGGATCCCCACTAATCCTGAGAACTGACCCAATGTGCATGGAGTGGAGGTCGATCACACTCACCTCCGCTGTTATGTTACGGTAGCTGAGGAGTGCAGGTAAAAAAGGAAATACACCAGAGCAGTTGGAATCTATGAGATTGCAGTACCCTGACTAACCACCACAACTAGAGGCAGCCGTGGAGCGTTCCTACGATGGTCCTAGACGCCTCGTCACAGCCTGAGAAACTAACTACACCTAAAGATAGAAATAGGAAAGCTATCTGCCCCGGAGCAGAACCCCAAAGATAATAGAAAGCCCCCAAACATGTAATGGCGGTTAGACAAGAGGAAATACTGACACAGAAAGAAAATAGTAAGAGCAAAAGCTGGGGCCCAAACTATCTAAATAGAAAAGGACAGGAAGGGTACTTACTGCAATCCCAGAAAACCCTGAAAAACACCAACTCTACTAATTTCAAAATCACCTGAGATCACACGACCTCTACCACCTAAATTAGTTCTCTGGTGTAACAAAAACAGCAGCCACTGAAAAAACTGCAAAAAGCAAAAGTACAAAACACAGTGGCTGGACTAAACTGAGAGGGCAAAAGCCCCCGGAGGGGACCCAGAAGGCCCCCACAGAAGTGCAGGACAAAATGCAAAAATATAGCAAAAACACAAAATAAGAAATTGTCTTATCTGATAGCAGGAGATGCAGACACGACACAGCAGGCTACAAGGGAAACTGGAAAGAAGGATTCAGACCAGAACAATTGATCACCGGCAACCCTGATGGGAAAATGATTCCCTTAAATAAGACCAATCAGTAACACCTGATTCCCAATCCTCACTAGTACCGCTTGTAACCACCAGAGGGAGCCTCTGCTCAGAACTCATCTCAAACCCATTCACAACAGTACCCCCCCCTTGAGGAGGGGTCACCGAACCCTCATTTGAGCAACCAGGTCGGTCAGGATGAGTTCTATGATACGCACGGATAAGTCTCCTAGCATGGATGTCCGAAGCAAACACCCAAGAATTATCTTCCTGACCATAACCTCTCCATTTAACCAAATACTGGAGTCTTCGTCTAGAAAAACGAGAATCCAATATTTTCTCAACCACATACTCCAGATTGCCCTCAACCAAAACAGGGTCAGGAGGCACAGCAGCAGAACCACTGGCTCAACAAACCTCTTCAACAAGGACTTGTGGAACACGTTATGGATCTTAAATGTCCCTGGAAGAAGCAAACGAAAAGAAACAGGATTAATAATCTCCATGATCTTATAAGGTCCAATGAACCTAGGCTTAAATTTAGGAGATGCTACTCTCATAGGAATATTCTTTGAGGACAACCAGACCAAGTCCCCCACTTCAAACCGAGGACCATCAGTCCTATGCCGGTTAGCAAACCGCTGGGCCTTCTCCTGAGAGAGGGACAACCTCTCCACTACCTGGTCCCAAATCTGCTGCATACGCTCAACAACAGAGTCAACACCTGGACAGACAGAAGCCTCCGTCTGTCCTGAAGAAAATCGAGGGTGAAACCCAGAATTACAGAAAAACGGAGACATCAAAGTGGCAGAGCTAGCCCTATTATTAAGAGCAAACTCAGCCAAAGGCAAAAAAGAGACCCAGTCATCCTGATCAGCAGACACAAAGCATCTTAGATAAGTCTCCAATGTCTGGTTTGTTCTCTCAGTTTGACCATTGGTCTGAGGATGAAATCGAGGAGAAAGACAATTGAACACCCAGTTTAGAACAAAAAGTCCTCCAAAATCTGGAAACAAACTGGACTCCTCTGTCAGACACAATGTTCTCAGGAATGCCGTGTAAACGAACCACGTGCTGAAGGAACAACGGCACCAATTCAGAGGAGGAAGGCAACTTAGGTAATGGCACAAGATGTATCATTTTGGAAAACCTATCACAAATTACCCAGATGGTGGTCATACTCTGAGAAACAGGAAGATCGGAAATGAAATCCATAGAGATATGGGTCCATGGTCTCTTGGGCACAGGCAATGGCATCAACAAACCACTAGAGCGAGAGCAAGGCTTGGAGCGAGAGCAAGTCCCGCAGGACTGCACAAATTCCCTGACATCGCGAGACAAGGTAGGCCACCAAAAGGACCGACTAACCAAGTCTCTGGTACCAAAAATTCCGGGATGCCCAGCCAATGCGGAACAATGAATCTCAGACATCACACTCTTTTTCCATTGGTCCGGGACAAACAATTTTCCAACAGGGCAGCGCTCGGGCCTATCCTCCTGACACCCCTCCAGAGCAAGTCTCAAATTAGGCGAGATGGCGGAAAGAACTACACCCTCCTTCAAAATAACAGAGAGATCAGATAGCTCAGGAGAGTCCGCAAGGAAACTCCTCGAGAGGGCATCCGCCTTAACATTCTTAGTGCCAGGAAGAAAGGAAACCACAAAATTAAAACGTGTGAAAAACAAGGCCCACCTGGCCTGTCTAGGATTGAGTCGCTTGGCAGATTCCAGATAGACCAGATTCTTATGGTCCGTAAGGACCACCACCTGATGTTTGGCTCCCTCCAGCCAATGTCTCCACTCTTCAAAAGCCCACTTCATGGCCAATAACTCCCGATTACCCACGTCATAATTACGTTCAGTAGGAGAAAATTTTCGAGAGAAAAAGGCACAAGGGTTACTTTTAGAGGTCTCTGGATCTTTTTGGGACAAAACGGCACCTGCCCCAATTTCAGAGGCATCAACCTCCACCTGAAATAGCAGAGAAACATCAGGCTGCCGTAGAACAGGAGCAGAAGTGAATCTCTGCTTAAGTTCCTGAAACGCAGAGACTGCCTCAGGAGGCCAATTCACCACATCAGAACCCTTTCTGGTCAAATCAGTTAATGGTTTAACAATAACAGAGAAATTACCAATAAATTTACGATAAAAATTGGCAAAACCCAAAAATCTCTGAAGAGCCTTTAATGAAGTAGGTTGGACCCAATCACAGATGGCCTGAACCTTGACCGGGTCCATTTCAATAACAGATGGGGACAAAATGAATCCCAGAAATGAGATCTTCTGTACGCCAAAAAGACACTTTGATCCCTTCACATACAGAGCATTCTCTCTCAAAATCTGGAATACAGTTCGAACATGTTTCACATGAGAGTCCCAGTCATTAGAAAAAATCAAGATATCATCCAAATAAACAATCAGAAACTTGTCCACAAAATCCCTGAAAATGTCATTCATGAAGGACTGGAAGACGGAAGGAGCATTAGTGAGCCCAAAGGGCATCACAAGGTACTCAAAATGCCCTTCAGGGGTGTTAAATGCCGTCTTCCATTCATCCCCGTGCTTAATGCGAATAAGGTTATACGCCCCCCTGAGGTCAAGCTTGGTAAACCAAGTAGCGTTTTTCACCCTGGAAAACAGGTCAGAAATCAAGGGTAACGGTATTGATATTTCACAGTAATATTGTTCAAGAGACGATAATCAATACACGGCCTTAATGAACCATCTTTTTTGGCCACAAAGAAAAAACCGGCACCTAAGGGTGAAGAGGATGGTCTGATATGACCCTTCTCCAATGATTCCTTGATATAAGACCGCATAGCGTCATGTTCAGGTACAGACAAGTTAAAAAGGCGACCCTTAGGGAATTTACTACCTGGCACTAATTCAATAGCGCAGTCATAGCTCCTATGGGGAGGTAAGGATGCAGATTTACTTTCGCTAAACACATCAGAAAAATCAAACAAAAAGTCAGGAACATCCTCAGCCTGGGGGAGGCAGAAAAAACAGGAGTGTTGGTATTAACACATTGGCAGCCCCAACTGGTTACAGACACAGATTTCCAATCCAAAACAGGATTATGAGACTGTAACCAAGGGAAACCCAGCACGATAATGTCATGCAGATTATATAGAACCAAAAATTTGCAGCACTCCTGGTGATCAGGTTCAACCCTCATTATCACCTGAGTAGAAAACTGGGGTTTATTCTCAGCCAAAGGGGTAGAATCGATCCCCAGTAGGGGAATAGACTTCTGTAGGGGTATCAAGGGAAACCCACAACGTTTAGCAAAATCATAATCCATCAGGTTAATAGCTGCTCCAGAATCAACGAAAGCCTGAGCAGAAAATGAGGACAGAGAGCATATCAGAGTGACAGTTAATAAAAACTTAGTCTGAACACTACCCAAGACAACTGAGCGTGCAAAACGTCTTCCCCGCTTAGGGCAGACTGAAATAGCATGAGAGGCATCACCACAGTAGAAACATAACCCATTGCGCTTTCGAAACTCATGACGCTGTGCCCCAGACACCACTCCATCACACTGCATGGGCTCAGCAGCTGGCTCACAAGGCAACACCACTCCACGCATACTTCTCCGCTCACGCAAACGTCTGTCAATTTGAATCGCTAATGACATAGAATCATTGAGACCAGAGGGGACAGGGAATCCCACCATAACATCCTTTACATTATCCGACAGACCCTTCCGGAAAAGGGCCGCCAAAGCGTCGTCATTCCATTTGGTCAGGACTGCCCACCTACGGAATCTCTGACAGTATAACTCAGCGTCATCAAGCCCCTGATTTAATGCCAACAAGGCTTTTTCAGCTTGATCAGTGATATTAGGCTCATCGTACAATAACCCCAAAGCCTGAAAAAATACATCAACATCACTCAAAACAGGATCCCCAGGTATCAGGGAAAAAGCCCAATCCTGAGGATCGCCGCGCAGGAGAGAGATGATAATTTGAACCTGCTGCGCTGCGTTTCCTGAGGACTTAGATTTTAAGGCAAGAAACAATTTACAATTATTTTTGAAATTCTGAAACTTAGCTCGATCCCCTGAAAACAAATCTGGCATGGGGATCCTAGGTTCCACAACAGGCAACCTAGCAAGATATGCAGCAATACTCCGAACCTCAGTGGCAAGCTGATCCACACGGCCAGACAACTGTGCAAACTCCATTGGGAGAAAAGATCCTCCCCAGCACCCAGAGATACAGAGGGAAAAAAAAAAAAAAAAAAATGCAACAAACAGAAAAATATCTCTGACAACTTTTCTTCCTTCAAAATATTTTTTCCCTTCTGTGAGTACCATACAATTTTTAGGCCGGTGATACTGTTATGTTACGGTAGCTGAGGAGTGCAGGTAAAAAAGGAAATACACCAGAGCAGTTGGAATCTATGAGATTGCAGTACCCTGACTAACCACCACAACTAGAGGCAGCCGTGGAGCGTTCCTACGATGGTCCTAGACGCCTCGTCACAGCCTGAGAAACTAACTACACCTAAAGATAGAAATAGGAAAGCTATCTGCCCCGGAGCAGAACTCCAAAGATAATAGAAAGCCCCCAAACATGTAATGGCGGTTAGACAAGAGGAAATACTGACACAGAAAGAAAATAGTATGAGCAAACGCTGGGGCCCAAACTATCTAAATAGAAAAGGACAGGAAGGGTACTTACTGCAATCCCAGAAAACCCTGAAAAACACCAACTCTACTAATTTCAAAATCACCTGAGATCACACGACCTCTACCACCTAAATTAGTTCTCTGGTGTAACAAAAACAGCAGCCACTGAAAAAACTGCAAAAAGCAAAAGTACAAAACACAGTGGCTGGACTAAACTGAGAGGGCAAAAGCCCCCGGAGGGGACCCAGAAGGCCCCCACAGAAGTGCAGGACAAAATGCAAAAATATAGCAAAAACACAAAATAAGAAATTGTCTTATCTGATAGCAGGAGATGCAGACACGACACAGCAGGCTACAAGGGAAACTGAAAAAGGATTCAGACCAGAACAATTGATCACCGGCAACCCTGATGGGAAAATGATTCCCTTAAATAAGACCAATCAGTAACACCTGATTCCCAATCCTCACTAGTACCGCTTGTAACCACCAGAGGGAGCCTCTGCTCAGAACTCATCTCAAACCCATTCACAACACTCCGCTCCATAAATCCTTAATGGGAGTGCTGACGACCCGCGAAATCCAGCGCTTGGCTATCTCTGACAATCTCATGAAGAATGATTGGAGCAGTGGTGAGCATGGTCGACTACTGCTCCATTCTCACGCTGCTCTTCAGAGCCCCCTTTTCTCAGGACCAATGGAGGTCCCAGTGGTCGGACCCCCGTAATTGGGAAGTTATCCACTACCATAGGATAGGGAATATCTTCCAAACGTGGTACAGCCCCTTTAGGTTATCGATTACTGAGTTATACACTAATCATTACATTTTAATCTGACGGAAATCTACACTGCTGTGCGGGTGGGTCGGGTGCAGAGTGCGGTTCTGTCCACTGTCAGTTATGGACGCTGAGGTAAGTGCCCGTCATACATTACCATATACCGCGTGGGCTGCGTTTTTTGCAGGGGTCTTGTGTAAAGCGGCGTGGGATACGTGCACAGACACGGGGCCAGCGATCATTACTGACACCGTTCTGTTACTCCACATATATAAATGGGAATTCCCGACCATTGGAGTCATCCACTAGAGGATGATGTATTGATCGCTGGGGGGGGGTCGACCACTGGGACCCCCAGAGATCCCGACAATGGGGCTCTGCAGCCCTGTCCAGTCATGCAGTGGAGTCGCTCCGTCCATTTTCCATCAGTCCCACAGACAAAGATGGAGCGGCCATCGAGCGTTCACCTCATTGCACTGTGACAGAGCGACGACGGATCCGGAGGGAGAACGCAACAAAACAGAGGTCACCGGTGACTGTCGCCCCACCCGAGGACCGCCGTCTGCCCCAGGTTATGTCACATGACCCATGAACCGGCGCGGTGATTGGTGGCTCCACGTCCCATCGCTGGCCGCAGTCCACGACTCCTCTCACCTGCCTGTGATTTGTTTTTTCACATCCAGTCGTCAGACACGTCGGCCATATTTTCTGGCTTTTAATCCTGAAATCTCTGCAGCCGCGTTTTATTTCTAAAATAACAGAACATGAGGGATAAATATCTGCAACTACAAGTCCCAGCACACACAACCAAGCATCCCAGTGTGTAACACACTGTGAGGAACCACAGGTCCCAGACTGGAATGAACACACAGGACAAATAACGTCTCTGTACGGCAGGGTTCCACAACTCCAGCCCTCAAGGCCCAACAGGTCATGTTTTCAGGATTTCCGTTGTATTGCTCAGGTGATGCAATTATCACCTGGAAATCCTGAAAACATGACCTGTTGGGCCTTGAGGGCTGGAGTTGGGGAACCCTGCTGTAAGGCACCGGCCTGCAGGCAGCGACATCAGCGGTAGTTTGTCCCTTACCTCAGCCCGTAAGTGCTGGCAGCGTCTGTCCCGTCATTCACTTCCGCCCTCACTTCATCTCGCGATATTTGAACCCGGATTAAATTGTGCCACGTCTGAGCCCGGTCCATACAACAATGGCGATGAGCCCGGGATAGTGTGAGGACCGGAAGAAAGGACTGGCCGGAGTAATAGATGAGGAGGAAAGGAGGAGGAGAGGAAGGGGAGGGAGGCTGCCGGAGTAATGGTGAGGGAGGATAGAGGGGAGGCTGCCGGAGTAATAGTGAGGAGAAAGGGGGGAGGGGAGGCTGCTGGAGTAATAGTGAGGAGAAAGGGGGGAGGGAGGCTGCTGGAATAATAGTGAGGAGGGGAGGCTGCCGGAGTAATGGCGAGGAGGAGAAAGGGGAGGCTGCTGGAGTAATAGTGAGGAAAAGGGGAGGCTGCCGGAGTAATAATGAGGATGAAGAGGGGGAGGCTGCCGGAGTAATGGTTAGGAGGAGAGAGGGGAGGCTGCCAGAGTAATGGTTATTAGGAGAGAGGGGAGGCTGCCGGAGTAATGATGAGGAGTGAGAGAGGGGAGGCTGCCGGAGTAATGGTGAGGAAGAAGAGATGAGGCTGCCGGAGTAATGGTGAGGAGGAGGGAGGCTGCCGGAGTAATATTGAGGAGGAGAGAGGGGAAGCTGCCGGAGTAATAGTGAGGAGGAGAGAGGGGAAGCTGCCGGAGTAATAGTGAGGAGAGAGAGGGGAAGCTGCCGGAGGAATAGTGAGGAGGAGAGAGGGGAGGCTGCCGGAGTAATAGTGAGGAGGAGGGAGGGAGGGAGGCTGCCGGAGTAATATTGAGGAGGAGAGAGGTGAGGCTGCCGGAGTAATATTGAGGAGAGAGGGAGGCTGCCGGAGTAATGGTGAGGAGAGAGCGGAGGCTGCCGGAGTAATAGTGAGGAGGAGGGAGGGAGGCTGCCGAAGTAATGGTGAGGAGAGAGCGGAGGCTGCCGGAGTAATAGTGAGGAGGGAGGGGAGGGAGTCTGCCGGAGTAATGGTGAGGAGGGGAGGCTGCCGGAGTAATAGTGAGGAGGGAGTCTGCCGGAGTAATGGTGAGGAGGGGAGGCTGCCGGAGTAATGGTGAGGAGGAGGAAGGCTGTCGGAGTTATAAGGTGATTGGTGGTCTGACTTTTCGCTGTCTCTGTGGATCTCTCATGGTCACTGTTGTGTTTTGCAGGCAGGATGGAGTCGCTCTGGCTGAGGAGATTCGTGGCTCTTGCCGTTGTTGGTGTCTTGGTAACTGCTGCATTAGCTCAGGATTTGCACCATGGGCACAGTCATGCAGGCCACCATCATGGGCACAGTCACGGTCACCATGGACATAGTCATGAGGGCCATCACCATGGCCACAGCCATGGTCACCATGGCCACAGCCACGAAGATCACCACGGACACAGCCATGGTCACCATGGCCACAGCCATGAAGACCTCCACCACGGCCACAGCCACGAAGATAACCACGGACACAGCCATGGTCATCACGGCCACAGCCATGAAGACCTCCACCACGGCCACAGCCACGAAGATAACCACGGACACAGCCATGGTCACCACGGCCACAGCCATGAAGACCTCCACCACGGCCACGAACACGGCCACGATGTTCTTGAAGAATTTAAGAACCGCTGGACTATGGCGGACGCCCCACCCCAGGGAGCAGAGGAGGAACGTGTCAAGAGAGAGGCTGTGAAGGACTCGCTGGTGCCCCCACCCCACGACTCCAGGGAGAAGATGGAGCCTGTCACACTGTGGACCTACGTAAGTGAGCGCTGAGTGTATGGCCGGGACTCCCGACTGCAGGTGGAGGCTTTATGTTCAGCGCTCACCCGGGACGGAGGTGCTGAGGATTTTCTGTCCCAATTTTCCTTGTGGAAAATCTGCAATATTTTAAAGCAACAGAAAAGTCAATTAAGCTGAGTGAAATGTGCTGCCTGTGGATTTTGTTGCAGATTTGCCACAGATTTTTCTTTGCAGTTGTGTGGACTTATCCTTATGGATCACCTGTCACTTGCTCAAAGAAACTGTTAAATACTTTGTAAAGATCCCCGCGCTCCCCTGACTCTGATGCCCTTTTCAGTTTTGTGCTGCGTTGCTCCATTGCAGAGACTTCACACTTGTTGCTTTGGAGCGCAGTATGTGAAATCTCTGCTTGTAGTGCAACTGGGCGTTTCTCCAGAGTCTTCTATGGGAGCGTGTACTGTCACCCCCTCTGCCAAACACAGCTAGACAAAGTCTGATACTGATAGGCTGCTAGCTTAGCTGTTGAGCTGTGATTGGCAGAGGGGTGACAGTACACGCCCCCAGAGAAGACTATGGAGGAACACCCAGTTGCACTACAAGCAGAGATTTCACATACTGTGCGCCAAAGCAACAAATGTGAAATCTCTGCAATGGAGCAACGCAGCACAGAACTGAAAAAGGCAGCAGAGTCAGGGGAGCGCGGGGATTTTTACAAAGTATTAAACAGCTTTTTTTGAGCAAGTGACAGGTGATTCTTATCGCTGGGTGTTCTCTGCTTCTTATCCACGTGGCCATTGATTTTCCAACTATATTTAGCTGCTGTCATTTGCACATTTTGCCGCTTTGCCTCTCGGCTTTTGACGTATTGTGAGTGCAACAAAAGGTAAGGACCTTAATAATAAAACCCCTTCACTGTGTATTTTCTGTAAGTAACAGATGATTATTCTGTAACGAATATTTCTCACAGCTGAGAGTTTGGTACATTTGTATCCAGTGTAGACAGTTCTCTGACTGCAGGCTGATGGGTGATGCAATATATCACGCGGTCACTGTCTGATTGTACACAGGGACTCCACCAGCAGAATAGTGAGTGCAGCTCTGGAGTATAATACAGGATGTAACTCAGGATCAGTAATGTATGTACACAGTGACTGCACCAGCAGAATAGTGAGTGCAGCTCTGGGGTATAATACAGAATGTAACTCAGGATCAGTAATGTAATGTATGTACACAGTGACTGCACCAGCAGAATAGTGAGTGCAGCTCTGGAGTATAATACAGGATGTAACTCAGGATCAGTAATGTATGTACACAGTGACTGCACCAGCAGAATAGTGAGTGCAGCTCTGGAGTATAATACAGGATGTAACTCAGGATCAGTAATGTAATGTATGTATACAGTGACTGCACCAGCAGAATAGTGAGTGCAGCTCTGGAGTATAATAGAGGATGTAACTCAGGATCAGTAATGTAATGTATGTACACAGTGACTGCACCAGCAGAATAGTGAGTGCAGCTCTGGAGTATAATACAGAATGTAACTCAGGATCAGTAATGTAATGTATGTACACAGTGACTGCACCAGCAGAATAGTGAGTGCAGCTCTGGAGTATAATACAGGATGTAACTCAGGATCAGTAATGTATGTACACAGTGACTGCACCAGCAGAATAGTGAGTGCAGCTCTGGAGTATAATACAGGAGGTAACTCAGGATCAGTATTGTATGTACACAGTGACTGCACCAGCAGAATAGTGAGTGCAGCTCTGGAGTATAATACAGGAGGTAACTCAAGATCAGTAATGTATGTACACAGTGACTGCACCAGCAGAATAGTGAGTGCAGCTCTGGGGTATAATACAGGATGTAACTCAGGATCAGTAATGTAATGTATGTACACAGTGACTGCACCAGCAGAATAGTGAGTGCAGCTCTGGGGTATAATACAGGATGTAACTCAGGATCAGTAATGTAATGTATGTACACAGTGACTGCACCAGCAGAATAGTGAGTGCAGCTCTGGGGTATAATACAGGATCAGTAATGTATGTACACAGTGACTGCACCAGCAGAATAGTGAGTGCAGCTCTGGGGTATAATACAGGATGTAACTCAGGATCAGTAATGTATGTACACAGTGACTGCACCAGCAGAATAGTGAGTGCAGCTCTGGGGTATAATACAGGATGTAACTCAGGATCAGTAATGTATGTACACAGTGACTGCACTAGCAGAATAGTGAGTGCAGCTCTGGGGTATAATACAGGATGTAACTCAGGATCAGTAATGTAATGTATGTACACAGTGACTGCACCAGCAGAATAGTGAGTGCAGCTCTGGAGTATAATACAGGAGGTAACTCAGGATCAGTAATGTAATGTATGTACACAGTGACTGCACCAGCAGAATAGTGAGTGCAGCTCTGGGTATAATACAGGATGTAACTCAGGATCAGTAATGTATGTACACAGTGACTGCACCAGCAGAATAGTGAGTGCAGCTCTGGAGTATAATACAGGATGTAACTCAGGATCAGTAATGTATGTACACAGTGACTGCACCAGCAGAATAGTGAGTGCAGCTCTGGGGTATAATACAGGATGTAACTCAGGATCAGTAATGTATGCACAGTGACTCTATATTCCTATAGCTTATATCTGTGTATATATTGTTGGGTGACGGTAGATCTACTCTCCAGAACCGGGGCTCAGGTCTTTGCGGCTACTTCTAGGTGTACAGTCCTTGACTCCTCGTGTACATGTGGTTTTGATCTCACATTTTCCTTCCCTCTCTGGGTATTTTTATCCTGCCGTGCAGATTGTTTATCAGCTCTGACATCTGCTTTCTTCTCACATTTTGCTTCTTCCAGATGACGGTTTTCTCTGACCGGTACTTCTTTCTTGCAGGCGATATGTGCGACGCTGCTGATCTCGGCCGCTCCTTTCTTCATCCTCTTCCTGATCCCGGTACAGTCCAACAGCAGCCAGCACCAGTCCCTGCTGAAGTTGCTGCTGAGTTTCGCCTCGGGGGGCTTCTGGGAGACGCTTTTTTACATCTTATTCCCCATGCGCTGGGTATGAAGCCGTCCTTGTTTGTCCTTTATGGTTGTGGCTCTTTTCTGTCTTTTTATGTAATTTTTCTTTTGCAGCCTACAGATGTTTCTTTACACTGAAAGCTCCTGTCTTCATATTTCCCAAATCCGTAAGTCACTCTCGCGGACAGTTGTGAGGTGTGTCCCCTCTGTGCTTACAAGTATGAGCATGCGCAGTTTCCGATCTGTGGGGGAATTAATGCACATGTCCAGATCTATCGACCCCCCCCCCCCCCTCCCGGATATTGCCGCCATCCTGCACAGTGAATATGGAGGGAAGGCGCACATCAGGGAGCTTCACCAACTGATTTGGGCAGTAAAGTGACAGAGCAGCTTTCATTGTATGGAAACGTCTGCAAGCTGCAGATTGGTTATTTTTTCTGTGTACAATCGCACAAAGGCATAAAACAGAAACGTGCCATAATGCACAAAAAAAAAAAAAAAGACAAAGGTTGGGAGCTGTTTATGTCACACAGTCTCTTTATACCATCCCTTGTGTGTTTCCACAGAGCCGCACTCGCACCACGCACCGGAGGAAGAGGCTCATGACTCTCATGGACACGGACACTCTCACGGTGAGCGCTCCGCATTGGTTAGAGGTTTTTCCACCTCCGCAGTATTTTTTATTTTTGATGGGTAATGGCATTGTGTACCTGGCTAGTATCCTCAGTCCACATCCAGCCATAAATGGTGGAATTTGGATTCAGATCACATGAATATCCATCAGATGTAAGAACAGTGGAAATAGGCAGAAAGGAGAGAGATGAGCGGCATCGATGGTGGCTGTCAGCTGCTCCTCGGCATCCAGGACACCATTGCACTGTTAGAAACGTTCCTTGCGTATTTGCTCCGTTGCAGTCTTATTCTTTTGCTGCTGGGTGAGACGAATACATTAGTGAGGGGTTCCTCTTTAATCTGACAAATTCTATTTTCCTCCGTCCAGATCATAGTCATGCCCACATGATGTCTGTCGGTTTATGGGTTCTGGCTGGAATCGTCGCTTTTCTTGTGGTGGAGAAGTTTGTGCGACATCTGAAGGGGCACGCTGGTCACGGACACAGTCACGGCCACGGTGCGTCACAGTCTCATCGGTCATTGACTGCTCTTTACTGTGTGGTGCTGATTTATCTCGTGCCTCACAGAGCCCAAACAAAACTCGGCCTCAAAGGAGAAGGACGACAAGCAAGATGGAAAGGAAGGAGTGAGACAGCGGACAAAGGAGACCAACAGCAAGGATGGGAGCAAGTCCGGAAAAGAGAAACCGCGCACAGGTTGTAGCACAGTCAGCGATGCTCGGGATCTCCTCCCAGTGATCGTGCACCTCTTAACTGCTTCCTCCCCATCTCGCTGCAGACATGACGGTGTCTGGGTACCTGAACCTCGCCGCCGACTTCACACACAATTTCACGGACGGTTTGGCAATTGGCGCCTCATTCCTGGTTAGCAGCAGCGTGGGAATCGTCACCACAATCACCATCCTGCTGCATGAGGTGCCGCACGAGATCGGAGACTTCGCCATTCTGGTGCAGAGCGGCTGCACTAAGAGAAAGGTCTGTAGTGATCTGGCATTAGAGGAGAACGCGGCTTCACTAGAAACCTTCATGAATTAACTGAGTACTTAGGTTTAGAAATAAAAGCTAAGTTGATGGAAATGTCTTATGTCGCTCAAATGTGGCGGCAGCAAAACCTGTTATTCAGAAAAAGTACCGGCCACCGCATACAGGTTTTATACCAATTGTACAGCAAGCAATAGGCTTTGATGAAATTGCTGTATTTTTCTGATTACTGCACCCCCCGACACAAACAGCTCATAGATGTAGGCAGAAATGGAGCAAATAAAAAAAAGTCCAACAAAAAAGACCCAACTTATAATTCCTCAATCACAATCCCGTACTAATTCTGACTCTTAAATTGGGTAGAAAAAGAAAATGCTAAAGATATCAAATTATGTTATGTCCATAAGTTTGGCTCCGTAAACAGAACGCAGGCCTTCTTAACCCCTTAACGACCGCCGATATGACTTTTAACGGCGGTCATTAAGGGTACTGTGGAAAAAGTGAATAGCGCCCCCCACAGTCGGATTTTCTCCGGAATCTCGGCTACCGGGGTAGCCGAGACCCCAGTGAACATGAATCGGGTTGGTTTTTACCGATACCGATGTTGCGATCGCCGTTATTAACTCTATAACGGCGATCGCAACAAAAAAAAAAATCCTTTGTGCCTTTTCATTTCTCTCTCCTCTTATGTGATCGGACATCAGAGGAGAGAGAAATAGGGTCCCCGGGACCCCCACTG
The DNA here is from genome assembly GCA_033576555.1 of Oophaga sylvatica. NCBI lineage: Eukaryota > Metazoa > Chordata > Amphibia > Anura > Dendrobatidae > Oophaga > Oophaga sylvatica. The sequence goes on from JARQOD010000008.1 coordinate 13,631,680, forward strand.
TGGCCCCCGGTGGTCTTGGGGCCCTCCTGTCTCCCCCGGTGCCGCCGCCATGCTGCGATGCCGAGAAAATGGCGGGCGCATGCTCAGTGCGCCCGCCGCAAGGTGCCAGGGGGGGGTTGGGCGATTTTTCTCTGGGGTCTCGTTTGCCTGGGGTAGCCGAGACCCCAGAGAACATAATAGGGGCCCACACAGTCACTACTCTTTTGCGATCGCCATATAAAGGCGATCGCAAAAGAAAACACACAGCCACGATCCTGCTTCTAAATTTCTCTCCCCTCTGATGTGATCGCACATCAGAGGGGAGAGAAATAGGGTCCCCGGGACCCCCGATCTCCCCCCCCCCCCCCCTGTACCTTCCTGTGTCCTCCGATCCTCCCCCTGTCCTCCACAGCGCCCCCTGTCCTCCGATCATCCAGCGTCTTCATCCAGTAAAAAAAAAATCTGGCGGCAGATTCAACATTTTTTTCATTCATTCTCCTGAATAAACATCACAGTGATCAAAATAAAAAAACAGTACATAACCCCCCCCCTTTTTTCACCCCCTTAGTTAGGGACATATAATAAAATATAGAAATTTTATTTATTTTCATTTTTCCATTAGGGTTATAATTAGGGTTAGGGTTAGGCTGAGTTCATACTGCGTTATGGCAGTCCAATAGACGGACTGCGTTACACCGCGGTATAACGCGGTGTAACGCAGTCCGTTAGCGCTGCCATTCATCCCCATTTGAGGGCGCATCGTGACGCATGTCGTAAAGCGGCATGCGTTTGCGACGTGCCGTTATTCAGTGACGGAGCCTTGGACGCGGCTGCAGCGTCTGGGCTCCGTCACCGCTAGCGCAGATGAATCATCTGCTGATTCCTCTGCGCTAGCGGGTATAGCATAACGCGATCGTGTTATGCTATACCGTTACCAGCCCGTCAACGCTATGTGTTGAACGGGCTGGTAAAACGCAAAATGAACCTAGCCTTAGGGTTGGAATTAGGGTTAGGGTTGGAATTAGGGTTACAATTAAGGTTAGGGTTACAATTGGGGTTGGGATTAGGGTTAGGGGCGTGTTGGGGTTAGGGTTGGAGCTAGAATTGAGGGATTTCCACTATTTAGGCACATCAGGGGGTCTCCAAACACGACGTGGCGTTCAAAAAGTCAAATGGCGCTCCCTCCCGAGCCCTGCCGTGCGCCCAAACAGTGGTTTACCCCAACATATGGGGTATCAGCGTACTCAGGACAAATTGCCCACCAATTTTGGGGTTCTAATTTTTCTTGTTACCCTTGGGAAAATAAAAAATAGCTGGCTAAAAAAATCATTTTTGAGAAAAAAAAATATATATTTTCACGGCTCTGCGTTTATAAATTTCTGTGAAGCACTTTGGGGTTCAAAGTGCTCACCACACATCTAGATAAATTCCTTAGAGGGTCTAGTTTCCAAAATGGGGTCACTTGTGGGGGTTTTCCACTGTTTAGCACATCTGGGGCACTGCAAACGGAACATGACCCCCATCAACTACATTCCAAAACGTTATTACTTCATTTCCAAGCCCTGCTGTGCGCCAAAACAGTTTCTCCCCCCCCCCCCCCCCACATATTTGGTATCAGCGTACTCAGGACAAATTGGACAACAATTTTTGGGGTCCAATTTCCTTGTGAAAAATCAAAAATTTGGGACTAAAAAATAATTTTTGTGGAAAATTGTTTTTCTTTTTTTTTTTTTTTCACACCCAGGCATTATAAACTTTTGTGAAACACTTGGGGATTCAAAGTGCTCACCACAGATCTAGATAAGTTCCATAGGGGGTCTAGTTTCCAAAATGGTGTTACTTGTGGGGGGTTTCCACTGTGTAGGCACATCAGGGGCTCTCCAAACACGACATGGCGTCCAATATCAATTCCAGCCAATTTTGGTTTGAAAAAGTCAAACGGCGCTGCTTCCATTCCAAGCCCTGCCGTGCGCCTAAACAGTGGTCCCCCCCCCCCATATATGGGTATCAGCATACTCGGGACAAATTGGACAACAACTTTTGTGGTCTAATTTCTCCTGTTACCCTTGGGAAAATAAAAAATTGGGGACTAAATGATCAGGTTTGTGGAAAAAATATGATTTTTTATTTTCACGCCCGGGCGTTATAAACTTCTGTGAAGCACTTGGGGGTTCAAAGTGCTCACCACACATCTAGATAAGTTCCTTAGGGGGTCTAGTTTCCAAAATGGGGTCACTTGTGGGGGTTTCCACTGTTTAGACACATCAGGGCCTCTACAAATGCGACATGGCATCCAGCCAATTCTGCGTTGAAAAAGTCAAACGGAGCTCCTTCCCTTGCGACCTCTGCCGTGCGCCCAAAAAGTGGTTTACCCCAACATATGGGGTATCGGCATGCTCAGGACAAATTGCACAAAAACTTTTTGGGTCTTGTTACCCTTGGGAAAATAAAAATTGGGTGAAAAGATCATTTTTGTGGAAAAAAAAAAAGATTTTTTTTTTCACGGCTCTACGTTATAAACTTGTGTGAGGCACTTGGAGGTTCAAAGTGCTCACCACACATCTAGATAAGTTCCTTAAGGGGTCTTGTTTCCAAAAGGGGGTCACTTGTGGGGTGTTTCCACTGTTTAGGCACATCAGGGGCTATCTAAACGCGACATGGCATCCAGCCAATTCTGCGTTGACAAAGTCAAACGGCGCTCCTTCCCTTGCGACCTCTGCCATGCCCCAAAAAGTGGTTTACCCCCACATATGGGGTATCGGCGTATTCAGAAGAAATTGCACAACAAATTTTGTGGTTCATTTTTTCTTTTAACACTTGTGAAAATAAAAAAAAATTGGTTCTGAAGTAAAGCTTTTGCAAAAAAAGTTAAATGTCAATTTTTTTCCTTCCATATTGCTTCAGTTCCTGTGAAGCACCTGAAGGGTTAATAAACTTCTTGAATGTGGATTTGAGCACCTTGAGGGGTGCAGTTTTTAGAATGGTGTCACTTTTGGGTATTTTCTATCATATAGACCCCTCAAAGTGACTTCAAATGTGATGTGGTCCCTATAAAAAAAAATGGTGTTGTAAAAATGAGAAATCGCTGGTCAACTTTTAACCCTTATAACTTCGTAACAAAAGAAAATTTTGGTCCCAAAATTGTGCTGATGTAAAGTAGACATGTGGGACATGTTATTTATTAAGAAATTTGTGTGACATATCTCTCTGATTTAAGGGCATAAAAATTTAAAGTTTGAAAATTGCTAAATTTTCAGAATTTTCACCAGATTTCCGTTTTTTTTCATAAATAAACACAAGTCATATCAAAGAAATTTTACCACTAACGTGAAGTACAATATGTCACGAAAAAACAGTCTCAGAATCAGCGGGATTCGTTAAAGCGTTCCAGAGTTATAACCTCATAAAGTGACTGTGGTCAGAATTGTAAAAATTGGCCCGGTCACTAAGCTGCAAAATGGCTGCCACTAAGGGGTTAAAGGGGTTCTCCAGCAACCTGCCGAGATGGATGCACGGATTCCTATGTGAAAGTGCGCAGCTCCGTAGATCCCCGGACTAGGAACAATGTAAATTCAGCTGGTAGTCGCCTTCCCCGAGTCTAATTATGAACATACGATGGCGATTGTGAACAGGCTGCAGCGGTGACGTCATGTCAGCAGCACTGCAGCCAATCACGGGACTTGGCTGTAGACTGGACGAGGTACTGAGCCAGTGATTGGCTGCAGTGCTGTTGATAAGAAGTCCTCGCTGCAGCCTGGTTACAGGAGCATCGGCGGAGATGGTGAACCCATGATTTATGGATCAGCGGCGCCTCACTCTCATCACTAAATTGGGGTCTTTGGGAACCTATATTGCGCCCTGTGTTTGTATTTAAAGGGAATGTTTGTCAGACACAAATCCTCTAGTGTGAGAATTCACTTTCTGCTGATGTGTCGGATTGTCCACTTAACAATATTTCTTGACTCTTTCTCTGGTTTCTGTCTCTTGCAGGCTATGATGCTGCAGCTCAGCACGGCTCTCGGCGCTCTCGCCGGCACGGCATGCTCTCTTCTGGCAGAGGGAATCGGTGAAGCCGCCACCTTGTGGATCCTTCCGTTTACTGCCGGTGGTTTCATCTACATTGCAACAGTCTCCGTCATCCCCGAGCTCCTGAAGGACTCTCGCCCGGTGCAGTCCATCATGGAGACGTTCGGCCTGCTCCTAGGAGTGGCCATGATGGTTCTGATCGCACAGTTTGAGTAGATCTGTCATTGTGTGAAGCGGGAGCCCGAGCCTCGACCCGTCCTCTGTGAGAAGGGGACGGCAGTGCGTGGGTCCTGGGCCACGTGCCCTTTTATAGGGGAGTATGTGACTATGGAGACGTCGTCCTCTCACCCCGGACACAGTAATGCTGCAGCGTCAGATCATGGTCCGCTCCACTTCATTTTTTTTTTTTTCTTGGGACCAAATTACAATGTAATCATGAGTCTCTCCTTCCCCGGTCAACTTCCTGGTAATTTTGCTATTGACCCCCGATTTTTTTTTTTTTTTTTTTTTTTTTTTTTTTTATATCAGTAGGATATTTAGTAACGCCACCATAGGTCAGACTTCTCGTTGGCTTCTTTCAGGATCCTATAGTGAACTATGAGGAATTAGAGAAGCGGTGATGGGACGTTCATGCTGCTCTTTGTATATAGCTAGGGAATATATTGGGACTTTGTATGGTGAGGATGTGCTACGGTCTCGTTTGTCGCTGCCATCGCAACGTAATGCCGCCCTATAGTCTACAATTAGGTGTGGAATTATTGTCCTGTTCCATCTTGTGCAAAGAATCAGCGCCCCCTGGTGTACAGGCTGTGTGGTTGCAGTGCTGTACTCCTGCCTGCTCTTCTCTGTATTCAACTGCTTTCTTCGGGCTAATGGAAGTTGTGATTTGGGTGCTTGGAAATTTCTGGCAACATATATATTATTTTTTTTAGTAATGGGAATAAAAGAATGAAAATGTGTTTTGTTTTTTCTTATTTTTTTTTTTCCCTTTCCTCTAGATTGTATATTCTGGGTAATAATTCATAAAGGAAGGTTGTGGTGACTGGCAAATGCAGAAAACAACCTGAGAAAAGGCTCTTCATTCTGCTGGTGGAGTCACTGTGTACACACATTACATTACTGATCCTGAGTTACATCCTGTATTATACTCCAGAGCTGCACTCACTATTCTGCTGGTGCAGTCACTGTGTACATACATTACATTACTGATCCTGAGTTACATCCTGTATTATACCACAGAGCTGCACTCACTATTGTGCTGGTGCAATCACTGTGTACATACATTACTGATCCTGAGTTACATCCTGTATTATACTCCAGAGCTGCACTCACTATTCTGCTGGTGCAGTCACTGTGTACATACATTACATTACTGATCCTGAGTTACCTCCTGTATTATACTCCAGAGCTGCACTCACTATTCTGCGGGTGCAGTCACTGTGTACATACATTACATTACTGATCCTGAGTTACATCCTGTATTATCCTCCAGAGCTGCACTCACTATTCTGCTGGTGGAGTCACTGTGTACATACATTACATTACTGATCCTGAGTTACATCCTGTATTATACCCCAGAGCTGCACTCACTATTCTGCTGGTGGAGTCACTGTGTACATACATTACTGATCCTGAGTTACATCCTCTATTATACCCCAGAGCTGCACTCACTATTCTGCTGGTGGAGTCACTGTGTACATACATTACATTACTGATCCTGAGTTACATCCTGTATTATACCACAGAGCTGCACTCACTATTCTGCTGGTGCAGTCACTGTGTACATACATTACATTACTGATCCTGAGTTACATTCTGTATTATACCCCAGAGCTGCACTCACTTCTGCTGGTGCAGTCACGGTGTACATACATTACATTACTGATCCTGAGTTACATCCTCTATTATACCCCAGAGCTGCACTCACTATGCTGCTGGTGCAGTCACTGTGTACATACATTACATTACTGATCCTGAGTTACATCCTGTATTATACTCCAAGCTGCGCTCACTATTCTGCTGGTGCAGTCACTGTGTACATACATTACATTACTGATCCTGAGTTACATCCTGTATTATACTCCACAGCTGCACTCACTATTCTGCTGGTGCAGTCACTGTGTACATACATTACATTACTGATCCTGAGTTACATCCTGTATTATACTCCACAGCTGCACTCACTATTCTGCTGGTGCAGTCACTGTGTACATACATTACTGATCCTGAGTTACATCCTGTATTATACCCAGAGCTGCACTCACTATTCTGCTGGTGCAGTCACTGTGTACATACATTACATTACTGATCCTGAATTACATCCTGTATTATACTCCAGAGCTGCACTCACTATTCTGCTGGTGCAGTCACTGTGTACATACATTACATTACTGATCCTGAGTTACATCCTGTATTATTCTCCAGAGCTGCACTCACTATTCTGCTGGTGCAGTCACTGTGTACATACATTACTGATCCTGAGTTACATCCTGTATTATACCCAGAGCTGCAGTCACTATTCTGCTGGTGCAGTCACTGTGTACATACATTACTGATCCTGAGTTACATCCTGTATTATACTCCAGAGCTGCACTCACTATTCTGCTGGTGCAGTCACTGTGTACATACATTACATTACTGATCCTGAATTACATCCTGTATTATCTCCAGAGCTGCATCACTATTCTGCTGGTGCAGTCACTGTGTACATACATTACTTATGATCCTGAGTTACCATCCTGTATTATACCCAGAGCTGCACTCACTATGCTGCTGGTGCAGTCACTGTGTACATACATTACATTACTGATCCTGAGTTACATCCTGTATTATACTCCAGAGCTGCGCTCACTATTCTGCTGGTGCAGTCACTGTGTACATACATTACATTACTGATCCTGAGTTACATCCTGTATTATACCCAGAGCTGCACTCACTATTCTGCTGTGCAGTCACTGTGTACATACATTACATTACTGATCCTGAGTTACATCCTGTATTATACTCCAGAGCTGCACTCACTATTCTGCTGGTGCAGTCACTGTGTACATACATTACATTACTGATCCTGAATTACATCCTGTATTATACTCCAGAGCTGCACTCACTATTCTGCTGGTGCAGTCACTGTGTACATACATTACATTACTGATCCTGAGTTACATCCTGTATTATGCTCCAGAGCTGCACTCACTATTCTGCTGGTGCAGTCACTGTGTAACATACATTACTGATCCTGAGTTACATCCTGTATTATACTCCAGAGCTGCACTCACTATTCTGCTGGTGCAGTCACTGTGTACATACATTACATTACTGATCCTGAATTACATCCTGTATTATACTCCAGAGCTGCACTCACTATTCTGCTGGTGCAGTCACTGTGTACATACTACATTACTGATCCTGAGTTACATCTTGTATTATACTCCAGAGCTGCACTCACTATTCTGCTGGTGCAGTCACTGTGTACATACATTACATTACTGATCCTGAGTTACATCCTGTATTATCCTCCAGAGCTGCACTCACTATTCTGCTGGTGCAGTCACTGTGTACATACATTATATTACTGATCCTGAGTTACATCTGTATTATGCTCCAGAGCTGCAGTCACTATTCTGCTGGTGCAGTCACTGTGTACATACATTACTGATCCTGAGTTACATCCTGTATTATACTCCAGAGCTGCACTCACTATTCTGCTGGTGCAGTCACTGTGTACATACATTACATTACTGATCCTGAGTTACATCCTGTATTATGCTCCAGAGCTGCATCACTATTCTGCTGGTGCAGTCACTGTGTACATCATACATTACTGATCCTGAATTACATCTTGTATTATACTCCAGAGCTGCACTCACTATTCTGCTGGTGCAGTCACTGTGTACATACATTACATTACTGATCCTGAGTTACCATCCTGTATTATACTCCAGAGCTGCACTCACTATTCTGCTGGTGGAGTCACTGTGTACATACATTACAGTACTGATCCTGAGTTACATCCTGTATTATACTCCAGAGCTGCACTCACTATTCTGCTGGTGCAGTCACTGTGTACATACATTACATTACTGATCCTGAGTTACATCCTGTATTATACCCCAGAGCTGCACTCACTATTCTGCTGGTGCAGTCACTGTGTACATACATTACAGTACTGATCCTGAGTTACATCCTGTATTATACTCCAGAGCTGCACTCACTATTCTGCTGGTGCAGTCACTGTGTACATACATTACATTACTGATCCTGAGTTACATCCTGTATTATACCTCCAGAGCTGCACTCACTATTCTGCTGGTGAGTCACTGTGTACATACATTACATTACTGATCCTGAGTTACATCCTGTATTATACTCCAGAGCTGCTCACTATTCTGCTGGTGGCAGTCACTGTGTACATACATTACATTACTGATCCTGAGTTACATCCTGTATTATACCCCAGAGCTGCCTCACTATTCTGCTGGTGCAGTCACTGTGTACATACATTACATTACTGATCCTGAGTTACATCCTGTATTATACCCAGAGCTGCACTCACTATTCTGCTGGTGCAGTCACTGTGTACATACATTACAGTACTGATCCTGAGTTACATCCTGTATTATACTCCAGAGCTGCACTCACTATTCTGCTGGTGCAGTCACTGTGTACATACATTACATTACTGATCCTGAGTTACATCCTGTATTATACTCCAGAGCTGCACTCACTATTCTGCTGGTGCAGTCACTGTGTACATACATTACATTACTGATCCTGTATTATACTCCAGAGCTGCACTCACTATTCTGCTGGTGCAGACACTGTGTACATACATTACATTACTGATCCTGAGTTACCTCCTGTATTATACTCCAGAGCTGCACTCACTATTCTGCTGGTGCAGTCACTGTGTACATACATTACATTACTGATCCTGTATTATACTCCAGAGCTGCACTCACTCTTCTGCAGTCACTGTACAGACATTACTTGCAGTGCTGTGGATTATGAATTCTCACTATGGATATCAGACTCCTCACTCTGCAGCTGCAGTAAAACTACAACTCCCATCATGCTGCGGGCTCCCAGGTCTCCACCAGTCGCTGTCTATATCATAGCTTGCATACTGGAGGAGCAGGTGACGCTCTTTCCTTCCTCCTCTCTATGATGGGGCACTTCCGGTCTCCTCGTCTCTATGGTCCCCGGTCTGGAGGAATCATGGCGGCGCCCATCAGGCTGCAGTCTGTGCGGGCCCTTGTGACAGGTCGTTCTATATTAACCCCTCCAGCCCCTGTGCGGATATTATGAGCGGCTCCGGGATTTGGGTGGGATCCAGTTGGGGTCTCAGGTTGTTTTGTACCCGTAGATAAGAGACAATAGAGGCTTCCGGCCGCCGCTTGTCTTCCGCCCTGTAGGAGTGAGCTGTTGTGATTGTGCAGTAAAGGACATTACACATCAGAGCGGTTTTCTTTTTCCTGCTGCTGGGATTGTGTTATATACAGCAGGCAGTGCTGTAGTGTAAAGCACGGGGGACTGATCCCCAAATACAGTGCAGAGAATCTGGGGCACCAAGACCAGGGAAAAAGCAGATAAGAAATAGCTGAAAACCGGTGCGAGCGATGCTGATCGGTGCGAGCGACGCTGATCGGTGCGAGAGACGCTGATCGACGCGAGCGACGCTGATCGGTGCGAGCGATACTGACCGGTGCGAGCGATGCTGACCGCTGTGAGCGATACTGATTGGTGCGAGCGATACTGACCGGTGTGAGCGATGCTGATCGGTGCGAGCGACGCTGATCGGTGCGAGAGACGCTGATCGACGCGAGCGACGCTGATCGGTGCGAGCGATACTGACCGGTGCGAGCGATGCTGACCGGTGCGAGCGATGCTGACCGGTGCGAGCGACGCTGATCGGTGCGAGCGACGCTGATCGGTGCGAGAGACGCTGATCGGTGCGAGAGACGCTGATCGGTGCGAGAGACGCTGATTGGTGCGAGCGATGCTGATCGGTGCGAGCGATACTGACCGCTGCGAGCGATACTGATTGGTGCGAGCGACACTGACCGGTGCGAGCGATACTGACCGGTGCGAGCGACGCTGATCGGTGCGAGCGACGCTGATCGGTGCGAGAGACGCTGATCGGTGCGAGAGACGCTGATCGGTGCGAGAGATGCTGATCGGTGCGAGTGATGCTGATCGGTGCGAGTGATACTGACCGGTGCGAGCGATGCTGACCACTGCGAGCGATACTGATTGGTGCGAGCGATACTGACCGGTGCGAGCGATGCTGACCGCTGTGAGCGATACTGATTGGTGCGAGCGATACTGACCGGTGCGAGCGACGCTGATCGGTGCGAGCGACGCTGATCGGTGCGAGAGACGCTGATCGGTGCGAGAGATGCTGATCGGTGCGAGAGTTGCTGATCGGTGCGAGCGATGCTGATCGGTGCGAGCGATGCTGACCGGTGCGAGCGATGCTGACCGGTGCGAGCGATGCTGACCGGTGCGAGCGATGCTGACCGGTGCGAGCGATGCTGACCACTGCGAGCGATACTGATTGGTGCGAGCGATACTGACCGGTACGATCAATAATGACCAGCGCGAGCGATACTGACCGGTGCGAGCGATGCTGACCAGTGCGAGCGATGCTGACCGCTGCGAGCGATACTGACCGGTACGATCAATATTGACCGGTGCGAGCGATACTGAACGGTGCGAGCGATGCTGACCACTGCGAGCGATACTGATTGGTGCGAGCGATACTGACCGGTACGATCAATAAAGACCAGCGCGAGCGATACTGACCGGTGCGAGCGATGCTGACCAGTGCGAGCGATGCTGACCGCTGCGAGCGATACTGACCGGTACGATCAATATTGACCGGTGCGAGCGATACTGACCGGTGCGAGCGATAATGACCGGTGCGAGCGATACTGACCGGTGCGAGCGATGCTGACCACTGCGAGCGATACTGATTGGTGCGAGCGATACTGACCGGTACGATCAATAATGACCAGCGCGAGCGATACTGACCGGTGCGAGCGATGCTGACCAGTGCGAGCGATGCTGACCGCTGCGAGCGATACTGACCGGTACGATCAATATTGACCGGTGCGAGCGATACTGACCGGTGCGAGCGATACTGACCGGTGCGAGCGATAATGACCGGTGCGAGCGATACTGACCGGTACGAGCGATGCTGACCGGTGTGAGCGATGCTGACCGCTGCGAACGATACTGACTGGTGCGAGCGATGCTGACCGGTGCGAGCGATGCTGACCGGTGCGAGCGATACTGACCGGTACGAGAGATACTGATTGGTGCGAGCGATGCTGACCAGTGTGAGCGATGCTGACCGGTGAGAGCGATACAGACCGGTGCGAGCGATACTGACCGGTACGAGAGATACTGATTGGTGCGAGCGATACTGACCGGTATGAGAGATACTGACCGGTGCTAGCGATGCTGACCGGTACGAGAGATACTGACCGGTGCGATCAATACTGACCGGTGCGAGCGATGCTGACCGGTACGAGAGATACTGACCGGTACGAGAGATACTGACCGGTGCGATCAATACTGACCAGCGCGAGCGATACTGACTGATGCGAGCAATACTGACCTGTGCGAAGGATACTGACCGGTGCGAGCGATGCTGACCAGTGTGAGAGATAATACTGACCGGTGCGAGCGATACTGACCGGTACGAGAGATACTGACTGGTGCGAGCGATACTGACCGGTGCGAGCGATACTGACCAGTACGATCAATATTGACCGGTGCGAGCGATACTGACCGGTGCGAGCGATAATGACCGGTGCGAGCGATACTGACCGGTACGAGAGATACTGATTGGTTCGAGCGATGCTGACCGGTGTGAGCGATGCTGACCGCTGCGAACGATGCTGACCGGTGCGAGCGATACTGACCGGTACAAGAGATACTGATTGGTGCGAGCGATGCTGACCGGTGTGAGCGATGCTGACCGCTGCGAACGATACTGACCGGTGAGAGCGATACTGACCGGTGCGAGCAATACTGACCTGTGCGAAGGATACTGACCAGTGTGAAAGATAATACTGACCGGTGCGAGCGATACTGACCGGTACGAGAGATACTGACTGGTGCGAGCGATGCTGACCGCTGCGAGCGATACTGACCAGTACGATCAATATTGACCGGTGCGAGCGATACTGACCGGTGTGAGCGATGCTGACCGCTGCGAACTATACTGACCGGTGCGAGCGATGCTGACCGGTGCGAGCGATACTAACCGGTACGAGAGATACTGATTGGTGCGAGCGATACTAACCGGTATGAGAGATACTGACCGGTGCGAGCGATTCTGATTGGTGCGAGCGATGCTGACCGGTGTGAGCGATGCTGACCGCTGCGAACGATACTGACCGGTGAGAGCGATACAGACCGGTGCGAGCGATACTGACCGGTACGAGAGATACTGATTGGTGCGAGCGATACTAACCGGTATGAGAGATACTGACCGGTGCGAGCGATACTGATTGGTGCGAGCGATGCTGACCGGTGCTAGCGATGCTGACCGGTACGAGAGATACTGACCGGTGCGATCAATACTGACCGGTGCGAGCGATGCTGACCGGTACGAGAGATACTGACCGGTGCGATCAATACTGACCGGTGCGAGCGATGCTGACCGGTACGAGAGATACTGACCGGTGCAATCAATACTGACCAGCGCGAGCGATACTGACCGGTGCGAGCAATACTGACCTGTGCGAAGGATACTGACCGGTGCGAGCGATGCTGACCAGTGTGAGAGATAATACTGACCGGTGCGAGCGATACTGACCGGTACGAGAGATACTGACTGGTGCGAGCGATACTGACCGGTGCGAGCGATACTGACCAGTGCGGGCGATGCTGACCAGTGTGAGCGATACCGGTGCAAGCGACGCTGACCGGTGCGAGCGATACTGATAGGTGCGAGCAATACTGATCGGTGTGAGCGATGCTGACCAGTGTGAGCAATGCTGACCAGTGTGAGTGATACTGACCAGTGCGAGCGATGCTGACCGGTGTGAGCGATACTTATCTTTGCGAGCGATGCTGACCAGTGTGAGTGATACTGACCAGTGCGAGCGATGCTGACCAGCACGAACCGTACTGACCAGCATGAACGGTACTGACCAGTGCGAGAGATACTGACTAGTGTGAGCGATGCTGACCAGTGTGAGCGATACTGACCGGTGCGAGCGACGCTGACCGGTGCGAGCGATACTGATCGGTGCGAGCGATACTGATCGTGCGAGCGATGCTGACCAGCGGCGATGCTGACCAGTGTGAGTGATACTGACTCAGGCTGAGCGATCTGACCAGCATGAACGGTACTGACCAGTGCGAGCGATACTGACCAGCATGAACGGTACTGACCAGTGCGAGAGATACTGACTAGTGTGAGCGATACTGACCAGCATGATGGTACTGACCAGATGCGAGAGATACTGACTAGTGTGAGCGATACTGACCAGCATGAACGGTACTGACCAGTGCGAGAGATACTGACTAGTGTGAGCGATACTGACCAGCATGAACGGTACTGACCAGTGCGAGAGATACTGACTAGTGTGAGCGATACTGACCAGCATGAACGGTACTGACCAGTGCGAGAGATACTGACTAGTGTGAGCGATACTGACCAGCATGAACGGTACTGACTAGTGCGAGAGATACTGACTAGTGTGAGCGATACTGACCAGCATGAACGGTACTGACCAGTGCGAGAGATACTGACTAGTGTGAGCGATACTGACCAGCATGAACGGTACTGACCAGTGCGAGCGATACTGACCGTCACTGCTGAAATAAATGGCGACTTTGCATTCACCCTCACTACGTTGGGAGCCACAGTCTGCAGCTGCTAGGATATCTGATGCTTTGTGTCATCCTGCCCTCCCCAGGGCCCCGCACAGCGCCGTGCAATGTGCCAGATGGTGGCGCTATTCTTTATAATTTTCTCTTATACGGGGCGACTCGTCCACACAAATGTTTTTGCCTGCTGTAGAATGAAAACTTATACAACTCTCTTGCCAATTTAATGTTCTGATTCCGCCCCATTTTTTCCTGATGTCTGCTTGCTGTCTGTGAATGGAAACATTTTTGTACATGAAGTCCCTGGCATAAACAGGAGTCTCTGGGATATATAGCGGATGTTCCCGGCACATACAGGAAGCCCCCAGCATATATAGAGGAAGCCCCTGGCACATACACGAAGCCCCCAGCATAAATAGAGAAAGCTATACAGGACATAGATGCATTTTGGCCCCGTTTGGTTTCCATTTCTTTCTGTAGCGAATAATGTAAAGGTTAGGATGATCCTTCCAGAAGCCTCCAGTAATAACAGTATATAGAGTATTTATATATACGCCACGTGGAGGATGGTTTTGGTTTATCATGGAAGCCCAGGGTTAGAGGAACCAGTGACATTTGGTAAACGTGATATTCCCATCAGAATGGCATAAAAGACACTACAGACCCACAGTGCAAAACACAAACATGCGCAGACTGTGCCGGACCTGGTCCTGCTCGCACAGCTGGGTGTCTGTTGCAGCTGTGTCCGGTCCAGGCTTTCTTCTGTCACCTGTGCACAAGAATATTTCTATTCACTTACAGCAAGAGCATGAAGTAAGTAATCCCCGAGTGATGTGACACATTGATCTGATGCAGCATGGACACATTTCTCCATCCCTCAGGTGGTGGCAGCGGCATCGGTCGAGCAGTCTGCCAGCGACTGTCACAGGAAGGAGCATCAGTCGCCGTCATTGATCTTAACATTGAATCTGCTAACGAGACGCTGCAGCTCCTGAGCCGGGATGTCCCAGGACAGGACCATGTGGCCCTCACAGCCGACGTGTCCAGATCTGAGAGTGTCACTGCCGTAATGGAGCAGATACAGGTAGACCGGACCCCGGGGCTCATCCTGCATGTGGTCCAGCAGCGCAGACGGCAATGCACTGGCCAGTGACTGCTCTCTGTTTCCCCCTCAGTCTCGATTCTCGGCTCCTCCTCGTGTAGTTGTGAATAGTGCTGGAATCACCAGGGATGAATTTCTACTTCGCCTCTCAGAGGAATCGTTTGACACTGTGCTGAATGTCAACCTCAAGGTATCGCTCTATCCCACTCAGGACAACATCTCTCAACAACTGGAGAGAGGACCCCTGAGGCAAATTCTGGGGGGCTGACATAATGTGTGCAGTACTAAGGAAATCCTGACCTGATGGGGAAAACTTGTGAACTAGCGTTATGAAACACTGGAATAAACGGATTTATTACACTCGCTGATATAGCACCAACATATTCCACAGCGCTGTACAGTCATTATCACCACACAATTTATATCCTTATCAGAATGTCTTTGGAGTGTGGGAGGAAACCGAAGAACCTGGAGGAAACCCATACAGACACGGGAGAACATATAGACTCCTCAGGGACTGTATTCTAGAAACACTGCTCCATCCCATAAGTCAGACGTTGCATCGTGGATCCAGCCAGGCTGCTCTGTGTTGGGATAGGATGCAATGACGTCCTGTTGTTTGGTTCCCTTATTTCTGAGTCCTGTGATTGACTGCAGTGGTCAAGTGTCTGGAATAGGAAGTTATCGCGTCGTTTCCCAACACAGACCACCGGAGTGTCCTACGCTTTATCTACAGGGGTGTTAGCCAGGCATAATGCATCGTTTTAAACATTGAAACCATTCCTGCTGCTCACTCATTTCTAGAAGCCTTAAGGGTCATGCTCTTAGATCTCCATGCAGCTTGGGAAGCTCTTTTGACCTATAGCTGTCTCTCCTGGCCTCCCATACACATGATGAACGCTTGGCTAATGTGTGCTCTGTGCCCCATACACATGAGAAGGTCACCTGGCAGTGCCGAGATCTGCAGATTTCCCCCACTGTTCCCTAACGTGTATAAGGAAGCCTAGGGAGTATGGACATGTGATAGGGGGGCAATTCTAGCTTTGGATGGATGCCCCCCATCTCTATCCGCACACAGCATTTTGGGGAGATTGCATCACTGATTTCCTCTTCTCCTGTCAAACACAATGAAGTCTGCAGCAGAGATATGACATGATGGGAGGTCACTGACATCACGGGTTTTTTACTTTTTGTCTGCCGCAGGGTCCGTTTCTTATCACACAAGCAGTGGCCCGATCTATTGTAGCCAGTGGGAAGAATGGTGGCTCCATCATCAACATTGGGAGCATTGTGGCAAAGGTGAGATGGACAAATAATCAGTAGATACGGATCTAATGACTGCAAGCGAATCTGGTCTGCGAGTACAGGACGGTAATACACACTGGCACATGGTGTCTACTGGCTGACACTATGGCGGTCCTCCGCGCTCTGAGGTGACCAGGCAGCAATATTCCATGTACCGGGATATCTGTCGTCTCCTGCAGGTGGGGAATCTCGGGCAGGCGAACTACGCTGCCTCTAAGGCCGGAGTACAAGGTCTGACAAAAACTGCAGCCAAAGAACTCGCCAAGTGAGTAGAAATGAATCATTAAAGGAAACATGACTGTACATCTGTAATCTGCCCTGACCACAGCTGCAGAGCTTGTGACAGTGTATCAGCGCTCTCTGTGATGGACCCTGCAGTGGTGTAAGCAGGACGTGGTCTGGATATGTAGATCAGATCATGAGTAAACTATTGCCGTTCAGTGATTCCTCTTCTGCCTTCACAGGTTTGGTATTCGCTGTAACACAGTATTACCCGGATTTATTGCCACCCCAATGACTGATAAAGTCCCACAGAAAGTGCTGGACAAAGTGAGCTGATGTCTGCAGTGTCTGTCTAGTAGGGCTTCTTTACTCTCTTCCATGCACCTTTCTTGTTACACATTTGTGGCTCCACATTACTGACCATGGGACCTAGGACTGGTGTGAAGTCTGTGGTAGCATTGCAATGTTGCCATAGTGGCTCCCTCCTTGCGGCCACCACTATGGGGGAGCTCCCTTCGGCCACCACTATGGGGAGCTCCCTGTGGTCACAACTAGTGGGAGCTACATTTGACCACCACTAGGGGGAGCTCCCTGCATACAGACGTATACTGTTAATCCACATGGCGTTAATAGTGGGTGCAGAAAGAATGTTCTCTTCCTAAAGTCAGAGAAACGTCTATAAGGGTAAATATAGATTTCCGACTTAATATATAATGGTGAAATCCAGCCTATAGAGAAGTGAGGCTTTTTCACGTTTCTGGGTGAGACGTCGGCCTTTGGGGTCCTTAGCTTCTGTGTTTGCCTCTGTTTTAAATTCCTCCCTTTTGGTTATATAGAAGATTACAGATATTCGTGGTTCCCCATCCCCATAGTGCTGGTTACAGTATAATTCCCACCTTCCTGTGTGGGGTCTGCAGTTCAGCTCACGCTTTGTGCATATTGTGGTGTCATTATTTTCCCCTTTTTTCACAGTTTGCGGGTATGATACCACTGGGAAGACTCGGCCGGCCTGAAGGTGAGCCAGTCATAAGTTCTCAATTGTTCTCTGAGACTGACAGACAGGCCTGCACCCCGAATACTTCATACACTGGTGTGGACACTGCTCTATCCTCGTGGCGCTCGTCCAGTTCCGCTGCTGCACATGATGTCATTGTCCAGGACCTGAATGACAGGGAGAGCAGTAAGAGGGTTGGGAACGGACAGTGCCAGGAGGACTAGGAGTGATCAATAAATGGTGGTCACCTGTACGGTGCAGCTACAAGAACCTCTATCACATCCCCAAGAGTTTTCCCTTAACCGCAGTTTTTATAATTTCAGATGTCGCCGATGTCTGCGCTTTCCTGGCCTCAGACGAGAGCAAATATATCACCGGAGCGAGTATAGACGTGACAGGTAAATGTCAGGACGGGAGGGTCAGAGAGGACCATGTACATCATAATTTATGATTTTCACTTTCTTGCAGTCTTATGTGGATATAATGTAGTTTTCTCCCACTATGGCTCACTGTACTTTACACTGCAGCTCCGCTTGCTCATATGGGCAGCTGTGAATAAGCACAACGTTACCAGGAGTTTAGTACGCAGAGAGCTGATTGCCATTACTGCCAGGACATGTGATCTTTTCTCTTGTCTCCATAGGTGGCCTATTCTTATGATTTTGGGTGCCAGTCTGACATGACGCCGCCGCCTTTGCTCGTCTGTGTCCCAGAGAGGCAGCCAGAGACCCTGAGACTGCTCATTGTACTGTTAATTGTAAATAATTTCAGAAATGACTATTACTATGGATTAAATATGAAATATATTTTTATTCATCTTCACCTGGAGATTTGTGTAATTGTCTGAATGTTCAGGGCTCAGGAGCAGGGGATGTGCAGAACCGTTTCCTAGCAAGACTTTAAAGGGTTATTTCTGTTTTCATAAATACAGTCATGGCCAAAAGTTTTGAGAATGACACAAATATTAATTTTTACAAAGTCTACTGCTTCACTTTTTCGAATGGCAATTTGCATATACTCCAGAATGTTATAAAGAGTGATCAGCTTAACAGCAATTACTTGCAAAGTCAATATTTGGCTAGAAAATGAACTTTATCCCCCAAAACACATTTCAACATCATTGCAGCCCTGCCTTAAAAGGACCAGCTAACCTCTTTTCAGTGATTGCTCCATTAACACAGGTGTGGGTGTTGATGAGGACATGGCTGGAGATCAATCTGTCATGATTAAGTAAGAATGACACCACTGGACACTTTAACCCCTCTCTGACATTAGACGTACTATCCCGTCCATAAAACCCGTGCCATTCTGCCCATGGACGGGATAGTACGTCATAGGCGATCAGCTGCGCTCCTAAGGGGAGCGCAGCTAATCGCCGCCGGGTGTCAGCTGATTATCACAGCTGACACCCGTGACTGTGTGTCAGGAGCGGTCACGGACCGCTCCCGGCACATTAACCCCTAGCACACCGCGATCAAATATGATCGCGGTGTACTGGGGGCACAGGGGAGGATCGCGCAGGGTGGGGGCTCCCTGCGCGCCCCCCTGAGACCCTGAGACCAGCGCGATGTGATCGCGCTGTTCTGAGGGCTTCCTCCCTCCCAGGACCCGGATCCAAGATGGCGCCGGGGTCCTGGAGGGAGGCGGCTTCCTCAGTGCCTGCTAGAGCAGGCACTGAGAAGCCTGCTGCACTGCCTGAGCGATCGCTGGTGTGACAGTGTGCTGTGCACACTGTCACACCAGCGATTTGATAAAATACAGTGATGTCCCACCCTGGGACAAAGTAAAAAAGTTAAAAAAATAAACATGTTATAAAAAAAAATCCAAAATAAATTAAAAAAAAAAAAAAATATTCCCCAATAAATTCATTTCTTCCTGTAAATAAAAAAAAAACAATAAAAGTACACATATTTGGTATCGCCGCGTCCGTAACGACCCCCCCTATAAAACTGTCCCACTAGTTAACCCCTTTAGTGAACCCCTTAAAAAAAAAAAAAAAAAAATGAAGCAAAAAATCAATGCTTTTTCATCATACCGCCGAACAAAAAGTGGAATAATGCGCGATCAAAAAGACCGATATAAATAAACATGGTACTGCTGAAAACGTCATCTTGTCCTGCAAAAAACGAGCCGCCATACAGCATCATCAGCGAAAAAATTAGAAAGTTATAGCTCGCAGAATAAAGCGATGCAAAAATAATTATTTTTTATATAAAATTGTTTTTATTCTATAAAAGCGCCAAAACATAAAAACATGATATAAATGAGGTATCGCCATAATCGTATTGACCCGAAGAATAAAACTGCTTTATCAATTTTACCACACGCGGAACAATAAAAACGCCTCCCCCAAAAGAAATTCATGAATTGCTGATTTTTGTTCATTCTAACCTCCCAAAAATCGAAATAAAAAGCGATCAAAAAATGTCACCTGCTCAAAAATGGTACAAATAAAAACGTCAACTCGTACCGCAAAAAATAAGACCTCACATGACTCTGTGAGCCAAAATATGCAAAAATTATAGCTCTCAAAATGTGGCGATGCAAAAAACTATTTTTGCAATAAAAAGCGTCTTTTAGCGTGACAGCTGCCAATCATAAAAACTCGCTATAAATAGTAAATCAAACCCCCCTTTATCACCCCCTTAGTTAGGGAAAAATAATAAAATTAAAAAAATGTATTTATTTCCATTTTCCCATTAGGGTTAGGGTTAGGGTTGCGGCTAAAGTTGGGGTTGGCGCTAAAGTTAGGGTTAGGGTTGAGATTAGGGGTGTGTTAGGGTTAGGGTTGGGACTAGGGTTAGGGGTGTGTTGGGGTTAGGGTTGGAGTTAGAATTGGGGGGTTTCCGCTGTTTAGGCACATCAGGGGCTCTCCAAATGTGACATGGCGTCTGATCTCAATTCCAGCCAATTCTGCGTTGAAAAAGTCAAACGGTGCTCCTTCACTTCTGAGCTCTGCCATGCGTCCAAACAGTAGTTTATCCCCACATATGGGGTATCAGCGTACTCTGGACCCCAAGAGTTATTGTGCAATTTGTCCTATTTCTTCTGTTACCCTTGGGAAAATAAAAAACTGGGGGCGAAAATATCATTTTTGTACAAAAAAAAATATTTTTTTGTTTTTACGGCTGTACATTATAAACTTCTGTGAAGCACTTGGGGCTTCATAGAGCTCACCACACACCTAGATAAGTTCCTTGTGGGGTCTATTTTCCAAAATGGGGTCACTTGTTGGGGATTTCCACTGTTTAGGCGCATCAGGGGCTCTCCAAATGCGACATGACGCCCCCAGACCATTCCATCAAAGTCTGCAATCCAAAACGTCACTACTTCCCTTCCGAGCCCCAACGTGTACCCATACAGTAGTTTTCTCCCACATATTGGGTATCAGCGTACTCAGGACAAATTGGGCAACAACTTTTGGGGTCCAATTTCTCCTGTTACCCTTGTAAAAATAAAATATTGGGGCGAAAAAATCATTTTTGCAAAAAAAAAAAGGATTTTTTATTTTTACGGCTGTGCGTTATAAACTTCTGTGAAGCACTTCGGGGTTCAAAGTGCTCACCACACATATAGATAAGTTCCTTGTGGGGTCTATTTTCCAAAATGGGGTCACTTGTGGGGCGTTTCCACTGTTTAGGCGCATCAGGGGCTCTCCAAATGTGACATGACGCCCCCAGACCATTCCATCAAAGTCTGCAATCCAAAACGTCACTACTTCCCTTCCGAGCCCCAACGTGTACCCATACAGTAGTTTTCTCCCACATATTGGGTATCAGCGTACTCAGGACAAATTGGACAACAACTTTTGGGGTCCAATTTCTCCTGTTACCCTTGTGAAAATAAAATATTGGGGGCGAAAAAAATCATTTTTGTAAAAAAAAAAGGATTTTTTATTTTTACGGCTGTGCGTTATAAACTTCTGTGAAGCACTTCGGGGTTCAAAGTGCTCACCACACATCTAGATAAGTTCCTTGTGGGGTCTATTTGCCAAAATGGGGTCACTTGTGGGGGGTTTCCACTGTTTAGGTGCATTAGGGGCTCTCCAAATGTGACATGACGCCCCAGACCATTCCATCAAAGTCTGCAATCCAAAACGTCACTACTTCCCTTCCGAGCCCTGACGTGTGCCCATACAGTAGTTTTCGCCCACATATTAAGTATCAGTGTACTCAGGACAAATTGGACAACAACTTTTGGGTTCCAATTTCTTCTGTTACCCTTGTGAAAATAAAATATTGGGGGCGAAAAAATCATTTTTGTAAAAAAAAAAAAAGATTTTTTATTTTACGGCTGTACGTTATAAACTTTAGTGAAACACCTGGGGGTTCAAAGTTCTCACCACACATCTAGATAAGTTCCTTGAGGGTCTAGTTTCCAAAATGGTGTCATTTATGGGGGTTTCCACTGTTTAGGCAGATCAGGAGCTCTCCAAACACGACATGGCGTCCAGCCAATTCTGCGTTGAAAAAGTCAGACGGCGCTCCTTCCTTTCCAAACTCTGCCATGCACCCAAACAGTGGTTTACCCCCACATATGGGGTATCAGCGCACTCAGGACAAATTGCACAATAACTTTTGGAGTCTTGTTACCCTTGGAAAAATAAAAATTGGGGTGAAAATATCATTTTTGTGGAAAAAATATGATTTTTAAATTTTACGGCTCTACGTTATAAACTTGTGTGAAGCACTTGGGGGTTCAAATTGCTCATCAAAAATCTAGATAAGTTCCTTAGGGGGTCTAGTTTCCCAAATGGGGTCATTTGTGGGGGTTTCCACTGTTTAGGCACATCAGGGGCTCTCCAAATGCAACATGGCATCCAAACTCAATTCCAGCCAATTTTGGTTGGAAAAAGTCAAATGGTGCTCCTTCCATTCCGAGCTCTGCCGTGCGCCCAAACAGTGGTTCCCCCCCACATATGGGGTATCAGCGTACTCAGGACAAATTGTACAACAACTTATGTGGTCCAATTTCTCCTGTTACCCTTGGGAAAATAAAAAATTAGTGACTAAAAGATAATTTTTGTGGGAAAAAAATAGGATTTTTTATTTTCATGCCCGGGCATTATAAACTTGTGTGAAGCACTTGGGGGTTCAAAGTGCTCACCAAAGATCTAGATAAGTTCCTTAGGGGGTCTAGTTTCCAAAATGGGGTCACTTGTGGGGGGTTTCCACTGTTTAGGCTCATCTGGGGCACTGCAAACGGAACATGACCCCCATTAACGTCTGCATTCCAAAACGTTACTACTTCCTTTCCAAGCCCTGCCGTGCGCCCAAACAGTTCCCCCCCCCCCCACATATGGGATATCAGCGTACTCAGGACAAATTGGACAACAACTTTTGGGGTCCAATTTCCTTGGGAAAATTCAAAAATTTGGGACTAAAAAATCATTTTTGTGGAAAATTGATTTTTTTTTTTTTTCACACCCAGGCTTTATAAACTTTTGTGAAACACTTGAGGGTTCAAAGTGCTCACAACAGATCTAGATAAGTACCTTAGGGGGTCTAGTTTCCAAAATGGTGTCACTTGTGGTGGGTTTCCACTGTTTAGGCGCATCAGTGGCTCTCCAAACGCGACATGGCATCCAATCTAAATTCCAGCCAATTTTAGTTTGAAAAAGTCAAACGTCGCTCCTTCCCTTACGAGCTCTGCCGTGTGCCCAAACAGTGGTTTTCCCCCACATATGGGGTATTGGCGTACTCAGGAGAAATTGCATAACAACCTTATCTGTCCATTTTCTCCTTTTACCCTTGTGAAAATAAAAAAAAAGTTTGTAAAAGATAATTTTTGTGGCTAAAAAGTAAAATATTCATTTTTTCCTTCCACGTTGCTTTAGTTACTGTGAAGCACCTGAAGGGTTAATAAACTTCTTGAATGTGGTTTTGAGTACCTTGAGGGGTGCAGTTTTTAGAATGGTGTCACTTTTGGGTATTTTCTGCCATATAGACCCCTCAAAGTGTCTTCAAATGTGAGGTGGTCCCTAAAAAAAATGGCTTTGTAAATTTTGCTGTAAAAATGAGAAATCGCTGGTCAACTTTTAACCCTTATAACTTCCTAACAAAAAAAAATTTTGGTTCCAAAATTGTGCTGATGTAAAGTAGACATGTGGGAAATGTTATTTCTTAACTATTTTGTGTGATATATTTCTCTGTTTTAAGGGAATAAAAATTCAAAGTTTGAAAATTGCAAAATTTTAAAAATTTTCACCATATTTGCGTTTTTTTTAAAAATAAACGCAAGTTATATCGAAGAAATGTTACCACTAACATGAAGTACAATATGTCACGAGAAAACAATCTCAGAATCGCGAAGATCCGTTGAAGCGTTCCAGAGTTATAACTTCATAAAGAGACAGTGGTCAGAATTGTAAAAATTGGCCCGGTCATTAACGTGCAAACCACCCTTGGGGGTGAAGGGGTTAAAAGGAGGCTGGTGCTTGGCATCATTGTTTCTCTTCTGTTAACCATGGTTATCTCTAAAGAAACATGTGCAGTCATCATTGCAATGCACAAAAATGGCCTAACAGGGAAGAGTATCGCAGATAGAAAGATTGCACCTCAGTCAACAATCTATCGCATCATCAAGAACTTCAAGGAGAGAGGTTCCATTGTTGCCAAAAAGGCTTCAGGGCGCCCAAGAAAGACCAGCAAGCGCCAGGACCGTCTCTTAAAAGTGTTTCAGCTGCAGGATCGGGCTACCAGCAGTGCAGAGCTTGCTCAGGAATGGCAGCAGGCAGGTGTGAGTGCATCTGCACGCACTGTGAGGCGGAGACTCTTGGAGCAAGGCCTGGTCTCAAGGAGGGCAGCAAAGAAGCCACTTCTCTCCAGAAAAAACATCATGGACAGACTGATATTCTGCAAAAGGTACAGGCAGTGGACTGCTGAGGACTGGGGTAAAGTTATTTTCTCTGATGAATCCCCTTTTCGATTGTTTCGGACATCAGGAAAACGCCTCATTCGGAGAAGACAAGGTGAGCGCTACCACCAGTCTTGTCTCATGCCAACTGTTAAGCATCCTGAAACCATTCATGTGTGGGGTTGCTTCTCAGCCAAGGGAATCGGCTCTCTCACAGTCTTGCCTAAAAACACAGCCATGAATAAAGAATGGTACCAGAATGTCCTCCAAGAGCAACTTCTCCCAACCCTCTAAGAGCAGATTGGCGATCAACAATGCCTTTTCCAGCATGATGGAGCACCTTGCCATTAAGCAAAGGTGATAACTAAATGGCTCAGGGAACAAAACATAGAGATTTTGGATCCATGGCCTGGAAACTCCCCAGATCTTAATCCCATTGAGAACTTGTGGTCAATCATCAAGAGACGGGTGGACAAACAAAAACCTAAAAATTCTGACAAAATGAAAGCATTGATTGTGCAAGAATGGACTGCTATCAGTCAGGATTTGGTCCAGAAGTTGATTGAGAGCATGCCAGGGAGAATTGCAGAGGTCCTGAAGAAGAAGGATCAACACTGCAAATATTGACTTGCTGCATTAACTCATTCTAACTGTCAATATAAGCTTTTGTTACTAATATGTTTGCAATTATTATATTTCTGTCTGTGATAAAAACATCTGTCAAACACACATAAAAAACAGAGGGCAGCAGATCATGTGAAAATATAATATTTGTGTCATTCTCAAAACTTTTGGCCATGACTGTAGGTATTTTGAGATAGTTCTCGTAAAAATAAACACTTTTGCAATTTACTGTTTGTTAAAATTGTCAGTCGTTCTTGAGATATTAACACTTTTTTGTTTTATTTACAGCTTGTTGCCTTGGAGACCGACCACCACTGCTTGACAGCAGAATGTGTACAATGTACAGTGCTTACAAGTTCTTTACTGTTTAGCTTGTAAGCGCTGATCCGGTGCTGGTGGGATTGCTGGAGCGCACTGTTACCTCCTAATTTCAGCCAGATTCAATGCAGTCTTTACAAGCTACACAGCAGCGGTGGTCGGTCTCTTAGGCAACGAGCTGTAAACAAACAGAAAAGTGTTAAGATCTCTAGAATGCAAATTACTAACCTAAGGTATATGCCTTCAAGGCTCTGTATATGGAGACGGTCACACAGGATTAAAATGGTATGCTGCTTTTGGTCACTGTCACCTTTCTGAGATTTTACATTTTTAGAATAAATAAGATATTCACATATTTTTCGCCCTAATTTGAGATACTTGGGGCATCAAGTTTATGTAACTTTTTTTTTTTGCTGATATCAGGAAAATTGGGGAAAAAAATAAATGTGGGTCTATTTTTCGCATTTTTTACAACCACAAAGGATACCTAAAAACATTCTAAAGGCTCATACTCATTTGCGAGAAAAACATGAGTACAATCTGATAAAAAAAAATCGGATTGCACTCTGACCAATGTTAATCTAGGAGTCCGGGAGCGCAGGTCGTCCTCTCATCCATCCTCCCAGTGGATGGACATGGACCAAGGAGATTAAACAGGATTCTACAGGTGAACAACTGGCTACATCGATGGTGCCGTGAGCAACGCTTTGGGTTTTTTTGACCATGGAGTGAATTACCTGTATGATAGACTCCTTGCTAAAGATGGGTTTTATCTTATGAAAACAGGTAAACACATATTTGGTAGACGCCTAGTTTCACTCAACAGACGAGCTTTACACTTGAGCAATGTGAGATGGGAAATATACGTCCAGGAAGAAATATTCAGCTAATGAATTATTTTGATAACCTGATATTGAAGTGGAAATAAAGAACAAAAACAACAAACTTTGAAAAAAGAGGAAGGAGCAAGGGAAACCGACTACAAACTAAAATGTGTCTATACAAATGCACAGAGCATAGGAAACATACAAGGAGAATCTGAGCTGCTAACACAGGAAGGGAGGTATGATGTCATAGGCATCACTGAAGCTATGGGATGATACACATGATTGTAAAACAACCCTTGAATGCTACAACTTATTTATTAGAAACAGGATTAACAAGTGGGGAGGCGCTGTTGCATTGTATGTTAGGAAAACATATCTCCACAGAGATCCAAGCTTCAGAGACTGGTAGCTCTGTAGAAACTGGGTAAAAATTCAAGGAGAGAAGAACAGAAATGACACTATTGTAGGTGTTTACTATAGGCCACATGGACACACTGAAGATATGGATGAACTCTTTTTACATCAGATGCCTCAAAAAAGTATGACATAGTGATCATAGGAGATTTTAACTATCCAGTTATTTGTTGGGAATCTCTCTCAGACAAAAGTACTAGATGCAGAAAATTCTTATCTCTTGCTGACAAGTTTATATTTCAAAAGGTAGAAGAGAGAACAAAGGGATCTCCAATCTTGGACCTAATTCT
This sequence comes from Oophaga sylvatica, assembly GCA_033576555.1. NCBI lineage: Eukaryota > Metazoa > Chordata > Amphibia > Anura > Dendrobatidae > Oophaga > Oophaga sylvatica. The sequence continues at coordinate 13,658,479 of JARQOD010000008.1, forward strand.
TACCAACAGGGAGGAAAGGGTTGAAGAAGTAAAGGTGGCTGGGAATTTAGGAGGTAGCGATCATACTATCCTCGAATTTTGAATTTCAAGAGGAGGAGGACCAGCGAGAACTCAGACTTTAAGGTTGGACTTCAGAGAGGCAGATTTTAATGCACTCAGAAAGAGGTTAGGTAAGGTCCAATGTCTGGATGTTCTAAAGGACGGAAATGCGCAAGAAGGATGGGAGATTTTACTAAATGAAAGTCTCACTGCACAATCAGTAACAATAACGAAAAGAAGGAAGAATTGGAAGCATTTAAAGAGACCAGGATGAACACAGAACTTAATCACTTGTTAAAAAAGAAATATATATTAAATGGAAAGAGGGGTCAAATCTATTGAATATAATGCTGTCTGCGGGGAATGCAGGGCAACAGTTAGAAGAGCTAAGGCCAGTAATTAAGTGAGGTTAGCAAGGGAGACCAAAAGCAGCAAAAAAGGACTTTGGGGTATGTCAAAAGCAAAAGAAAAATCAAAGATGCTATAGGATTTTTACAGGATGAAAACAGTGAAGTGCTCAAAAATGATGCTGTGAAGCCGAACTTTCACATTCCAATTTTCATCTGTGTTCTCTAAGAATAAATGTAACATCAACTGATATTCACGGTGCCATCAAAGGAATAAAAGAATCCACACTATCCATAAACAGAGAGATGGTGAGGGAACACTGAGCTAATTTACAGGAATTTACATCTCCTGGTCCAGAAGAATTACATCTTAGGGTACTGAAAGTGTTAGCAGAGGAAATTGCAGAACCACTAGCCAGAATCTTTGAAAATCCTGGAGAACATGAACTGTTCTGGAAGTTTGGAGAAGGGCAAATGTCCCTATCTTCAAAAAAAGGAAAGAAAATGGAGCCAGGAAATGACAGGCCAGTGAGCCTTACTTCTATACTAGGAAAGAACTTTGAACAAATTTTTAAACAGCATGTATGTAAGTACTTGGATAAGAATACAGTAATTACCCAGAGCCAGCATGGGCTTGTATCAAACAAGTCATGCCAGATTAATCTAATTTTCTTCTATGATGGAATCACTGAGTGGGTGGATCAGGGAAATGTGGTAGATATAGCACCCAGCACTCACTATGGTGGGGAGGGGGAACCACGTATATCTGTAGTCTTCTATATAACCAAAAGGGAGGAATTTAAAACAGGCGAACACAGAAGCATAGGACCCCAAAGGCCATCATCTCACTAAGTCGAAATCTACATTTATCTGTATCTGCAGCCACTATGAAAGCCATGTAGATTAACAGTATACATCTGTATGCAGGGTGCTCTCTCTATTGGTGGCCGCAGGGAGCTCCCTCCTAGTGATGGCTGAGGGGACTTACCCCCCCTAGTGGCAGCGGCAGGGAGCTCCCCCTAGTGGTGAGTGCAGGATGTAGACGTTATCATTCATCTACATCAAGGGTGATGTTTTCAGGATTTCTTTGTATTGCGCAGATGGTGGAAGTATCATCAAGGAATCAGGAATTCTCTCACCTGTGCAACACTATGGAAATCCTAAAACATGACCCGTGGGGTCCGTGAGGACTGGAGTTTGGGAAACACTGATACATCCTTTTCCTGTCATACAGATATGGACCTGCTGACAACAATGACTTGTCGCAGTGCTGACACATTGGGTCAGTGATTGGCTGCAGTGGTTATGTCCACACAACTAAAAAAGGAGGCTCTCCTAGCAGAACGTGGTCAGCGCGAGATGAGGCGGAGGACAGCGCCACATATTAGTCCACAGCGTCACAGTATAGTAGGGCGATATAAATGTAACGTGGTAAGACACAACACATTCCGCCGTTTGAGTAACAAAACACGACGGCTGCGCGGCACAATATTAATGGAAGTATCTGGTTAGCACTGAATTAATTTCAACTGGTCAAACAGGAGAAGTCAACAAAAAATGAAATATTCCTGTCAGTTTTCGCCTTTTTATATGGAGGGAGGGGTTTCACTATTGGCTGAGACTTCTCATTGGACGGTCACAGAAAACGCGGGAACTGTGAGGTTTTCCTTCACTGATTGGCTGAGTGGGTCGCTGGGCGGAGTTTCCAGGCTCACCGTTGCCAGGTCTGTGAGAAGTGACGCCGGAAGTGACGTAAGACCGGAAGCAGGCAACGCTTCCTGTTGTTCTGTTGTTTTTTTTTTTTTTTTTTTTTTCACCGAGCACCGGAGTTTACGTGACGTAAGTGACCGGTATAAGAGCGGTCGGTGCTAATGGCGCCCGCATGGGATGTATGTGCCTGCAGTGAGCGCTGTGTGCGTGCTGTGGAACTACAATGACCAGCGTGCAGTGTTCTGGAGAGGACTGGTGTCATAGAGTGCGGCCCCAGCTTGTAGCATTGCCCCCTGATTATACTGCTGAGGCTGGGAGTGTGTGCTGGGACTTGTAGTGCAGCTTCATATGGTAACCCTCTGCCTTAGAGGAGGGAGCATGCTGGGAATTGTAGTTCTGCAGAATGCGAAAACCACATGGTTCTCCTGGATGAGAGGGGAGCAGCTCTGGAGACTATAAAGTTTGGGGCTCCTGGAATTTACAACGTATTGCGGTCCATGGAGTAGACGGGGAAAGTTGGACCATCTGGGACTGTTCGCATGCTGGGGTCTCCCAAGGACTGTCATGCACTGGGGGAATCCGCTGGGACTGTCTGCTCGGAGGGGGACCCACTGGGACTGTCGCCAGGGCCTGGACTGTTGCGGGGGCTGTCTCTCGGAGGGGGGACCCTCCCCTGGACTGTCTGCTCGGAGGGGGGACCCTTCCCCCATCGGGACCTCGTTCTGCTCGGAGGGGGGACCCTTCCCCCGGACTGTCTGCTCGGAGGGGGGACCCTTCCCCGAGGACTGTCTGCTCGGAGGGGGGACCCTTCCCCAGGACTGTCTGCTCGAGGGGGACCCTTCCCCAGGACTGTCTGCTCGGGGGGGACCCTTCCCCGGCCACTGTCCTGCTTGGAGGGGGGACCCTTCCCCCGGCACTGTCTGCTTGGAGGGGGGACCCTTCCCCCAGGACTGTCTGCTTGGAGGGGGGACCCTTCCCCGGCACTGTCTGCTCGGAGGGGGGACCCTTCCCCCGGCACTGTCTGCTCGGAGGGGGGACCCTTCCCCCGGCACTGTCTGCTCAGAGGGGGGACCCTTCCCCCGGCACTGTCTGCTCAGAGGGGGGACCCTTCCCCCGGGACTGTCTATGTGGAAGGGGGACCCCCCCGGGACTGTCTGTGCAGAGGGGGGACCCTTCCCCCGGCACTGTCTGCTCGGAGGGGGGGGCCCTCCCCCGGCACTGTCTGCTCGGAGGGGGAGACCCTCCCCTGGGACTGTATGCTCGGAGGGGGGACCCTCCCCCCGGACTGTCTGTGCGGAGGGGGGACCCTTCCCCCGGCACTGTCTGCTCGGAGGGGGAGACCCTGCCCCGGGACTGTATGCTCGGAGGGGGAGACCCTCCCCCGGGACTGTATGCTCGGAGGGGGGACCCTTCCCCCGGGAATGTCTGCTCAGAGGGGGGACCCTTCCCCCGGGAATGTCTGCTCGGAGGGGGGACCCTTACTTGAAAGGAAAGCTCCTCAAACTAAGCAGCAACCAATCAAAAGGCAGCAAAAAAAAAATTTTTTTTTTGTTCAGATAAACATGTGTGACTGTACAATTTTTCTATTTGTGACATAAGAATAATGGAACTGTACAGTCTATTGGAAATGATCAGTTGTCAATTGTTTATCAGATTAGTTTCTAAGCGCTGCCCACGGCCAACGCTGGAGACGCCACTGGAAAAATGCAAACAAAAGTTTCAGTTTTCATAGTGATCCATCAAATGGAAACTTTGGAATCTGTTGTTTTTTTCAGCTGGATCCATTACAAACCAATCTCAGAAGTGTTTATGGTATATCTTATGGGAGATCTCTGCAGGCTGGCAGTACTGGGGGGTCGTCCACTGAATGTCACCGATAATCCCTTCACTTTAATGGAACCTGTTGGAAGTTTAAACATTCAGCCTAAATGGCTTTGTAGGGGCCAGTGGCTCGTATCCATGTGTATTCGCAGTAATGAAGCGTACATTGTCGGTGGTTCCTGCGTCAGTCACGGTCGCTTGCACAGCCGGGATTGTAGGGTTTGCTGCCAGATACATTTGACACGTGTCTGCTAAATGAGCGGCCTACAGACATCTCTACTGTAAACTTCGCACTTTTTTCATTCTAAAGAATGGTGTATTACTCCTGCAGAACATGGATCTGTTCAGAAAGTTCCCTCTACACCCTAGGTGGCCAATAGATAGGAGGAGGGGTTCAAAAAGTATGATGATACCTTAAAGGATTTGTCCAACGTCTAATAAATGTAGGATCATCTTCTAGAATCCCCCACTAATTTCTAGCATAGGGATCCTAAAGTCCTATGGGAAACACGTCTGTGGGATCAGGAAACTGCATCAGATTTGATGATCGCTTGTGATATAATGGAGGATACAGGTCTGAGCTAAGAGTACACGTCGCTCTTTGACTATCGATCCCATGTACTAATATTTGGGGACTGGATCGCCTCCTCCTTGACTACATTTGTATTTTAACTGCTTTTGTACATCCCCATTTTCAGATGACTTAGGAAGTTGTTTTGTTTGCCCCCTTCCTCCATCAGTATCTGACTGCATTCAGTACTCGTCCTCTTTTCAGGTGCATTATATATTTTTTGGTTTGTAAGATTTTAACTTTTTTTTTTCCCTCGTAGACCGGCCACTGTCAAGATGGCGACCCCAGTGAGTGCGCAGTGCTCCAGCAAGACGTGGGAGCTCAGTCTGTACGAGCTGCACCGCACTCCACAGGTACGACACTGGCTTGAGAGAGTTGTAGATTCTTGTATCCCGTGTTGTGGACGTTGGGTAACGGTCACTGATGTGTGTGCAGGAGGCCATCATGGACGGTACGGAGATCGCGGTGTCCCTCGGAGCCTTCACAGTGAGCTCATGTGTCCCATCTGTTTGGATATGCTGAAGAACACAATGACAACCAAAGAATGTCTGCATCGGTTCTGCTCGGACTGTATCGTCACTGCGCTGCGCAGCGGGTCAGTATTACTGGAGCATCCGGATGTATCGCCGTGGACAGCACTGCTAGTGAGATGAACACTGCACTGGATGATGCCTGATAGAAGCTGGGTCTGTAGCTGGGACCAACTTGGCTGTTTGTGAACGGCCCTAGAATATAATAAAGATCTCGGCTGGAGACGGGTTAGTTTACTGTTTTCCCTATAGGTAGAAGTCCCATCTATTTGACATTATGGCAGGTCATAGGAAGGTAAAGTGTGTATCCTCTCAATATACCCTGACACAGGCTCATCACTCTATGGCATCGCTGTTGAGCGTACCACGGATGTCTGAATGCTGCTCCCTTAACCCTGCTGTTCTGTTCGGGTCAAAAATGACCCGTTTTGGAAATTAGATATTATTTTATTCATTCATTTTTTGATTTTGAAACTTGTGGTTCCTTCTATTTTCCTAATTTACGGGTTCATACTAAGGGTACTTTATTTATTTTTTTCGGTGCTTTACTTTTTGCGCTACAGTTTTTTATACACTTGTTATGTTCGGGTCAAAAATGACCCGTTAGCCTTTTATACTAATCTACAGCCATTTTTTGAGTAAAACAAAGGATTTTTAGTTTATTTTGAGATTACTTATTGCATCTACTATTGTTTATCAAGTTATCTAGTTGCTTTAGGTGCACAGATGGACATAAATGGATGGGATACATGTATACAAATGATTTCAGTACAAACCATACGCATTGTCTTTCAGTACAATTTTTATTGCTGTATCTAAAGGCCTGCTGTTCCTCTACAAATAAATCAATTCAGTTTTCAAGATTGCAAAAGAAAATAGTTTCTTTTCCTTGTGAACTGACAAGCTAATGAGAATGTATTTTGTTGTGTGTTATCTTAAGGGTATGCCACACTGAACAATATCGCTAACGGGATCGCTAAAAAACGTCACTATTTAGCGATCCCGTTAGCGATGTTGTTCAGTGCGGCATCTGCCAGCGACGAGCTTCCTGCTGTGATCTCGCTCGTCGCTGGAATCGTTCCGGACCCTATTTTCTCGTCGGCGCTCCCGCTGGGTAAGTATATATCGCTAGTGTGGCACCTTTTCTTAGCGATTTAGCGGTACTTTTGTACCGCTAAAGTCGTTAAGAAGATCGCTAACGGCGATAGCGTCGTTAACTATATCGCTAAATGTGGCCGCACTTAGCAATATAGAAACAATCCCGCTAGCGATCGCATTAGTATGCGTCGTTATCGTGATCGCTAGCGGGATTGTTTAGTGTGGCAGTACCTTTAGCCTTGCAGAAGGTGCCTGTGTGTCTCCAGCCCTTATATTGTCAGTATAGTAGTTCAGTCAGACATTCCAAGGCTGTTGGAGAGAGGAGCTGGAGTCTGGAGCTGCACACAGAGTTTACCTCACAGCTTTGAATACATGGTACCCGTGGTATTTATGACTGTTGAAGTTTTGCAAAAATGATGCGAAAACGTGGATTGAAAAAAAATAGATTAGTAGAAACCTTTTTTTGAAAAAAACTGAAATTTTTATTTTTTTCTGATATTATTTACTATTTTTTTTCAAAATGCTTTTATACTGTTAAAATTTATTTTAGTTTTAAGTTAGTTGTACTAATAGTTACCTAAAGTTGTTGTTGATGTTGTTGTAAAAGATATAGTTGATTATTTAAGCACAAGTTACTTTGGTGTAAAATGCAATTAGGCTGTTTTACATTAATCAACACAAAATTTTAAAAAATTAAGTTTTTTTATTAAATTTTTCTTTGATAATGAACAACTATGATCACACACAGTATAATAATGCAACAGGTATTCAAAAAGAACTTTTCAGTGGCTCAAAACAACATTTTAATAGGTTCGGGTCAAAAATGACCCGAACATAACAAGTGTATAGTAAACCCGAACAGAACAGCAGGGTTAAGCTTACGTGAGGCTGTATAGCTTACTAGATGCCCCTACAAGGGGCCAGTAAAACTAAATGAAGAGCCTGGATCATTGTCACTTTTATCCCTAGGAACAAGGAATGCCCCACATGCAGGAAGAAGCTCGTCTCTAAACGATCCCTCCGCCCCGATCCAAATTTTGATGCTTTAATTTCCAAGATCTACCCGAGCAGAGACGAGTATGAAGCACATCAGGACCGAGTGCTGGCAAAGCTGAGTCGGCTGCACAACCCTCACGCTCTGAGCAGCAGCATCGAGGAGGGTCTAAAAATGCAAGCCATGAACAGGTAGAGCAGAAGTGTGAGGACCTGAGAGGTAATGGGAAACCTCCAGACCATTCTGACTTTTCCTCTCCTATATATAGGGCCCAGCGAGTGCGGAAACATCAGCAAGAATCAGACAACACAACGTTCAGTGGCGGAGAAGACAACTGTGACAGCCGCTCGCACATCAGCAACCCGTCTGTGCACAGCAACCAAGAGGCAGGGCCGAGCCGCAAGAGGTCCCGAGCCTCGGAGGATTCTGGGGCAGAGCCAGACATGTCACACGAGGGTGGGATGAGGAGTCCGGATCCACAAGGAATGGGAGAAGCGGGCAGTGAGATTGAGCTGATGTTCAGGCCCCATCCTCTGCTGGTGGAAAAGGATGGCTACAGCCAGACCAGGTGACACCTTTGAGCTCGCGCTTATTGACACAATGCAGCGTGGATTATTGGGGTAACTCCAGGTCACATTCACTCTAAATTCTGAATGTACAGGTGCCCTACATGATGCATCTCATACGGGTCCCATGTGGGAGGACTCTGCTCAGATTTGCAGGATTTGACCACTTCTTCCTTCCTTCAGGTTTGTAAAGACCACAGCAAACGCCACAGTCGATCATCTTTCAAAGTATTTGGCTCTTCGCATCGCCCTGGAGGAGCAAGCGCAGAGAGGAGGAGCGGACGGAGTAACCCTGGAGGACGTCAGCGAGAAGGAGTATACAATATATATCTGTGCGGGGGCTGCAGGAGGACAGTACACAGTGAGTACACACTGGGCCGTACGTTATGTATTGTAAAGGACATATAGATTTGTGTGTCCGCCAGACACAGAACAGGCAGCACCGCTCCGATACTCGCCTCCGTTCTGTTTTCCATATCACCAGTATACAGGCCTGTAAATGGGTCCAGTCCACTTGTCTGACCATTAATGATCACAGACATTAAAAGTTTCATGGGTTATACTACAGAGGCACCTAATGTAATAGCGGTGATCAGACACTTTTCTGTACACCGCCTCTTCTGTGGATTAGTTTATACCACTAAACTTACTGTATTTTGCAGATTTTCTTGTCCAATGACCCTTGTAAACTATGATGCACTTGAGGTATAGTAGAATTATAAATTCAGCTCTGGATGTCACTGGAGTCTAAAGGGCAAGATGAGTAGTGTGTGAAGATGTATTTGGTGTAATGATGCCTCGGTATACAGTGGGCCTGAACCTCGCTACCTGCAAGAGGGTAAAAGTAAAGCTTTAATTCTCCTTTTTTCTTTCCGTCCTCAGACTCTGAATGGTTCGTTAACGCTTGAGCTGGTTAATGAGAAGTATTGGAAGGTGAGCAAACCCCTGGAGTTGTACTATGCTCCAACCAAGGAGCAGAAGTAACGCTGACTCCTAGACCATTTGAGAAGATGGACTGGAAAAAAACAAAAATAAATCAAGACTGTTTCTGTTGTGTGACCACAGCAGAGAGGCACGCAGCAAACTAGACCTATAGTAAAAAGGCCAACATTGTGACACCACCCTCACCCGCAGTGACGCTAGTACAGACGAGGGAGCGACTGGTGCAGTTGTTACAACCCCGGCGAAGGAGCATAATAAAGACATGACGGACCCCGCCGTGGGGGGTGGATCCTTCCGTGCAGCAGCTTTGCTTCCCCAGTCTGCATCATAAGTGTCAGCACTGCGCTGCGCCCCAGCATCCACCGCCCATCACATGTCGTCGTCCTCACCCATTGTGCTCCTTGTTTTCGTGTGGGATCTCATTAATTTATATGACATACACAATATTCTGCTGGGATTTTCCTAAGATTGTAATAGTTTTTTTTTTATACTAGATCATTTACTTTCTAGAATTTTCTTTGCTTTTTTGTGTTTAGGAAAATTTCTAACAGCAGCAGCAATATACTTTCTCTACAGAGTCTAAATGTGGTCTGATTTTATGTAGTAAAAGTGAATATATTCCAGGATCTGTTCATCAATGAACAGGGGAGAGTAAAGCCCGGCCCCGGTGTTTGTATTTAATCTAGAACTGGTGATTTTTTTTTGCTGTCTGGTGCACTGGGAAGTTAGAACAAAACGCATTACCCGGCCAGTTGGTGAGATTTTAACAAATTTACATGCTGCAGAAATTGTCTGCATGGATTTTGAAAAAGTGTGGATTTTCATTCAAAAATTATTCTGTAGCAGATACTGAACTCATGAATTCTATCTGCAGCCACCACTAGGGGAGCTTCCTGTATACAGATACATGATGAGATCCTGTCTCCAGTCACCACTAGGGGGAGCTCCCTGTATACAGAGATACATGATAAGACCCTGTCTGCAGCCACCACTAGGGGGAGCTCCCTGTATACAGAGATACATGATAAGATCCTGTCTGCAGCCACCACTAGGGGGAGCTCCCTATATACAGAGACACATGATAAGATCCTGTCTGCAGCCACCACTAGGGGAGCGCCCTGTATACAGATACATGATGAGATCCTGTATACAGAGATACATGATAAGACCCTGTCTGCAGCCACCACTAGGGGGAGCTCCCTATATACAGAAACACATGATAAGATCCTGTCTGCAGCCACCACTAGGGGGAGCGCCCTGTATACAGATACATGATGAGATCCTGTCTGCAGTCACCACTAGGGGAGCTCCCTGTATACAGAGATACATGATAATACCCTGTCTGCAGCCACCACTAGGGGGAGCTCCCTGTATACAGAGATACATGATAAGATCCTGTCTGCAGCCACCACTAGGGGGAGCTCCCTGTATACAGATACATGATGAGATCCTGTCTGCAGTCACCACTAGGGGGAGCTCACTATATACAGAGGTACATAAGATCCTGTCTGCAGCCACCACTAGGGGGAGCTCCCTGTATACAGAGATACATGATACGATTCTGTCTGCAGCCACCACTAGGGGGAGCTCCCTGTATACAGAGATACATGATACGATTCTGTCTTCAGCCACCACTAGGGGGAGCTCCCTGTATACAGCGATACATGATGCGATTCTGTCTGCAGCCACCACTAGGGGAGCTCCCTGTATACAGATACATAAGATTCTGTAGTTGTAGTTTTGCAACAGGTGGAAACCTGCCTTACCTTTTGTATATCTGCAAAGTTGGGGTATGAAGAACTCGCAGCGTCATTGCACAGATTACATTTTTGTTTCATTGGACGGACACTTTCTGTAAGGAGCGCACAGCCAATTTACTACTGTATGGTGAGATCTTGCGGCCGCCATCGCCGTATGGTGAGATCTCGCAGCCCGGGACTGTGCTCAGTCGCCATTGCTGTGGGAGAAACCTCATTAAACCCCTGTATAAATGCTGACGTGAGCAGAGTCTCTGGGGTTTTATTCTTCTGTTCCACATCAAATTATATTTAAACTTTCCACTTAAAGGGAACCTGTCACCAGTTTTTTAGCATCCCAACAAATGTCACCACCTTTCTCTGCTTTTCTGCATTTCACAAATGATTACATTGCCTCCCGCCTCCCCCGTACACCTCAAAAATACCATTTCATTTAGGCCTACGTTGTATTTACAGTGCCTTGCGAAAGTATTCGGCCCCCTGGAACTTTTCAACCTTTTCCCACATATCATGCTTCAAACATAAAGATACCAAATGTAAATTTTTGGTTAAGAATCAACAAGTGGGACACAAATGTGAAGTTGAATGAAATTTATTGGTTATTTTAAATTTTTGTGGAAATACAAAAACTGAAAAGTGGGGCATGCAATATTATTTGGCCCCTTTACTTTCAGTGCAGCAAACTCACTCCAGAAGTTCATTGTGGATCTCTGAATGATCCAATGTTGTCCTAAATGACTAATGATGATAAATATAATCCACCTGTGTGTAATCAAGTCTCCGTATAAATGCATCTGCTCTGTGATAGTCTTAGGGTTCTGTTTGAAGCACAGAGAGCATCATGAAGACCAAGGAACACAACAGGCAGGTCCGTGATACTGTTGTGGAGAAGTTTAAAGCCGGATTTGGATACAAAATGAATTCCAAAACTTTAAACATCCCAAGAAGCACTGTGCAAGCGATCATATTGAAATGGAAGGAGTATCATACCACTGCAAATCTACCAAGACCCGGCCGTCCCTCTAAACTTT
>JARQOD010000008.1:13669984-13762753 GCA_033576555.1 Oophaga sylvatica
TGTTGCATTTTTTTTCCCTCTGTATCTCTGGGTGCTGAGGAGGATTTTTTTTCTCTCAATGGAGTTTGCAAAGTTGTCTGGCCGTGTGGATCAGCTTGCCACTGAGGTTCAGAGTATTGCTGCATATCTTGCTAGGTTGCCTGTTGTGGAACCTAGGATTCCCATGCCAGATTTGTTTTTAGGGGATCAAGCTAAGTTTCAGAATTTCAAAAATAATTGTAAATTGTTTTTTGCCTTAAAATCTAAGTCCTCAGGGAACGCAGCGCAGCAGGTTCAAATTATCATCTCTCTCCTGCGCGGCGATCCTCAGGATTGGGCTTTTTCCCTGATACCTGGGATCCTGTTTTGAGTGATGTTGATGCGTTTTTTCAGGCCTTGGGGTTATTGTACGATGAGCCTAATGTCACTGATCAAGCTGAAAAAGCCTTGTTGGCATTAAATCAGGGGCTTGATGACGCTGAGTTATACTGTCAGAGATTCCGTAGGTGGGCAGTCCTGACCAAATGGAATGACGACGCTTTGGCAGCCCTTTTCCGGAAGGGTCTGTCTGATAATGTAAAGGATGTTATGGTGGGATTCCCTGTCCCCTCTGCTCTCAATGATTCTATGTCATTAGCGATTCAAATTGACAGACGTTTGCGTGAGCGGAGAAGTATGCGTGGAATGGTGTTGCCTTGTGAACCAGCTTCTGAACCCATGCAGTGTGATAGAGTGGTGTCTGGGGCACAGCGTCATGAGTTTCGAAAGCGCAATGGGTTATGTTTCTACTGTGGTGATGCCTCTCATGCTATTTCAGTCTGCCCTAAGCTTCTGCCCTCTCAGTTTTGTTCAGCCACTGATGTTTGTACTTTTGCTTATTCCAGTTTTTTCAGTGGCTGCTGTTTTGATTTTGTTACACCAGAGAACTAATTTAGGTGGAAGAGGTCGTGTGATCTCAGGTGTTTTTGAAATTAGTAGAGTTGGTGCCTTTCAGGGTTTTCTGGGATTGCAGTAAGTACCCTTCCTATCCTTTTCTATTTAGTTAGTTTGGGCCCCAGCGTTTGCTCATACTATTTTCTTTCTGTGTCAGTATTTCATCTTGTCTAACCGCCATTACATGTTTGGGGGCTTTCTATTATCTTTGGGGTTCTGCTCCGGGGCAGATAGCTTTCCTATTTCTATCTTTAGGTGTAGTTAGTTTCTCAGGCTGTGACGAGGCGTCTAGGACCAACGTAGGAACGTTCCACGGCTGCCTCTAGTTGTGGTGGTTAGTCAGGGTACTGCAATCTCATAGATTCCAACTGCTCTGGTGTATTGCCTTTTTTACCTGCACTCCTCAGCTACCGAAACATAACAGCTGGGTCTCACATAGCGATACACCAGCGATCCCGACAACGATCAGGATCGCTGGAGTATCGCTACATTATCGCTGCTGAGCTGCCAAACAGGCAGCTCAGGCAGCGATCAGTACAAGCGACACTGCGGCTAAACATCGCTTAGTTACTCGCAGTGTACCTTAGATACCAGCGCCCTGATGCAGGGAGCTGGTAACCAAGGTACACATCGGGTTTCCAGGCACTGCGCGGTGCCTGGAAACCCGCTGTGTACCTTGGTTACCAGCTCCCTGCATCAGGGAGCTGGTATCCAAGGTACACAGCGGGTTTCTAGGCACAGCCCCGCGACTGGAAACCCGCTGTGTACCTTGGTTACCAGCGGATCGCTGGTCTCCCGCCTGTCACACGCAGCGATGCGTGCCTGTCAGCGGAGAACAGCGATCAAAAAAATGTCCTGACATTTCAGCGACGATCAGCGATACCCAGCAGGGGGGCTGATCGTCGCTGAATGTCACACACAGCGATATCGCTGGTGAGCTCGCTGCTGCGTCACAAAACTAGTGACTCAGCACCGATCTCGCTAGCGATATCGCTATGTGAGACGGGGGCTTAACTGTCAATATAAGCTTTTGTTACTCATATGTTTGCAATTATATTTCTGTCTGTGATAAAAACATCTGTCAAACACACAAAAACCAGAGGGCAGCAGATCATGTGAAAATATAATATTTGTGTCATTCTCAAAACTTTTGGCCATGACTGTATTCCTGAGCCCATGCAGTGGTTTGCATGATGGAACCATGGCCATTTGTAATGCAGTGCTACCTGATGGCCCGTAGATCACGAGCATCCAATACTGAGTATCGGCCTTGTCCCTTATGTATCACGGGGAGGATTGCAAGAGAATTCACCAGTGCAATCTCCCGGAAGACGAGTGCAGAAGAAAGCTTCAGGCTCCTAGGAACGCAGGGTGAGCAAGGCAGGAGAGAGATGGTTTCAGGGCCTGAATCACCTGACAGTTGAGGGGCGTGGCTTCAGCTCCAGGGAGCTAGAAGCTGAGGGAAAACTCCTAGAAAGGTAACTACGGGACAAAGTTACCCAGGGGCACAGACAGAGACGTAAATCAGAACAAGCCAAGGTCAAAGCACGAGAAGACAGTACAGTACCAAGGATGAGACAGAATGGATAGTCGGGGCCAGGCAGAGGTCAAAACCAAACAGACAGCGAAGGTACAGAAACAGAATCCAACAAGCAGTATCCAGAGATCAGACCGAGTCAAAACCAAAGTATCAGGCAAACCAGAACACAGCACAAACACACTCAGGGGTCAACACACTCTGCCAAGGGCGAAAGTATAACTGACGGGGATTGGAGCTTCCTAGGACTATAAGAAGCTCTCACCAAACCAAGGTGAGGCCACAATAATAAGCCCCAGGTGTGCAGGTAAGAGCTTGCACTGGGATCAAAACCTTAACCCCTAGCGTGCAGGTCAACCCTGCACTGGGATCATGACATTATGGACATGGATTTCACCACAATCTTCTAATAGTATTATGCGCTGTACATTCTGGATATTCAGAGTCTTTGCAATTTTATGTTGAGGATCATTTTTATGAAATTGTTCCATCATTTGTTCTCGGATTAGTGACCTCTGACTCCTGGGTGACTCTGCGTTTCTCACATGTTCTTTTAATACACTGTCATGTGACTGCTGAAAATTGACACTTCGGCTGATTTTCATGAGAACCATTTACTTTTCCAGACTCTTCTTAACCCTGTCCCAAATTTTCCACGATGTGCCGCTGCCATCAATTTCTAAAGGAGTTAATGTTTTCAAATAAAATGGAAAATGTCCAACGTTCATTGTCTGATCTGCGCTACCTTCCGATGTGAATAATATACGGTGAGATAAATTTTCCAAATCATTCCATTCTTCCTCTCTTTACATTTTACACAGCGTCCCAACTTTTTGGGAATAGGGGTTGTATATTAGTTCCCTCATCTTCTCTGCCGCTGCTCATCTGTCATTTCCCCATTGCTCCTTTCTGCCGCTGCTCATCTGTCATTTCCCCCATTGCTCCTTTCTGCCACTGCTCATCTGTCATTTCCCCCATTGCTCCTTTCTGCAGCTGCTCATCTGTCATTTCCCCCATTGCTTTCTGCCGCTGCTCATCTGTCATTTCCCCCATTGTTCCTTTCTGCAGCTGCTCATCTGTCATTTCCTCCATTGCTCCTTTCTGCCGCTGCTCATCTGTCATTTCCCCCATTGCTTTCTGCCGCTGCTCATCCGTTATTTCCCCCATTGCTCCTTTCTGCCGCTGCTCATCTGTCATTTCCCCATTGCTCCTTTCTGCCGCTGCTCATCTGTCATTTCCCCATTGCTCCTTTCTGCCGCTGCTCATCTGTTATTTCCCCCATTGCTTTCTGCCGCTGCTCATCCGTTATTTCCCCCATTGCTCCTTTCTGCCGCTGCTCATCTGTCATTTCCCCCATTGCTCCTTTCTGCAGCTGCTCATCTGTCATTTCCCCATTGCTCCTTTCTGCCGCTGCTCATCTGTCATTTCCCCATTGCTCCTTTCTGCTGCTGCTCATCTGTTATTTCCCCCATTGCTCCTTTCTGCCGCTGCTCATCGGTCATTTCCCCATTGCTCCTTTCTGCTGCTGCTCATGTCATTTCCCCCATTGCTCCTTTCTGCAGCTGCTCATCTGTCATTTCCCCATTGCTCCTTTCTGCCGCTGCTCATCTGTCATTTCCCCGTTGCTCCTTTCTGCTGCTGCTCATCTGTCATTTCCCCCATTGCTCCTTTCTGCAGCTGCTCATCTGTCATTTCCCCATTGCTCCTTTCTGCCGCTGCTCATCTGTCATTTCCCCCATTGCTCCTTTCTGCCGCTGCTCATCTGTCATTTCCCCCATTGCTCCTTTCTGCCGCTGCTCATCTGTCATTTCCCCCATTGCTCCTTTCTGCCACTGCTCATCTGTCATTTCCCCCATTGCTCCTTTCTGCAGCTGCTCATCTGTCATTTCCCCCATTGCTTTCTCCCGCTGCTCATCTGTCATTTCCCCCATTGTTCCTTTCTGCAGCTGCTCATCTGTCATTTCCTCCATTGCTCCTTTCTGCCGCTGCTCATCTGTCATTTCCCCCATTGCTTTCTGCCGCTGCTCATCCGTTATTTCCCCCATTGCTCCTTTCTGCCGCTGCTCATCTGTCATTTCCCCATTGCTCCTTTCTGCCGCTGCTCATCTGTCATTTCCCCCATTGCTCCTTTCTGCAGCTGCTTATCTGTCATTTCCCCATTGCTCCTTTCTGCCGCTGCTCATCTGTCATTTCCCCATTGCTCCTTTCTGCTGCTGCTCATCTGTTATTTCCCCCATTGCTCCTTTCTGCCGCTGCTCATCGGTCATTTCCCCATTGCTCCTTTCTGCTGCTGCTCATGTCATTTCCCCCATTGCTCCTTTCTGCAGCTGCTCATCTGTCATTTCCCCATTGCTCCTTTCTGCCGCTGCTCATCTGTCATTTCCCCGTTGCTCCTTTCTGCTGCTGCTCATCTGTCATTTCCCCCATTGCTCCTTTCTGCAGCTGCTCATCTGTCAAATCCCCATTGCTCCTTTCTGCAGCTGCTCATCTGTCATTTCCCCCATTGCTCCTTTCTGCAGCTGCTCATCTGTCATTTCCCCATTGCTCCTTTCTGCCGCTGCTCATCTGTCATTTCCCCCATTGCTCCTTTCTGCTGCTGCTCATCTGTCATTTCCCCCATTGCTCCTTTCTGCCGCTGCTCATCTGTCATTTCCCCCATTGCTTTCTGCCGCTGCTCATCTGTTATTTCCCCCATTGCTCCTTTCTGCCGCTGCTCATCTGTTATTTCCCCATTGCTCCTTTCTGCAGCTGCTCATCTGTCATTTCCCCATTGCTCCTTTCTGCCGCTCCTCATCTGTCATTTCCCCATTGCTCCTTTCTGCAGCTGTTCATCTGTCATTTCCCCATTGCTCCTTTCTGCAGCTGCTCATCTGTCATTTCCCCCATTGCTCCTTTCTGCCGCTGCTCATCTGTCATTTCCCCCATTGCTCCTTTCTGCCGCTGCTCATCTGTCATTTCCCCCATTGCTCCTTTCTGCAGCTGCTCATCTGTCATTTCCCCATTGCTCCTTTCTGCCGCTGCTCATCTGTCATTTCCCCCATTGCTCCTTTCTGCAGCTGCTCATCTGTCATTTCCCCATTGCTCCTTTCTGCCGCTGCTCATCTGTCATTTCCCCCATTGCTCCTTTCTCACCTGCACTTTCATCAGGCGGCTGGTGTAAGATTTGAAGTAGGACAAGTAGACTTTGCTCATGGTCTCCATATACTCGTCCTGGATCTCCTGAGCCACAGATCTCTCGTTCCCCAGGAGGAATTGATAGAAGAACCTGCAGACAAGTAATAATCTGGATACACAGCGTGGCAGATCTTTCCAACCATAGATGTCGCATTATAGCATTGAACGTATGAGAGAAGAGGACACGCTGTATGGCAGCATATTGTACCGGTGTACTCTGCACCATGCTGCACAAGAAGCCATACTGTTCTTGGCGCCACACTGTGCCAGGCGCCATACTGTACCGGGCAGCACATCTACCAGGCGCCATACTGTACAGGGCACCATACTGGAAAGAGCGCCATAGTGTACTGGGCACCATACTGTGACAGTTGTGTCGGGTGTTACGTCTCAGCCTCATTTACCAGGATCGACCATTATAATAAATGTGACGCCGTGCAGCGTTCACAACTCAGCTGATCGGTAGCGGTGCCAGGAGCCACCACCAATCTACTACTGATGGCCTATAAATGGGTGGGTCATCAATATAAAAGTCCCAGACACCCCATTAAGAGAAGTGAATGCTGGGAAATACAAGGACTGAGCTGTAATAAGTAACAGAGGGGTGCAATGACATCAAGCATTTAATATTGACTAGTAACAACTTGGGAGATAGAACCAACCATCATGGAAGAAAGCGGCTCAAGGCTCCAGACGCTGCACATTGTGTGACATTACTAGTGGTCTTATGTGGGCGGACAATAACACCGCTGCTTTGGTTTAGTAGTGATCCATCTTACTTTTCCATTTCGGAAGAATCTCTCTGCTGACTGACTGCCAGGAAGAGCTAAGGAGGGATAGGAGGATCGCCATGAGAGCAAATATGTTGAAGCTCCAGGAGGACAAATGCGCTATCACTTTTGGGTGGAGAATACCTTATTGGTACTTGCAGTGTAAATTATTGCGACCAATAAATTTTAACCCCGGACTCACCGGTATTTGAGCAGTGCATTCTGGGGATCTGGTAATTCGTCATCGGTTTCCGGAAGGAGTAGATCTTCTGTAGAATGAACTCACGAACTTTAGCTACGGCCTGAAATCCAGAATCGAAGATCAATAACCAGGATAATTATACAAAGTGACAGAAATAAGGAAACACAGCAGTGATCTGTACATGGCGGGGGCTCAGGACAGATACAAACAATATCTCTGTACAGGGGAGACGCCAATAGATGAGATGCAGAAAATGGCATAACCAGATTGTGAGAGAGAGACACTGACCTTTATCTTCAGCTTGTGCAGCGTGTCCTGTACGTCCCCGCAGGCCTGAGTGTCCCTGAACGCCTGCTCCTTCACATAATTTATCTTATTGTTCAACTCCTGTAACTGCTCCACAAACTGCTGCTCTGTGACTGGGACGTCCAGGATCACACTGCAACCGAGAGAAATGTGGGTGTCTGAGCCTCCACTGGGTGGGCGATCTGTCAGCGACTGTCTGTGTCATCTGCATGATCATTGAAAGTGCGCGCCCTCACCGGGTATCCCTGTGCGTGCACATAGTCACCAGGGGTATCTGTGTGTGCATGATCACAGTCACCAGGGGTCCGTGTGCATGCTTACAGTCACCAGGGGTCCGTGTGCGTGCACATAGTCACCAGGGGTCTCTGTGTGTGCATGATCACAGTCACCAGAGGTCTGTGAGCATGCTTACAGTCACCAGGGGTCCCTGTGCGTGCACATAGTCACCAGGGGTCGCTGTGTGTGCATGATCACAGTCACAAGGGGTCTGTGTGCATGCTTACAGTCACCAGGGGTCCGTGTGCGTGCTCACCATTACCAGGGGTCCGTGTGCGTGCTCACAGTCACAAGGGGTCCATTTGCATGCTCACAGTCGACGGGGTCTATGTGCAAGCACAACATCACCAGGGGTCCCTGTCTGTGAGTGCAGTCTTCCATCACCTTCACCAGTACATGGTGTGCTTACCTTATCATGGTGTTGGGGATGATCAGCTCATCCACCAGCTCGCTCAGTTCACTTCTCACAGTCTGGCGGTTTTTCAGCTTTATATTCATAGCGAGTGACATTTCCTGTAAGGACTGGATCTCTGAGCTGATGGAGCTGAGGTCAGACTGGAAGCCGCCCAGCATGAGGCCCATCCTCTGGGAAAGCAACACATGGAGTCGATGAAAAACATAATATCAGGAGAAACGAGAAGACAACATGGCAGACACCGACCCATGAAGAGGCTGCAGTCATCACCCACACTAACAATATAATGTGGTGGCACCACAGGACGCTACACTCATATCTAAGCACGTGGATACAGCAGTGAGGTAACTGTAGAGACTCACCTCCAGGATGGCGTCGCAGGCGATGATCTGGTTGTGTAGGGAGGCGATGTTCTGACTTTGCTCGATATCTACAAACAAGCTGAGGAAAACGGACACAAAGCTAAGAGAAAAACACAAGACAGGAGGACGGGACGGTTGGGAGGACGGTCAGGATGACGGGACGGTCGGGCTGTTCCCTGCCAGGGGAAGGATACAATCTTTGATGGACACATGTTCTATCTGCTGCAGCTCCAGCTCCACCTGCTTAGAGTACTGTCTGAGGTCCACACCCTGATAGCGGACAGAGGACGAATCCGTCGGCACAAAGGTGAAGAAAACAGAAAGAGAAACAATTATATATGGAAATCACGTACAGAACTTTCCTGCTCTCAGGTATGGACACAGAAGTCAGGGGGTATTCACACAGTGCGATACGACTGCGGTATTACTGCACCTCGGCTGAATAGCAGCAGAAACAAATACAAATACAACCGCAGGAACCCACAGAGCAGTAACGGTGCAACTCCACACCATAGGGCCGAAATACCTCCGAAACGCTGCAACAAGCAACATATGATATACATTCACTGACAGCAAGCGGAAAACCAGACATCAGAAAACCGCTGACCATGATATCATCTGTCCAACACTCACCGTCTTCAAGGCCTCCTGCACGAGGGCGTCCTCTAGGTTCTCCTGAATGTGGACTGAGTGGAGAAATGGACATGTAAGCAGAGAAAGAGGGAAGAGACAGCAGCCACCACCAGGCCCCTCAGAGAGGACCCCCACATTACAGAGGTGGGGAGACACAGGCTGATAAAGTCGCCTTTTATCTACAGCGTCCTCCATACCACCCCTCCCCCACGGCTGGCTTCCATTTATAGTGGAGTCTTCATGTTTGGCACAGAGGTCGGGGTCCCTCATCTTCATCAGGACCCGGGAGACGCAGAAAAATACAGAGATGGAGGGCTGATGGGACAGGAGCGGATACTCACTGCTCACCGTGTCCAGCGTCAGGTCATCAGAGGTCAGGTCCAGATCTCCGAGGTTCAGGGTCAATTCCTCCATCTGGAAGGAGACGAGCAGAGGTCAGAACAGAGGAACAATGGCCGCCGCCCAGGTAACGCAGCACAACGCCAGCAGATGTAACGTCATGGGGGGCAGGAACCTACCAACTAACCAAAGCAACACAAACATATGAGATCGGCATCACATGGTGCGGCATGTCCCCATAAACATTAGGAGGAGGCACATGTGCACACGGACGTAAGTGGCAAGATAACGAGCCACGTGGGGGCGTAGTTTAATTAGTGCGACCGCTGCTCATTACTTGCTGGATGCCAGCTGAACGGAACATCAGTGTCAGGAAGTCATAACGTCCGGTCCCACCGGAGCAGCAGCATCAGACTGCGGGGGGTTAAAAAGGTTGTCAACTACTTTATCACTGATGACCTTTCCTTAGGATTGATCGATTGGGTCGGACACCGATTACGATTGAATGGGAGGTGGATGTGCAGTACCCGGCCACTATCAGAAACTGAGGAGCTCGGCAACTGGGAGTTCTGGCCGCGGCCACCGCTGACAACAACAGTTCAGACGGGGGGGGGGAGGGGTCCGGGGCGCGATAGCCCAGACGGGGGGGTCCGGCATGCGACAGCCAGACGGGGGGAGGGTCCGGGGCGCGACAGCCCAGATGGGGGGGGGTCCGGGGAGCGATAGCCCAGACGGGGGGGGAGGTCCGGGGCGTGACAGCCCAGACGGGGGGGGGTCCGGGGAGCGACAGCCCAGACGGGGGGGGTCCGGGGCGCGACAGCCCAGACGGGGGGGGGGTCCGGGGCGCGACAGCCCAGATGGGGGGGGTCCGGGGCGCGACAGCCCAGATGGGGGGGGTCCGGGGGCGACAGCACAGACGGGGGGGTCTGGGGAGCGACAGCCCAGACGGGGGGGTCCGGGGCGCACAGCCCAGACGGGGGGGGGGGTCCGGCGCGCGACAGCCCAGACGGGGGGGTCCAGGGCGCGATAGCCCAGACGAGGGGGTCCGGGAGCGACAGCCCAGACGGGGGGGGGGGGTCCGGGCGCGAAGCCCAGAGGGGGGCCGGGAGCGACAGCCCAGACGGGGGGGGGGGGGTGGGGCCGGGGGTCCGGGCGCGACAGCCCAGACGTGGGGGCCGGCGCGCGACAGCCCAGACGTGGGGGCCGGCGCGCGACAGCCCAGACGTGGGGGCCGGCGCGCGACAGCCCAGACGTGGGGGCCGGCGCGCGACAGCCCAGACGTGGGGGCCGGCGCGCGACAGCCCAGACGTGGGGGCCGGCGCGCGACAGCCCAGACGTGGGGGCCGGCGCGCGACAGCCCAGACGTGGGGGCCGGCGCGCGACAGCCCAGACGGGGGGTCCGGGCGGGACAGCCCAGACGGGTGGGGGGGTCCGGCGCGCGACAGCCCAGACGGGGGGGGTCCGGGGCGCGACAGCCCAGACGGGGGGGTCCGGGGCGCGACAGCCCAGACGGGGGGGTCCGGGGCGCGACAGCCCAGACGGGGGGGTCCGGGGCACGACAGCCCAGACGAGGGGGCCGGCGCGCGACAGCCCAGACGGGGGGGGGGGGTCCGGCACGCGACAGCCCAGACCGGGGGGGGTAGTCTGGCAGACGACACGCTAGACAGGGGGGTCCGGCCCTGCTTTTGGTGGTCTCTCCTGTATAGGATGGTGACTGGTCCCTGCTGACAGGACATCGGGGAGGACAGTACAAAGCTTCACTGTTACTTATATAAAGCCTATCCTGCAAGACATGACAGGAGTTGTAGTCCTCTGCACCTGTCCGCAGTATTACAGCAGAAATCCCCATCATCCTCAGTAGCTGGCACTGCCCGGGTACACACGTAACTATTGACCATCCCCCAACAGAGCAGACACACAGGACAACCACCCCCAACAGAGCAGACACACAGGACAACCACTCCCATCATCTCACCTCAGCCATCTCTGGACTCCACAACACAGCACCAGCTCCACTTCCGGCTTTGCTTCCGGGTCCAGGACTACAATTCCCACAACTCCCTGAGAGAATACTCACCGGAAGTGACGTGAGTTGTTGGCTCTGTATAAAAGAAGAGGCGCGTCACTTCCTTTTCCTCTCTTTCCCTGCGGTCGCCGCCATGGTGAGTGTTACAGAGGCGCCGAGAAGAGGGATCCCGGCAATCCAGCGCCATCTGTGCCCGGGAGGGCTCGGGGGACTGTGGTTAGGGGTGATCGGTGTTTGCGGGGGGCTCGGGGAGGCTTTTATGCGGTTATTGCGGAGGAAGCCCCCGGGGTGTGGGCGCTAGTGGTGGCTCCACGGCTTCTGTGTGTCTGCTGTGTGGAGGGGATGAGTGATGACCGGTGTATGTGAGACATGGAGGTCCCTGCACTGTACAGGCCGGGCCCCAGGGTGTGAGGGGCCCCTGATGTGGTATAGAGGGGCCAATGCTCTAAACATGGCAGTAATGGTGCATTGCCTCCTATAACGCCCTGTATTCAGCGATAACCGTGTAAAGTGTCTGCAGTCGGTGACTGAGAACCGTGTGATCCAGATCTGGGACCGCAGTAGTGATGGGCACACTGATCTGTGGGGCCCTGGTCCGGCCGCCATGTCTGTCTGCTGGGACCCTCCTGCCTGCTGCCTCCTCTGGGGTCTCTGCTGTCAGTGACTGAGAACAGTGTGATCCAGATCTGGGACCGCAGTAGTGATGGGCACACTGATCTGCAGGGCCCTGGTCCGGCATCCATGTCTGCTGGACCCCCAGGACCCTCCTGCCTGCTGCATCCTCTGGGGTCTCTGCGGTCAGTGACTGAGAACAGTGTGATCCAGATCTGGGACCGCAGTAGTGATGGGCACACTGATCTGCAGGGCCCTGGTCCGGCCGCCATGTCTGCTGGACCCCCAGGACCCTCCTGCCTGCTGCATCCTCTGGGGTCTCTGCGGTCAGTGACTGAGAACAGTGTGATCCAGATCTGGGACCGCAGTAGTGATGGGCACACTGATCTGCGGGGCCCTGGTCCGGCCGCCATGTCGGTCTGCTGGGACCCTCCTGCCTGCTGCATCCTCTGGGGTCTCCTCTGATGTGTAGACCTGGTGCAGCGTCTTGCCTCAATGCCTCTGCTCCGGGCCTACAAACCATAAGATAGCGGCAAGTAGGAGGCGGCTCGCAGGGTTCCCGTCTGGCCGCCGCAGACTACAGACTCTAGACCAGGTCCAGCGAATCATCTCCCATTAGCCGTAGAATATGAACAAGATGGTTACAATTCACTGACAGCAACTGAAGATCTTCTGAAATCGTCTGAAACATTGTTATGATGGAAATAAAATCTATTCTCCTTTTTTCAGTCGCTCGTAATCCCAGAGAAGTTCCAGCACATTCTGCGTGTCCTGAACACCAACATTGATGGACGCAGGAAGATCGCCTTCGCCATCACCGCCATTAAGGTGAGTTCTGGGACTCTGCTTGTGGAACTTCTCATACCTGGCTCAGTGGTTAGCACTGGTGGCTCAGTGGTTAGCACTGTATGGTGGCTCAGTGGTTAGCACTGCAGCACTGGGGTCCTGGATTCAAATCCCACCAAGGACAACATCTGCGAGGAGTTTGTATGTTCTCCCCGTGTTAGCGTGGGTTTCCTCCGGGTTCATCTACATGCAGTGATTTTGGGAATGTTTTGTCTCACAGGGTGTCGGACGTCGTTACGCTCACGTGGTTCTACGAAAAGCAGACATTGACCTCACAAAGCGTGCAGGAGAACTGACTGAAGATGAGGTGGGTAGTAGTCCGAGTGATGGTCCTGCAGTCTGGTGAGGTTCTTCTGTGATTTAACCATTTCCTCTCCTCCCAGGTTGAGCGCGTGGTGACAATTATGCAGAATCCTCGTCAGTACAAAATCCCAGATTGGTTTTTGAACAGACAAAAAGACATTAAGGATGGAAAATACAGCCAGGTGGGTAGTCGGGGAGCGATGGTGGGTTTCTGGAAGGATGCTCCCCTTGAGTCTGGTAGCAGACTGTCCATATACAGACTGCAATACACGGGCTGGCCTTGCATCAATCAGACCTGCACTTACAGCCTCCTATAGGCCTGTGAAGCAGTATGCGCCTGCAGTGGTCTAGTAGCGGTTTATCCCTCCAGCCCTAACATTGGCATTCATGTCCGCCCTGGCTCCTGGCTGACTAATATCTTAGGTCTGTGGCCCCTTCTAGCCGACCTCGCAGCACAAACACCAAAGATGCTGACCACCTGCATGGCTTAGGTGATACTTGTCAGACCGTGGTGGTCACTGGAGTCTGGGTCTTATCCCCCAGTGTTCACCACTTTTCTGTAGCAGTGGCTGAGCATACCCAGCCATTCCCTGTCTAGGACTGATATAGGTAGTCGACCACGATCGGAGCCTGCGGCACAGATTGCCCCGATCTCTGCACCCATTATGGGTATAACTGGTGATACCCCGCTTCAGTACTGACTGTCCTGTTTTAGGTTCTGGCTAACGGACTTGATAACAAACTCCGTGAAGATCTGGAGAGGCTCAAGAAGATCAAGGCACACAGAGGCCTGCGTCACTTCTGGGGGTGAGTAGCGGGTGCTTGTGAGTGTGTAGTCTGCAGTGTTGTGCACTTTCTATATAGGTGATCATGTTGGGATATGTTGGCAGTATTAGATCAGTGGGAGTGTGGGGTCTGACACCCAGCACCCCCAGTGATCAGCAGCTCTGTGCTCAGTAGCGGCTGTCCCCGGATAGCTCAGATCACTTCAGTATTTGCTGAGCCGCAGCCCCAGAGCGGCCGTTTCAGTGTGCAGCGCTGCACATGGCTGATCGGTGGGGAGCGCTGCGGGTCAGACCCCTCTGATATTGATTACCTAAGTGGTGCACAATCCGTTCTGTGATTTCTGGATTAAACGGCTGGAGTCTTAGGCTGGGTTCACATAGCGTTGGCAGGTCTGTTTAACGGATAGCGTTACACAGCGGCATTAACGCGATGTAACGCATCCGTTAACGCTGCCATTCACTCCCATAACAGAGCTCATCGCTAACACATGTCCCAAGCGGCATTCGTTAGCGATGTGCTGTCATTCTGTGACGGACCCTCGGACGCGGGCTGCATTGTTTGGCGTCCATCACAGCTTGCCTAGATAGAGAAGCTGCGCTAGCGTGATCGGTAAACACGATCACAATATGACAGTAGTGTTAACGCAGTCCACGTTGAACGGGCTGCATTAACGCTATGTGAACCTGGCCTTACAGTTGCTAGTGGGGGGATGGGAGCCTCCAACACTTGATAGTCGCTAATCGGGATCCAGAAGTTTGCGGCTTGTGCTACAGATTACACCGTAAAACAGACTTTTAAGCACCAGATCTTTCTGTTTCTTACAACTTGGTGAAGTTGCTTTTTGTGGCTGCCGCCTCCGTGCTTGTTATTACCTGAAATGTCGCAATAACCTCCGCTGAAGACACAAGATCCAGATGAGAGAAAAGAGTGGTAATGTGTCTGGCCGGGGTCCTGACAACATTTGTTTTTTCTGCTCGGCTTTGACTTCTGAATGTGACGTTCTCCAGATTATCTGCTCCCACCCTTTGTGCTTGGAGCTGAAAGAGCGTATACCGCTGCACACCATAGTGGCGGAGTACCAACGCCGTGGGGCATCTATGCGCTGGTATGGAGCCACTCGCATAGGCAAGATGTCCGATAGCACATCGTACAGAAGTTGTCAGAACCTATGGGTGGCGCCGCAGGGCATATAACCTATAGCTCTGTGACCTAATGATGGCGGGGTCTGTGTGGTGTTCTGAATTAAAGGATTTGTGCTTTTCTTGGATCCAGTGGACTCTACTAATTTTGTAAGTCAAGGTGCATCCTTCAGTGTTAAGCAATTGCTCAAAATCCGTCAGGTGATGGCCCCTAATACAGCGTACCCTGCGGGCCGGGGAGTTCTGGCTTTTAGTCTTCTCTTTCCTTGCAGATTTGTCAGAGTTTGAGGATTGTCTGAGGAACTGAAGACTGCTGAATACTCAGCGACTCCTGACTCTTAATTGATTTTTGACCAGGAGATCTTGTCTTTGGAGTTATTATAGGAATCCACTGGATTATGAAGTGTAATATATAAGGCATTATGGATTCTATAGGGGCTGATTTGCCAATGCTTCAATATTGGACTAGGCTCGATTATCACAATAGAGACCCTGTTTGCGGGTCTGTCAGATGTTATTGGTGTGGTGATCTTGCAGGGTTTTTTTTTCTGTAATGGCCCAGTAAAATAGAAAAAATACTGATGCAGATGTGAACTCTGTCTTTAAGCTGCAGTCTGGTCTGATAAGTCGGCCGTCGTTCTGACTGCAGACTTCTGATTCCTTACAGCACCGCACACTGTCGGGGTCATCCGATGATTGATTGAAATGGCTGCACACGTCTAGTCAGTGTAACTGTGCAGTCTCATGACTGACACCGCTCAATCCTGACTGTGTGCAGTCTCATGACTGACACCGCACAATCCTGACTGTGTGCAGTCTCATGACTGACACCGCACAATCCTGACTGTGGTGCATTCTCATGACTGATACCGCACAATCCTGACTGTGGTGCATTCTCATGACTGATACCGCACAATCCTGACTGTGGTGCAGTCTCATGACCGACTCCGCACAATCCTGACTGTGGTGCAGTCTCATGACCGACACCGCACAATCCTGACTGTGGTGCAGTCTCATGACCGACACCGCACAATCCTGACTGTGGTGCAGTCTCATGACCGACACCGCACAATCCTGACTGTGGTGCAGTCTCATGACCGACACCGCACAATCCTGACTGTGGTGCAGTCTCATGACCGACACCGCACAATCCTGACTGTGGTGCAGTCTCATGACCGACACCGCACAATCCTGACTGTGGTGCAGTCTCATGACCGACACCGCACAATCCTGACTGTGGTGCAGTCTCATGACCGACACCGCACAATCCTGACTGTGGTGCAGTCTCATGACCGACACCGCACAATCCTGACTGTGGTGCAGTCTCATGACCGACACCGCACAATCCTGACTGTGGTGCAGTCTCATGACCGACACCGCACAATCCTGACTGTGGTGCAGTCTCATGACCGACACCGCACAATCCTGACTGTGGTGCAGTCTCATGACCGACACCGCACAATCCTGACTGTGGTGCAGTCTCCTGACCGACACCGCACAATCCTGACTGTGGTGCAGTCTCCTGACCGACACCTCACAATCCTGACTGTGGTGCAGTCTCTGACCGACACCTCACAATCCTGACTGTGGTGCAGTCTCCTGACCGACACCTCACAATCCTGACTGGTGCAGTCTCCTGACCGACACCTCACAATCCTGACTGTGGTGCAGTCTCCTGACCGACACCTCACAATCCTGACTGTGGTGCAGTCTCCTGACCGACACCTCACAATCCTGACTGTGGTGCAGTCTCCTGACCGACACCTCACAATCCTGACTGTGGTGCAGTCTCCTGACCGACACCGCACAATCCTGACGGTGGTGCACATGCTGTAAGGAATCGGAAGTCTGCAGTCACAGCAATTTTACAGAAGACCAAAAACCCCTTCATCAAAGTCTGACATTAAGTTAACAAAACCATTCCATTACAATCTTGTGCAGAGAATGGGTTGTCTATGGGTCTTTGTAGAGACAAGACTCTTCCACACCCATACACTTTAGACTAAAGATGGCTGACCCTGGCGATATCGACTGGTTAAGCCGACAGTCTACTGCAATACTTCCCAAACTCCAATCCTTACGGCCCCCAACAGATCATGTTTTAATGACCTCCTTAGTATTGCTCGGGTGAGAAGCTTTGGTAACCTGATGCCGTAATTTGGTTGCCTGCAAATACTAAAAAGGAAAAAAAAAATCCTGAACTCGTGAGCTGTTGAGGGCTGGAGTGTAAAATGCTGTTCTGCATGTGGCCCCTAACAGATGTCAGAGGAAATGAGGGTCCTGCAGTCTCGCTTCTTCTTCTGAGGTGAGCTGCTGCAAAAGGGGCTGGTGGGCTCCTGTCACAGGTGGGCTCCTATGTATGGGGGAGATGTTTTCTGGCTGATCCATTGTTTGGTCACCGGTTATCTAAGTTGTATGGGGGGCTTTAGAGTAGTCCAATTTCGGGATCTCTGTTAGAAGGTTTGGCTGGAAAGCACAGACAACAGGTAAAGAAGCTCCCACCACCAACCATTCAATATGCCGAGGAGAGCAATCCTGGGGTACAGCGATGCCCGAGCTATAGCAAACTCCTGTAAATGAAGATTCATTGTTTCCTAGAAGGTCACAGTCTCGGTCTCTTGGTGTACGGTCGTAGCTGCCAGCAATTCAGCAGTGACTGTTGCCAGACATTGTATCTGTAATGGCTGGTAATTAATGTTAGTAGTGACTTCCATCAGTTCTGGTATTGTTCTTCAGTAACACATGATTTCTTCTCCCCCCTACAGTCTACGTGTGAGAGGACAGCACACAAAGACCACCGGCCGCCGTGGACGCACAGTTGGTGTGTCCAAGAAGAAGTAACCGCTCCGCCTGTGTCATAGTCAATAAAGTTCTGTATAAAACAAATCTGCGGCGTCTTCTTACTGTTCTCTATCTAATCATGGGGGCTCTGGGCACGAGATGCCAGAGACATAGCTACTGGACATTACTGGGGTCTGCACAGTGCTACAGGGTGGGATTACGTCTTCTGCAGATGTAGAACGTCTTGGTTATTCCTATTTTCATAGGGTATTCCATAAAGGTACAAAAGAGGATGGACGCACATAGCAAGGGCCCTGACGGATGTCATTCCTGCTAGAGACCTCATTGTGTGCAGGGATAATCGTATCCAGTTATAGGGGTTTTACCACAGTGGGGGAAAAAAGGCAAGAGATCTTGGAAAATCATTCTTTTCTCAAATACAATTTGAGATGTCCATGCAGCCTGATCATGCGTGGGCTGGTGATATCTGATAGGCCCATGCAGACAGCAACGTTCTCATATCCAGCTGACAGACGTGGGGCCAAGCAGCCCAGTGACCACTAAGCATCGTTCATCTGATGCAGCTGTCTACTGTAGTCAAGGGTGGTCTGCAACATGGTACAGAGAACTTGACCCTGTCCGAATTTCACTACCATGCTTACCCCAGCCCTAACCCATCTCTTCAACCAATCATTAACCTCCTGGTGCTTTCCCTTCTGCTTTCAAACATGCCACGATCACGCCTATCCTGACCCGACCTGTACGGCCATCTATTGCCCCCATCTCACTCCTCGAACAGCAAGTCCACGCTGAACACTACCACCTCTTACCTAACTTCTTGACAACCTATGATCTGGCTTCTGTCTCCACTGGAACTGCCCCACGACCAGACTTAGAAAGCTAACAGACAATTGTCTATAATCCTCCATCTTGACCTGACATCTGCCTTTGATAGGGCGACTGCTCCACCTCTCCGCACTCTAATACCTTTGATGGCTCCCAATTCTGCAACATATCCACTTCAAGCTACTAACGCCGATCTACAAAGCCATCCATAACCTATCTCCCACACCTCCGAACTAATATTCCACCACGTAACCGCTGGTTCTCCCAAGACCTTCTTTCCTCCACAATTTTATATGCTCCTCTCCAGGACATACCCCGAGTATTCCTTCCCCTGGAACTTAGTGCCCCAACGTGACTGATTATCCACCACATTCAGAACTTTCAGATAGAACTTGTACATCCATCTCTTTAAGAAAGCTACAACCTCTATTACTTCACCGCTGGACCTGCCACAACACCCAACCTACTGGCTCCTTCCCCATTATTCTGTAGACTGGGTCTTCACCCCTCTGTAACACTGACTGTGTGCCTGCATCATAGGAGCGCTGCTTAGAAGAGTTGCTGACCTGCTCGTCCCTGAGTCTGATCTCTGCGGTCTCGGGCGATCCATGTTCCATCTGAAAAAAATATCTGCGCTCGGCCCAGGAGAAGCTGCTGGTGATTAAACGGTTAGAAGCAAATTCAAAGTCCAGTGAACACACGACATAAGTAGCCCGATGAAGAAATAGGAGGATTTCTGGTCATGATTTTTTTTTTATATATTTTTTTTTTCTCCCAAGAACTTAAATCAGATGTTTGTTTTTTAATATATAGATCTTAGTTAAACCCTTTTTAATGCACAAATCCTAAATGTGGGAAAGTGACAGTGGGGCTGCAGTTTCTGGGAGAGGCTGTGCGGCGCATCATAGGGTCTGGTAATGGATTCATGATACGAGTGTGTGAGCGACATCCAGCACAGGCTTGTATCAGCAATGTCTGACTCCTGATAATGCAAACCTTGTCCCCTTCAGTTCAAAATTTTACTGAAAAACACAAACCCACATAGTGATGGTGGATCACATAGTGACCTCTGATAAATGGAGGGAGGAGGATTTGTTGGATGCGCAGCAAGGCACAAACAAGTTTAGCTTCGTCTTGCACATATTAAATGAAGCCACTTTGCAATATACACTGCTCAAAAAAATAAGAGGGAACTAAACGACACAATGTAACTCCCGAGTCAATTACTTCTGTGAAATCAACCTGTCCAGTTATGAAGCAACATCGATTGTGAATCAATTTCTCCTGCTGTTGTGCAAATGGAACAGACAACAGGTAGAAATTATAGACAATTGGCATGACAACCCCTATAGAGCAGTGGTTCTGCAGTGGGTGACCACAAACCATTTCTCTGTTCTCACCCTGTTGTTTTGGTCACTTTTACATAATGTCATTACTCTCGCCCCCTAGAGATTCAGTAGCATGAGGCAGAAGTTGCTCAGGTAGTGCAGCTCTTCCAGGATGGCACATCAATGCGAGCTGTGGCAAGAAGGGTATATGTGCCAGCACAGTGTCCAGAGCATGGAGAAGATACAGTGCTGGCCAAAAGTATTGGCACCCCTGCAATTCTGTCAGATAATACTCAGTTTCTTCCTGAAAATGATTGCAAACACAAATTCTTTGGTATTATCTTAATTTAATTTGTCTTCAATGAAAAAACACAAAAAGAATTGACCTAAAGCCAAATTGGATATAATTCCACACCAAACCTAAAAAAGGGGGTGGACAAAAGTATTGGCACTGTTTGAAAAATCATGTGATGCTTCTCTAATTGGTGTAATCACCAGCACCTGTAACTTACCTGTGGCACCTAACAGGTGTTGGCAATAACTAAATCACACTCGCAGCCAGATAACATGGATTAAAGTTGACTCTACCTCTGTCCTGTGTCCTTGTGTACAGAGCTGCAGTACCAGAAACAGGGTCACCAGAAGCTGCGGCCATGATCACTATGCAGAGTACAGAAACCTGTGTGCACACGCCCTGACGACTGAAGCGGTGCAATCTGGATCGTCACTTCTATGTGGTGGAGCCGGAGCGGCCGGGGTCTGATCGCAAAAAAAAAGAAGAATGTAATAAACTGAGAGCGAGGAGTCCTCCTCCAGTCCGGTCTGTAATCACCAGGTCGTATAAGGAGAAGCCGTAGGACGGACAGTGTGTGCAGGACGCAGAGGGGGCGATCACTGGGAATAGGACCGACGCTCTGGGATATAAGTCCTGACCGGCCCCGACATCGCCTTCAGTTCTCTGATTATTCTGGGGAACCAAAGTCATTATATGGCCGCCCCCCAGAATATTGTGGAATACGTGGACGGCTACATCTGCCAGAACAGCGGCGGCTCGTACACATCAGCTCATACAGCAGCGCCTTATTGGGGTCCCCTCCGGCCTTGTCTGATAATGCGGCCCCTTAAAGGGGTTTCCACAAAAATGAAAGTTATCCCCTATTTGTAAGATAATTGATCAGTGAGGATTGACCACTGGGAGCCCCAGAGATCCTGAGCACAGGAATCAATGTCGGGGGGCTGCACCTGCTCGGCCTCTGCACCCTTCGTCTATGGGACCCCGGTGATAGCGGAGGGCAGCGCTGAGCTCGGCTCCTGCTCTATGTCCTCGGAGTCTTTGGGGGTCCCAGCAATCTGAATATGGATGGGCGCGATAACTTCTGATTCTGAGAATATCAGTCCTGGATTGGGCAATATGGCGGCTGCATGGACCGGGCCCTGAGGGGTGTGGGACACAAGAGACAGTGACATATTACATATACTGTATATGTTGCTCTTTTTCTGTGTAAATGTCATTTTGTGATTATTTCATTTCAGAGGCTGAGAAATAACAGAAACTTGTCTCCAAGTGATAAGAGGAAATAAGGACTGGAAGCAGCAGGGCGCGCCCACACTAAAGATGGCGCCGACTCACCGCTGCCAGGAGCTTATAGACAAAACTTTATTGTTCCTTACAAAGTAGACCACAGGCAGTTTTTTTTGTAACTTTATTGTTCACTTCCGGTAACAAAAGATTCCAGCATGGCGACTTCCAAGCCTCCGAAGCGGTGAGACCCAAGTGTGGATATTACTGGTATTGGGGCTGTGAGTCTCCGGGGACTCGTGGGGATCAGCTCCTGCGTGACTGCAGGTCTCAGTGACCGGGGGTGCTGGGACTTGTAGTGTCTCCGCACTGAGGAGATAGGCGTCCACAGGGCTGCATATCACAGAGCCTGCTCTGGTACAGGCTACACCAGTGAACTACTGCTCCCAGCATTGCCTGAGCACCCTGGGAGTGGTAGTGCTGCAGCTGAGCAGCCTGTACAGAGGGGACATGACGGGCTTCATGGTCAGACACAGAGTACAGGCCGGGGCCACGTCTCACAGTGATGGGGGCCACAGTGTGAATAATAAGTGGCTCTTAGGGTCATCATGTGCTGATAGTACTAGAAATGCCAGCACCATCGCTGTGAGGCGCCACTAGGAGTGTGCAGCGGTAATGACTGCGCAGCATAGGGCAGTGACCATGCGGGCGGCTGGCAGGGCGGCCAGTGATGGCGTCTTCAGACACGACGGCAAGAAAACGATAAACCTCTCGCCAGTCAGGGATCATATTTCCTAATAGCAAGAGAGAGTATACAGACAGGACAGCCGGGATCACAGCTGATTCATACTGTGAGGTAAAACATCTCTGCCTGTTTTTAAACAATGGTTATCCTCAAAGAAAGAATCAGCTGCGATCCCTGACAGTAATGTCTGTATACTCTTTTGCTTCCCCCTGCAGTAATGTCTGTATACTCTTTTGCTTCCCCTGCAGTAATGTCTGTATACTCTTTTGCTTCCCCCTGCAGTAATGTCTGTATACTCTTTTGCTTCCCCTGCAGTAATGTCTGTATACTCTTGCTTCCCTCGTAATCTGTTACTCTTTGCTTCCCCTGCAGTAATGTCTGTATACTCTTTTGCTTCCCCCTGCAGTAATGTCTGTATACTCTTTTGCTTCCCCTGCAGTAATGTCTGTATACTCTTTTGCTTCCCCTGCAGTAATGTCTGTATACTCTTTTGCTTCCCCCTGCAGTAATGTCTGCATACTCTTTGCTTCCCCCTGCAGTAATGTCTGTATACTCTTTTGCTTCCCCTGCAGTAATGTCTGTATACTCTTTTGCTTCCCCCTGCAGTAATGTCTGTATACTCTTTTGCTTCCCCTGCAGTAATGTCTGTATACTCTTTTGCTTCCCCCTGCAGTAATGTCTGTATACTCTTGCTTCCCCTTGCAATCCCCTGCAGTAATGCCTGTATACTCTTTTGCTTCCCCCTGCAGTAATGTCTGTATACTCTTTTGATTCCCCCTGCAGTAATGTCTGTATACTCTTTTGCTTCCCCCTGCAGTAATGTCTGTATACTCTTTTGCTTCCCCCTGCAGTAATTGTCTGCATACTCTTTTGCTTCCCCTGCAGTAATGTCTGATACTCTTTTGCTTCCCCTGCAGTAATGTCTGTATACTCTTTTGCTTCCCCTGCAGTAATGTCTGTATACTCTTTTGCTTCCCCTGCAGTTATGTCTGTATACTCTTTTGCTTCCCCCTGCAGTAATGTCTGCATACTCTTTTGCTTCCCCCTGCAGTAATGTCTGTATACACTTTTGCTTCCCCCTGAGTAATGTCTGTATACTCTTGCTTCCTTGCAATCCCCTGCAGTATGCTGATCTTTTGCTCCCTGTATGTCTGTATACTCTTTTGCTTCCCCTGCAGTAATGTCTGTATACTCTTTTGCTTCCCCCTGCAGTAATGTCTGCATACTCTTTTGCTTCCCCTGCAGTAATGTCTGTATACTTTTGCTTCCCCCTGAGTAATGTCTGTATACTCTTGCTTCCCCTGCAATCCCTGCAGTAATGCTGTATACTCTTTTGCTTCCCCCTGCTAATGTCTGTATACTCTTGCTTCCCCTGCAGTAATGTCTGTATACTCTTTTGCTTCCCCCTGCAGTAATGTCTGTATACTCTTTTGTTCCCCTGCAGTAATGTCTGTATACTCTTTTGCTTCCCCCTGCAGTAATGTCTGTATACTCTTTGCTTCCCCTGCAGTAATGTCTGTATACTCTTTTGCTTCCCCTGCAGTAATGTCTGTATACTCTTTTGTTCCCCTGCAGTAATGTCTGCATACTCTTTTGCTTCCCCCTGCAGTAATGTCTGCATACTCTTTTGCTTCCCCCTCAGTAATGTCTGTATACCTTTTGCTTCCCCCTGAGTAATGTCTGTATACTCTTGCTTCTTGCCCCCTGCGTAATGCTGTTATACTCTTTGCTTCCCCTGCAGTATGTCTGTATACTCTTTTGCTTCCCCTGCAGTATGTCTGTATACTCTTTTGCTTCCCCTGCAGTAATGTCTGATACTCTTTTGCTTCCCCTGCAGTAATGTCTGATACTCTTTGCTTCCCCTGCAGTAATGTCTGCATACTCTTTTGCTTCCCTGCAGTAATGTCTGTATATCTTTGCTTCCCCTGCAGTAATGTCTGTATACTCTTTGCTTCCCCTGCAGTAATGTCTGTATACCTTTTGCTTCCCCCTGCAGTAATGTCTGTATACTCTTTTGCTCCCCTGCAGTATGTCTGTATACTCTTTGCTTCCCTGACAGTAATGCCTGTATACTCTTTTGCTTCCCCCTGCAGTAATGTCTGATACTCTTTGCTTCCCCCTGCAGTAATGTCTGTATACTCTTTGCTTCCCCTGCAGTAATGTCTGTATACTTTTGTTCCCCTGCAGTAATGTCTGATACTCTTTTGCTTCCCCTGCAGTAATGTCTGCATACTCTTTTGCTTCCCCCTGCAGTAATGTCTGTATACCTTTTGCTTCCCCTGCAGTAATGTCTGTATACTTCTTTTGCATCCCTGCATAATGCTGTATACTCTTTTGCTTCCCCCTGCAGTAATGTCTGTATACTCTTTTGCTTCCCCTGCAGTATGTCTGATACTCTTTGCTTCCCCTGCAGTAATGTCTGTATACACTTTTGTTTCCCCTGTAGTATGTCTGTATTCTTTTGCATCCCCTGCAGTAATGCTGTATACTCTTTTGCTTCCCCCTCATGTAATGTCTGTATACTCTTTGCTTCCCCTGCAGTAATGTCTGTATACTCTTTTGCTTCCCCCTGCAGTAATGTCTGCATACTCTTTTGCTTCCCCCTGCAGTAATGTCTGTATATCACTTTTGCTTCCCCCTGCATATGTCGTAATACGCTTTCTGCTATACCCTGCGTAATGTCTGTATACCCCCTTTGCTATCCCTCTGCAGTAATGTCTGTATACTCTTTTGCTTCCCCTGCAGTAATGTCTGTATACTCTTTTGCTTCCCCCTGCAGTAATGTCTGTATACTCTTTTGTTCCCCTGCAGTAATGTCTGATACTCTTTTGCTTCCCCCTGCAGTAATTCTGCATACTCTTTTGCTTCCCCCTGCAGTAATGTCTGTATACACTTTTGCTTCCCCCTGAGTAATGTCTGTATACTCTGTTCCCTTGCAATCCTGCAGTAATGCTGTATACTCTTTTGCTTCCCCTGCAGTAATGTCTGCATACTCTGTTTGACTTTCCCCCTGCAGTAATGTGTCTGTATATCTTATTGATTCCCCTGTAGTAATGTCTGTATTCTGCTTTTGCTTCCACCCTGCAGTATGTCTGCAATAAATCTTTTGCTTCCCCTGCAGTAATGTCTGATACCTTTTGCTTCCCCCTGCAGTAATGTCTGTATAACTCATAATGCATTCTCCCTTGCAATCCCCTGCAGTAATGCCTGTATACTCTTTTGCTTCCCCTGCAGTAATGTCTGTATACTCTTTTGCTTCCCTGCAGTAATGTCTGTATACTCTTTTGCTTCCCTGCATAATGTCTGTATACTCTTGCTTCCCCTGCAGTAATGCTGTATACTCTTTTGCTTCCCTGCAGTAATGTCTGTATACTCTTTCCTTCGTTCATTGGGGACACAGACTGTGGTGTGGCTATTGCCGCTAGGAGGTCGACCTAAGTAAACATAAAAAAATGTTAGCTCCGCCTCCCTTGTATACACCCTGCTACTGGCCGTAGGCTAACTCAGTTTTTGCTTAGTGTCCGTAGAGGCACAGTCTGTTTTTTTCCCAGACCTTTTTTTTTACCATGAAGATAAGACAGGGCGACGGACCCTATTGAAGGGGTCTGATCTCCCCAAACAACAACAGGCGAGCACGTGCGAGTGTCGCCTCCACGTATCCTCTCCGCGACGTGGATCATGCCTGAGTGATTCAAGGGCACGGGTCTCTTAAAGGGACGATCTCTCCGCACCAACTTACGGTCGACCACATGGAGTGTTACCTTCATGTATCCTCGTCCGCAGCTAGGCTTATGCCGGACAACCTGCCCTGCCCATCCTTAGGGATTGAACCCATAGGATGCTCAGAGGCCTCTACATGGCGTCCATGCAGCCCCCACTGCTTCACCACTTTTAAAAAAGCGGATGATGCAAGGAGGCGGAAGGTTTCTCTCCACTTCTCTCCTAAGAGATGATGGATTGAGATATTTTCTTACCCCGTACCTTCTTGAAATTTATCCGTGAAGCCTCGTCGCAGCGGTTTAGGCCGGGACGCGCACCTCGGTGAGTGTCAAACATCCATGGCAGTAATCCCACTGTACCTCCGCTGATGGAACAGCGGTACTACAGGGAAGTGGACGGCCCCTCTCCACATCCCTTGCAGAGGGACAGGTGGATTGAGCCTTTTTTTCTGCACCGTCCCCTGTCACAGCAGGACTGTGGCTTGGCACCACAGAGAGAGAGAAGCACTGGGGCTTTGTAACAGAGCAGTGCGAAGCTCCACCCTAGGGTATTGAAACCCTAGGCTGTATGATAGCTGCACCGTCCTTCCTTGGATAGATACCCCCCCTCTAACCTGAATGTGGATGGTGATGTCCATGCTGAGCAGGACTCGCATTGGCTGCAAGGGGGGGGGAATCCCAGCGCCTCCTTGGGCTCCCAAAGGGAGGCCGCGACGCTATGGAGCGGCGTTTTCAGGGCAGGAGGCCGGGATCCTGGCTTCGGCCGGGCCGCAATGGAAGTCCCGCCCCCTGAGGCGTGTCGATTTCCGGCGGGTCCGCCCCAGACGCTGGGCGTGCATCGTCTCAAATTTAGCCCCCGGCTTTTGCTATGCTAGGCCGGGGAAAGGAATGTCCACTGCTTGGTAGGGCCCGGCAAGTAACGCCACGTAGCCCTGTGGACCGCTGCAGCCTCACTCCTGGAGTGTGCAGCTCCAGCGGAGGCACCGTCATCCGGCAGACGCCGAAACTCCACTCCCTGGCTTCGGTCCTAGGCCGCAGGCAGATGTCCCGCCCTCAGCCGCGTCTACTTCCGGCGAGCCCGCCCCTACTTCCGGCGAGCCCGCCCCTGTGTCATCGGGCCGGCGCCGAAAAAATGTAGTCCCCGGCTTCGGCCTACTTCAAGGAACCTCCGTTCCTCTCTGATGGGCTGTGTGGGGGCGCTGTCACACTTGGCGATCGGTGCACTGCTGGTCGCTCCGTTCTACCGGTCTGCGGACCTGGGTGCCACACCAAATCTCAGGGTAAGTCCTGGAGGATGTGTGTATATATGTGTGTGGCATCGGCGATCGCGACAGCGATGTCGGCATCGCTGGCTAGGTCGCTGCTGCGTCATAAAAATGGCGCTTGGGCGATCTCGCTGGCGACCTCGCTTGGTGTGACGATACCCTAACCACGGCTT
This sequence comes from Oophaga sylvatica, assembly GCA_033576555.1. NCBI lineage: Eukaryota > Metazoa > Chordata > Amphibia > Anura > Dendrobatidae > Oophaga > Oophaga sylvatica. The sequence continues at coordinate 13,696,999 of JARQOD010000008.1, forward strand.
CCTGGCGCTGCATTTATCCTCGCCACCAGAATCACCTGGGCTGTCCAGAATTTTCATTTTCAGTAATCCTCTGCATAATGTTAGACTGGGCGAGTCGCTGGGACCAAAGTCCACTGCGGCCGGAGACGGATGGGAGACCGCAGCAGGGACGGCTCGAGATTCCCCTTGTGCAGAAGCGGGAACTCGACCCCTAATACAGGGGCTCTCCAAACACCACATGGTGTCCGCTAACGATTGGAATTAATTTTCCATTAAAAAAGTCAAATGGCTCTCCTTCCCTTCTGAGCTCTGCCGTGCGCCCATACAGTGGTCCCCCCCACATATGGGGCACCAGCATACGCAGGAAAAAACTGGCCTACAGCCTTTAAAAAAAAAAAAAAAACGGCTCTGGCTCACGGCCTCCTTCCTCTTCAGGGGGACAATTCATGGTTTCATTTAAGCCGTAAACCAGACTCTGGGTACAGAAGATGTGTTTTTAAGCGAGCCAAGCAGGCTCACGAGGTCTTTTGCTCTCATCCTAGGATCAAGGAATTGCCGCCACCGAGTGTAGCAGACAAATGCTTCTCTGGGTACAGAGCTATCAGCCCCGGACCTCCTTAAGGAATTGGCAGAAGCTTCCGCAGTTGATTTCCCCATATCTCGTTTGGCGTCTAAATCACTGCTTTCCCTCCCTAGTGGGTCCTCTATAAAACATCCGTCTGACTGCCTCGCTGACACTTGGCTCGGTCAGGGCCAGAGGCATCAGGTTCTGCGCTCTCCCCTCCTTTTGCAGCTAACTAGGTAGCCAAGGCTTTGATGTTTTGTTCATAGTCCCTGACGGAGAACTACACGGTAAGGACGCTCCTACAGAGGTATTCTAAATCACCTTATGGTTGAGATTTTGGTGGGATGTCAACTGCCATTCTAAACTAACGCAGCAGCTAGGCAGCCTGGGTCGACTCAACCTTAAAGAACTCCCTTACTCCTTTGCCCTATCGGAGTGGCCGTTTTTTTTCGGCGAGAAATTGGATCAGCTCATATCCGATATCTCTGGTGGAGGGAAGAGCAGCCCTCTCCCTCAGCAGAGGGTTAGGCAGGCCTTTCATCGCAGGCCTTAGGCGCAATTTAAGGCTTTTCGCAACCACGAGTGAGTCATAGCGACAGTGGTCCAGGACCCAGCCAGGCCCAGAGGACTCAGGTCTAACACAGAACCAATCCAATGGGAAAGATTGCGCTCCAATCAGCCAAGATATATGGGATCTAGGTCCCAGAGATTTTCGGCTAAATGGCTGGAGGCAGAGTCCAGTCCGTTACTCCAGAGTAGGCGGCTGCCTACTCCAGTTTTCGTCCCACCTGGTTCGCAGTCACCTGCGACAGGTAGGTCAGGGACATAATATTCTTAGGATAGAATTCGTCGTTTTCCTTCTAACAAGGTTCGTTTCCTCTCGTTTTCCCAAAATGGAGTCTCAGGCTCAAGCCTTTTTTTTTTTCAAGGCTATCGGGTTCCTTCAACAGGCCGGCGTAGTCGTCCCAGTTCCATAGGACAAAGGAGGCTTCGGGTTCTACTCCAACCTGTTTGTAGTTCCCAGGAAGGACGGATCCGTGAGACCCATTTTTGACTTTAATGACTTTATCAGGCGGCGACACTTCTGGATGGAGTCGCCCCGTTCGGTTATAGCTAACATGGAAAGGGGGGAAGATTTGGCGTCAATCGACGTCCAAAACGGTTGGACACTCTGTCTCGCTTGGAATGGTTAGTGAATTCCAAGAAGTCGTCTTCCGTGCCGTCTCAGGGGATCACCTTTTTGGGAATGATCTTTGACATAGCGCGGGGGTTAACTATTCTCCCACCAGAGAACACCTTGCTTCTTCTCTGAAAGATCCGGATCCTTCGCCGGACGGTCCCCCACACGATTTGGGTCTGCATGGGGGTCTTAGGGAGAATGATGGCACCAACAGAGGTAGTACCTTGTGCGCAGCTCCATCTTCGTCCTTTGCAGCACGGTCTGCTCAAGGTTTAGGACAGCAGTCCTTGCTCCCTAGACCGCCGATGCCGGCTGTCTCCTCAAGTTAGACTGGCTCTGATATGGTGGACAAGGAACTCGTCACTTCAAGGGGTTTTTCCCCCTATCCATGGGCTAGTAGGTTCGACAGACGCCAGCCTTCTCGGATGGGGAGCGGTGTTTTTTCCACCACACAATCCAGGAACGTTCGCTCAGCAGGAGTCAGCTCACCCGACCAATAGATAAGAGATTCAAGCAGTTCGGATGACCCTGTGGTGCTTTTGTCACCATTTGGCGGGTCACCCCATCCGGATTCAGTCAGACAATGACACGGTCGTGGCTTACATAAATCATCAGGGGAGTACCCGAAGCCGGGCGGCCATGCGCGAACTGAAGCAAGTCCTAGGATGGGCTGAGCGGAACCACTCGGTGCGGTCGGCGGTGCACATTCCCAGCGAGCAGAACTGGGCAGTGGATTTTCTCAGCCATCAGGGTCGGGCATCCTGGGAGTGGTCCCTACATCCTGACGTATTTCAGTAGATTGGCCGGCGCTTGAGCACGCCAGATAGTGATCTGATGGCCTCCAGGAACAATGCCAAGGGGGTCAGTTTTGTCTCTCTGTACAGGATCCGCAGGCAATTGCGGTGGACTCTCTGGTTCCGTCATGGAATCAATTTCACCTCTCATACTTGTTCCCTCCGCTAACTCTGCTACCCAGGGGAAGCGAGACAGAGGGAGGCCCGGCGATATTAATCATTCAGGATTGACCTTGTCGGTCACCGGTAGGCAGATCTGGTGCAGCTGCTCACCGACATATCGTGGCGTCTACCAGACCACGCAGAGCTACTCTCCCAGGGCCTGGTTTACCACCAGAACTCAGGAGCCCTATGTTTGACGGCCTGGCCGTCGAATCTTAGATTCTATCCCGGGCAGGGGTCTCCCAGAGAGTCGCTACCACAATGACCAAACGCTCAAGGGCCGGCTTCAGCTCGGGTCTATCACCATATTTGGAGGGTCATTGTTAGGTGGTGCAGGGAACATAGTTATTCCCCGCTACAGTTCTCGATTCCCAACATTCTGGCTTTTCTCCAGGCCGGTCTAGATGCAAGTCTAATTCCAAGTATTCCTAGAAGACAGGTATCGTTTTTTTGTCAGTATTTTTTTCAGCGTAGAATTGCCACCAATTGGCAGGTGACAACTTTCATACAGGGGGTTGTCCATATAGTACCCTTCTACAGGGTTCCCCTAGACACCTGGGATCTTAACCTGGTGCTGGGAGTCTTACAGGAATCTCCATTTGAGCCCTTTCGGGAAGTATCTTTAATGTACCTCTCCTGGAAGGTCGGGTTTTCTTTTGATAGCCATAACTTCCATTAGGCGGGTCTCGGAACTAGCAACTCTTTTGCCGAGCCCCATACTTTCTCTTTCACCAGGATAGGATGGTGTTTAGACCTAATTTGCCCGTTTACCAAGGCTCATGTCATTCTTTCATATCAACGAACACATTGTTTCAGCCTGGTTCTGCCAGGCACCAACGCATTGGGTAGAGAAGGCTCTCCACACGCTGGACCTGGTGAGAACATTCAGGAGGTATGTATCGCGGACGAAAACAGGTTTGTAAGGCAGCAACCTGTTCTAGCTTGCATACCTTCTCCAAGCATTATATCCATACCCAGGCTTCGGCGGATGCGAGTCTGGGTAGAAGGATTCTGCAGGCGGCGGTGGCACACCGATAGACTATGCCTGACATGATGACTGACACTGTGTAAGTGGTCTCCCACCCAAGGGACTGCTTTAGGACGTCCCACAGTCCTGTGTCCCCCAATGAGACGAAGGAGAAATACGGATTTTTGTGTTACTCACCGTAAAATCCTTTTCTCCGAGACGCTCATTGGGGGACACAGCGCCCACCCTTTTTTAGCCAGATGGCTTTATTTTGATCTAACTTTATGTTCTTGGTGGGTTTAATTCTGTACATGTTGTTCCTGTGGTGATGTTGACTTGTGCTTCGTTCTCCTACTGCTTTTGCACCAAACTGAGTTAGCCTACGGCCAGTAGCAGGGTGTATACAACGGAGGCGGAGCTAACATTTTTTTATGTTTACTTAGTGTCGACCTCCTAGCGGCAATAGCCACACCCACAGTCCTGTGTCCCCCAATGAGCGTCTCGGAGAAAAGGATTTTACGGTGAGTAACACAAAAATCCGTATTTTGCTTCCCCTGCAGTAATGTCTGTATACTCTTGCTTCCCCTGCAGTAATGTCTGTATACTCTTTTGCTTCCCCTGCAGTAATGTCTGTATACTCTTTTGCTTCCCCTGCAGTAATGTCTGTATACTCTTTTGCTTCCCCTGCAGTAATGTCTGTATACTCTTTTGCTTCCCCTGCAGTAATGTCTGTATACTCTTGCTTCCCCTGCAGTAATGCCTGTATACTCTTCTGCTTCCCCTGCGATCCCCTGCAGTAATGCCTGTATACTCTTTTGCTTCCCCTTGCGATCCCCTGCAGTAATGTCTGTATACTCTTGTTTCCCCCTGCAGTAATGTCTGTAAACTCTCTTGCTTCCCCCTGCAGTAATGCCTGTATACTCTTTTGCTTCCCCTTGCGATCCCCTGCAGTAATGTCTGTATACTCTTGTTTCCCCCTGCAGTAATGTCTGTAAACTCTCTTGCTTCCCCCTGCAGTAATGTCTGTGTACTCTTTTGCTTCCCCCTGTAGTAATGTCTGTATTCTCTCTTTTGCTCCCCCCCATCCAGGAGCTGTGGTATGATCAGTGAGACACAGCCATTGCACAGTACTCGGCAGGGGCACATTTATAAGATTATCTCAGCACAGGAACATTTTTTTCACACATCCAATTGCGGAACTTATTATTATTATTACAAGATCTATTGATTAAAATTACGGTAACTTTGTTCATGGGCAAACCCCTTTGTTATCTGTTCATTCCATGTATTTCATGCTGTGGTATATTTACACGTGCGTGTAATTATGTGTTGTACACATGCATTTGACTATTCTGCTTATCTTATGTCTCATCTTTCACAGCGCTTGAGAAATGTCACACTTTGCACTTTAGACTGCACTAATATACAATAAATTCTGATTTTCTTTGAAGATTAGAGAGCCGAATTTTCTCTACATAGATTATGGCGGAGTGGGATCTCATCCGAGCACCTGGCGTACCTAGGAGTATATGTTTATTTCACTGCCAGTCATTGAATGGTTAATTGGGTGATTCCAACTGGAAACCAGCTCTCAAAAGCAAAACGCCCCATTAATCACTGATCGCCCTGAATCTGAAAGCCCCATGTAATAATCCATTCAAATAATTTGCTGATCATGTGATCAGCGCTGCGTCCCTCTGTTATTCCTCCTGGAAATGTATGAACCGTTCAGTTATCTATCATTAGTGGAAAAAACAAATGCGATCTCAACTATACCGAATATTATAAATCTGCAAAAAAATGCTCAGAAATATATTTACTTAAAGTGATCAAAAAGATTTGCAGACCCCCGGTCCATCTGCCACGTTAGTAGCCCATGAGCTCCTGGAGCGAAGTTCTGCAGATGGCCAGCTTCCCCCGCAGACGGACAGCCCGGGGTCACTACTGACATGTCGCTGCAGGGTTCTGGTAGCCACAGACTACTGATGCGACCATTAAACCACGGTCGAGAATCTTCTTGATCCTCTCTAATATATTAGAGTTTGTGTGTGTATAATTAGTGTGGAACTACAAAGCCCAGCAATCTGCCTGCCCTAAAGCCAGAGAGATGCAGGTTGTAGGAAATGAATGCAAATGTGCAGAGTCAGATACTGAGGTGTAAACCTCTGACCTGTCCGCCTTTTTACAGAAAGTACAGCGGTATTACGAGGAGGAAGGAGAGAAGAAGCCGCCACGAAAACAGAAGAAGAAGAAAGAGGACAGGAAGGTGGTGAACGAGAGAAGGAGCCGAGAGCCATGGAAGAAGAAGAATCCACAGAAGGAAGACGTCATCTCAGGGGCGAGTATCTACAGCTGACCTGTCTGAGCTCGGCACCGATATGACCTGATATTATGACGCCGTCTCTCCCTACATCTCACATTATTAAGCCCGGGTCTCACATAGCGATACACCAGCGATCCCGACAACGATCAGGATCGCTGGTGTGTCGCTACATGATCGCTGCTGAGCTGCCAAACAGGCAGCGATCAGGACAGCGACACTGCGGGTAACATCGCTTAGTTACCTGCAGTGTACCTTGGATACCAGCGCCCTGATGCAGGGAGCTGGTAACCAAGGTACACATCTGGTTTCCAGGCGCAGTGCGGTGCCTGGAAACCCGCTGTGTACCTTGGTTACCAGCTCCCTGCATCAGGGCGCTGGTATCCAAGGTACACAGCGGGTTTCTAGGCACAGCCCCGCGCCTGGAAACCCGCTGTGTACCTTGGTTACCAGCAGATCGCTGGTCTCCCGCCTGTCACACGCAGCGATGCGTGCCTGTCAGCGGGAAACCAGCGATCAAAAAAATGTCCAGGACATTCAGCGATACCCAGCAGGGGGGCTGATCGTCGCTGAATGTCACACACAGCGATATCGCTGGGGAGATCGCTGCTGCGTCACAAAACTAGTGACTCAGCAGCGAGATCGCTGTGTGAGACGGGGGCTTTAGACTTGAGTTTTCGGTAAAAGGAATTTGTGCTGTAATTATAGAAAACTGATGACGTACAGATAGAAAATGGATAACGTGACCTCCGGCCTCAGCCTGGAAATGATGAGAGATGTGATTAGTCGGCAGTGAACGCTGAGCAATGGGTGATACCAGAGAGAAAACCGCCATACTGAGCGCAGCTGCCACAATGCTGCACAGAGACCCCAGGGATTTTTTTGGGTGTCAGCAGAGAGGGGGAGACAATGGCCACTGACAAGGCGAGAATGATGGCACTTCTCTCCTTCCTCCCCCTTATAAGACATATTACAACGTTTCATATAGTCACGTGCACTGAAGATTTACAAATAAAAAAAAAACCCCAGCAGGTGCATTTACATTTTAGGTAATCGGTGTCTGAGTCTGAAGTTGCCCATCCACGTCAGATAAGGGGGTCTGGGTCCTGGGGATGCCACCAGTTGCTTCTGTGTTTGCCTCTGCTCAGATGCCACATACAGGCCGATTTAGGCCTCTTTCACACATCCGGTGTGCGCCTGACGGCGCCCCCGGCATTTAGCCGCAGCGCCGCATCAGAAAACCTGATGCGCCGCATGCGTTTTTTTGCCGGATGGTTTCTGATGCCCGGAGACATAAGGGGAATCCGGGAAAAAAAAAAAAAACGTTACATGCTGCGTTTTGTCCGGCCGCCGGAATGTACATTTCCGCCGCATCCAGACAAAATTGCATACGACGCATTGACATGCGGCGCCATCCGGCGCTAATGCAAGTCAATGCAAAAAAAAACGCAAGCGGCGCATCAGGTTTTCTGATGCTGCGCTGCGGCTAAATGCCGGGGGCGCCGTCAGGCGCACACCGGATGTGTCAAAGAGGCCTTAGGGGTGTCCGGACCTATAAAGTACATAACCCATACTCTGCTCGGCCCGCTGATGTTCAGTGTAATGTAACTGAAGGGAGACAATGTTCAGTAGTCAGGGGGTCTCAGTACCTGGACCCTCACAAATCCAAGCTTGTGACGCGAAAAGTTTTCTAAAGTTACAGGCACACTTTAACCTTTTCTCACTTCAGTTCTCATAACCTTTTTCTACTATTTCAGGCAGAGGATCCCTTCCCCGGTCTGCCCGCTGTGCCAGAAGACCAATTATCAAATATGAGAGAGCGAGGAAAGCCGAGGAGGTGGGTGGTTGTGGAGAGGAGGAGAGCTCCTGCCATCACAAGAGCTGGAAATTTGGGAAACTGAGCAGGAATGTGTTTCTGTATCGGTGACCCCCCCCCCCGCTTGTGACGATCACGGCTCTCTGCCTACGGTATTACACATCGGTGCATTGCGCTCTCATCTGTCCTCACTATTAACCCTTTGTGCTCCAGGAGATGCACACTTTCAAAAGCGTAAAGAGGCATTTGAGGAAAGAAGAGAACAAGGTGCAGACCGCGCTGAGCCAGGCTGCGAAACACGACCTGTTACTGCCGGAGGAGGCCGGGTGAGACACAGACCTCAAGTTACTAATGTTTCTGTCCTGTATTTGTGACTGAGAGCTCACCGGATCTCGTCTGCCGGGGCTTTTTTCCTGCATTGTCTTGATTATTTTTTTTCCTGATCTGCTCACTGCTCAGTAGAATGAATCTGGTGTTTGCTCTGGAGTCGGCACATGCCGTAAAGTCCACTGAATGTGTGCGTCATCTCATAGCAGCATTACAGCAATATCGCTAGATCTTGCAGCATCAAATTGTGCAGATTTGTTTGTGGATATCACTACTCCCCGGCCCTCGTGCTTCTATGGGAAGGTTTCTATAGTTCCCGCTCCGTTTTTGTACTTTTGTCTCTTGTGACTGCTGCCGCCTGTGACTAACTGCAGCGGACACATGAGAAGACGTCATTATAGAAGACTAATAGGATGTGACTGTGCCCGAGAGGTGACTCCTCCATAGAGGATCTTGTTGTGGGAGATAATCTGCTGACGGACTCCTCTGTTGAGGATCATGGCGTCTGCCGTCAGCGCCTTGTCTTGTAATGCGGGTTATTTCCAATTGTCAGATTTCTGGAAGGCGATGAAGGGGAGGACACGAGCACGATCACCCAGCAGGACATAGCGGATGTGGTGGACATAACGAGCGCGTCGAAGGTGAGGATCTGACCCCCATCACCGCTGCTGCCTCCTCGTGGTTTATCCACCCCCTTTTCACATATTCATCTGTTTAATTTGCAGCACTTCACCCTCAGCCTGAACCAGTTTGGTCCTTACAGAGTTAATTACTCCCGGAACGGAAGGTGAGCAGCCGCTGACTACGACTCCCATTCTCCTACATCGGTTCCTGTATGTTCTGTCATTACTCCTGTCCTCCATCCCTCAGACATCTCCTCCTGGCCGGGCAGCGGGGTCACGTCGCCTCCATGGATTGGCATACCAAGAAACTCCTCTGTGAGATGAACGTGATGGAAACGGTCAACGACGTCAGGTGATTCCTCCGGGTCTGGAGCCTTTCTGTGATTTTACCACCATTACAGACCACACGGCGATGGGCAGCAACGCGGGAATGGCAGGAAAAACATAGAAGGGACTTCAGTTCTCTAGTGAAAAATACACTGTGACCATTGCGCATATCCCATCCCAACAGGAATAAGTGTTATACCCTCCATTTTTAGTGATTAGTGGGATCCCAGCGGTCAGACCCCATAACTTACACATACGTGGATTATGAGCCTTCACCAATATATATTACAGCACACAAAACACTCAGCAAAACAGCGGCATTGTGCGAATGGCGACCGATAAAAATCTATGGTAGAAGCTTTATCTGTGGTAGATGATTGATGGTGGCCCCCAATCATTAGGTTATAGCGTACCCCAGTCTTATGTCTCCACTATAAGATAGGTGATTGCCTCCCCTGGTGTTGGTCGGCGGTCCTCTTGGGTTTGCCTCGTTTGTTCCCTAGTTTTGTGTCTGCTCCTCTCTCAGGTGGCTGCACTCTCACACCATGTTCGCCGTGGCTCAGAAGAAGTGGCTGTACATCTACGACAGCCTCGGCGTGGAGCTGCACTGCATCAAGAAGTTCAATGACGTCTTACGTATGGAGTTCCTGCCGTATCACTTCCTGCTGGCGACTTGTGTAATAAGGCTTTCCTTCACTTCATCCTTTATGTTCTTGACACTTTAGGTTTTGATGCAATTATCTGTAGATTGTCTGAACTTTTTTTTTTATCACTCTTTGTTTTCAGTGTTTCCTTGCTGTCATTGAATGAAGACATTTATCGTCTACATTCAGAGACTGAGATACAGTGCGTCTATAATTGGCTCCTTAAACGACAGCTCTGAGCGTCAGTAGGAGCATTTTTCGGCCTCTGAGTGTAAACAGTATGGCCATTCACTGACAGCAATAAGAGATATTGAAAAAAGTATAATAAAAAGTTGTAGAATGAGCCCTGTACACGGAAAACTGTGCAGTGATATCACAAACATGGAGACAGTCTTCTCCTGAAAAGTTCTATAGTTTGACTTTCCCTGTAATGTAGGAATAAGATTTTTTTTGTTTTTTTTTAACCCTAAAGATGCCCGGTCTTGTGCCGGAGTGAGAGAAGAGATGAGCTCTGTACACACTTATCTGCAGTAATGACAGACACCTGTAGGACTACAACCCCCAGTTTCTAAAAACCCAACGCTAGAAAACTGAAAAAAGGTCAAAAGATCAGAATATGGTAACAGTATTAAAAAAAACATTATTAAATATACAGGTGGGTATGTCGTGGCTGAAAGTAGACTGGCACACACACAGAATGTTAAAAATGTTTCTAATGTTTCTGTGTGAAGTTGAGCCACATGACGCGGGTCCCTGCTGACCTCTGGGTTTTCCTACATCCGGTTTCGGCATCATTTACCAGGTGGCCAATAATTGGCTGCTGGTGGTTTGCAAACTCCCTGTCTCCGTTATGATGCTTCCCTCTGACGAAGGGATAAACCGAAACGCGCGTCGGGGTGGGTGCCACACTATCTGGTTGAACCTATGAAGGTATATTGATACTTTTTTATTTACTTTATACACTTAAGGGTATGCCACACTAAACAACATCGCTAACGGGATCGCTAAAAAACGTCACTATTTAGCGATCCCGTTAGCGATGTTGTTGTGTGCGGCATGCAGCAAAGACGTGGCCCCTGCTGTGATCTCGTCCGTCGTCCTGATCGTTCCGGACCCTATTCTGATCGTCGGCGTCCCGCTGGGTAAGTATATATCGCTGAGTGTGGCACCTTTTCTTAGCGATTTAGCGGTACTTTTGTACCGCTAAAGTCGTTAAGGAGATCGCTAACCGCGATAGCGTCCTTAACGACATCGCTAAATGTGGCCGACACTAGCGATATTGTAAACGATCCCGCTAGCGATCTCATTAGTATGCGACGCTAACGAGATCGTTAGCGGGATCGTGTAGTGTGGCAGTACCTATAGTTTCTGTGTGTTCCACCATGTTTATTACATGCGATAACGGTCTATTATGCGTTGTCCTGGCAGGTTCACTACACATACAGTCTATCCCTATAAGATACACTTGTAGGCCTTCATTGTCAGTGGAATAGTGTTTTGTTAGATGGTCCGTTGTGAGACCACTACTTTATTGTATTGCCCTCTGCACCATTAATGTTGTCTCACAAGTTCTACTCTTTCATCTTCACCAGTCAATATAGTAATATCATTTGTGAGTCGACTGTTTTTCCTATTCCATTGTCCTCACACTTCCTATATTAGGGTTTTATACAGTCTCAGTATTTGTGAGTCGACTCCTTCTCCTGCTTCCATTGTCCGCACCTATTTTCGTTCTGTCTGTATAAGTCTGTGGTGTATGTTTGCATTGCTGTGTACATTTGCGGTGACTTACCTAATGTCATTGTCCTCTCGCTAGTACAATCTGCCTTCTCCCTAATCTCCTCTTTGGTGCAGACATTTACAGTGCTGCCATTATAGCACACATTGTGTATTTACATCAGGTGATTTGCATTTAGCCCTTCATTATAGGATATTTCTATCGGAGGCATTGCACATACAATTACTTGTTACTTAGAAGCTTCCACATCTATTTTTCTTACTATTCATTTTATGGTTATATTTTTTAACGTTGTGTGCACCGGTCTCCTTTCAGCCACCACATACCTACTTGTATATTTAAAAAGGTTTTGTGATATTTTCACCATATTTTGATCTAATGACTTTTTCATTTCTTTAGTTGTTTTTTTATGTTATCCTGATTATGCAATCTACATGTATTTTCGCTTTATATGATAGTGACAGACCTATGTAATTCGCCATCATACGATACGCGGATTCTCTCCATGTTCTCCTTGTTCCCTTTGCCTGACCCCCAGTTTCTGCAGTATTTCTGCGCATCCTCGTAGATCATTCCTATGATCTCACGATCCCGGTGTGACCTTTATTCCAGAGCTCCACAGGATTCCTTCAGTATTTGGACGTCTCTGTCGGAAAAGAAATCGCAGCCACTTGTGTGAAAGCCGGAAGACTGAACGTCATGTGCCAGAACCCGCACAACGCCGTCGTCCACCTCGGCCATCACAACGGTATGGTGTCACCGCTGCGCCCAATCGCTCTGGGTGTAATGAATCATTCTGCGACTTTCTGATGTATTTATCGTTATTGACGAGGGGAGATCTCTGCTGCCGGACAATGAATGGGACCTGCTCATCTACATTTACACCTGCCTATGGAGGCTTTTTTTTCTTCTTAAATGCATTCATTTTGGGCTAGAAATAACTTTTGCAATCTGGTTTCATTGTACTTTCCATCACAGGGACGGTCTCTCTCTGGAGCCCGACTATTAAGGAGCCTCTAGTGAAGATGTTGTGTCATAATGGAGCCGTCCGGGCCCTGAGCATCGACAAGACTGGGATGTAGGTGGAAGCTGCCCGTTTCCTGACAACCCTCTCACCTTGTGCCGCTTACTATGACAATTTCCTCTTTTCTCGGACAGGTACATGGCATCTTCAGGCACAGATAGGAAGATGACAATCTATGACCTTCGAACCTACCGTCCTCTGCAGTCGTGTCTCCTACCCTCGGCGCAGGGTCTCTGTGCCATAGTCAGAGAGGGCTGCTGGCTGCAGGAGTTGGTAACGTGGTGCAGGTAAGTTATTGAAGCTTAAAGGGGTGCTGCTATGTCATCACAGATATGGCGTATCCCCAGGAGCCTGCCTGGCAGCTTCGGAACCTCTTTTCCGATGAGTCGGGTCTTCTCATCATTCATCCATAAGATATCCATGCTGCTCGCCACCCTGGTTCCTGGCACCCTGATCCCATTGACCCCAGTCCTCTTATTTTTCTCTGTTATTTTATGGGTTTTATATTGTAAAAACATTTTGCAAACAAATTAAAGAAACTTTCTGCTTTTGAGGCGTCTGTGTGACTTGTGTTTCGGCTGACTTCTACAATCTGCGTTTCCTCAGGTTTATAAGGACACGCACCTCTCCGCTCCGCGCTCCCCGTACATGTGTCTCTCGGTGAAGGCTCCGATCCACGGGCTGCAGTTCTGCCCCTATGAAGATGTCCTGGGTATCGGCCATGGAGGAGGCTTCACTAGCATGATTGTGCCAGGTCAGAGTCACCTCTTCATCTCGGTCTTTCCACTTCGCACTATGTCTCTTGCATCCTAAGAATCCTCCTCTATCTTCTTACAGGTGCGGGAGAAGCAAACTTCGATGGTCTGGAGTGTAACCCATATGAAACCAAGAAGCAGCGACAGGAATGGGAGGTCAAGGCTCTGCTGGAAAAGGTAACGTCCTGGGAGCGTGGAAGAACCTCGTTCTGTGAGGATTAGGGTCATAATGACTTCGTACATCCATGGTCTTGTGAGCCCCGAACTGACGAGCGATCGTTACATCCCTCAGATTCAGCCTGAGCTCATCACTCTGGATCCCACTCAGCTCGGAGAGGTCGATAACATCACTATGGAGCAGAAGCGCAAGGAACAAGTGGAACGCATGGTAAGAAGACTTTGCTTTATCCCTTAAGGCCTTCTCCATTGTAGACACGTTATGTAACACGCGCCCCCCCCAGTGATTACACCCCGTATCCATGGTCTTCAGCCTCGTCACCCGCTACTTATACAGACGTATAGATTATATTGTGCATACAGGTAGTGGCCTCTAATCGCAGATAATGGAACTGGCCCCTGATGTCCTCCATCAACTCCTCTTCATACACTTGGACGGCGTCTAGTCTCCTGCACCCGTGTCGTCTTACATTGTTTCTTTCCTCAGGGCTTTGATCCTTATGAGAAGACTCGCTTTGCTCCTCGCCGTAAACTAAAAGGTCGGAGTTCAACTGGGAATGTGCTGAAGCGAAAGAAGAAAGTGGCGATCCAGGAGAAGAGGGTGAGTGTTGCTGGCCGACGGCATCATATGCGTCGGCCACAGGCTCCACTTATTTACTGCCTTTATACATCATGGACACATCCTCCAGCATCATTCTATGGAGCAGCCCCCGATGTCCTGCTGAGAAGTCCCTGGGGTCTTGCGCTTTGTACACTATGAGCCAGAAGCTACTCCGGACGATCAGCCCTGGCATCTTATAATACAATTTATTTTTCTATGTATTATTTCTCGATCATTGCAGAGAGAGAAAAAACTTTGCTTGAGAATTTTCAGATCGGAGACGCTTTTTATCTCTTCATCCGGTATCTTTTTTGTTATTCTGCTTTCACAGGCCGAGATCAAAAAGAGTATAGAGGAACGAGAGACGGCGAAGAGCAACAGCGACGCGACAGAAGTCCAGCATGGGCCGAGGTCCACCCTGGACCGATTCAAGAAGTGACGCCCCCATGCCTGCTGAGGACACTTTACTGTCTGGGGTTGGGTGGGAATGTGGTCATCCCCCCAAAAAAACTAATTATGACCTTTCTGTTCAGAGACTCTGTGAGAAGATCTGATAGATGAAGCTTCACCGTCCCCTCTGTATATATGTTTTATATTTCATATCCATCATCCTGCGATTCACAGAAACTCGGGGACAAATAAAGAATATGGAAAAATGTTTATTAAGATACGTAATTGATACAGGACAAGTCACACAAAGCACAAGATACAGAGACCATGATTAATGGAAGACAGTACCTGGAGTATAAGAAACCTTACTGATCCCGGATCGACCTCATGTGGAATAATAGAAACCTGGCCAGACCCGGAACGACCCCACAAGAAGTAATATAAATATCATACCACCCCATGAGCAATAATGAGAAACTGTACTGATCCCGTATTGACCTCATGTGAAATAAAAGAAACCTTACCAAACGGGGACAGACCCTGTAGGGAGTAATATAAACCTCCAAATCTCATACCAACCCCGCGTGGAATAATAGAAACCTTACTGATCCCATACAGACCCCGCGTGGAATAATAGAAACCTTACTGATCCCATACAGACCCCGCGTGGAATTGAAACCTTACTGATCCCGTATTGACCCCGCATGGAATAATAAAAACCTTACTGATCCCATACAGATCCCATGTGGAATAATAGAAACCTTACTGATCCCATACAGACCCCGCGTGGAATAATAGAAACCTTACTGATCCCATACAGACCCCGCGTGGAATAATAGAAATCTTACTGATCCCATAGAGACCCCCCATGGAATAATAGAAACCTTACTGATCCCATAGAGACCCCGCGTGGAATAATAGAAACCTTACTGATCCCGTATTGACCCCACGTGGAATAATAGAAACCTTACTGATCCCATAGAGACCCCCCATGGAATAGTAGAAACCTTACTGATCCCGTATTGACCCCGCGTGGAATAATAGAAATCTTACTGATCCCATAGAGACCCCCCCATGGAATAATAGAAACCTTACTGGTCCCGTACAGACCCCACTTGGAATAATAGAAACCTTACTGATCCCATACAGACCCCGTGTGGAATAATAGAAATCTTACTGATCCCATACAGACCCCGCATGGAATAATAGAAACCTTACTGGTCCCGTACAGACCCCACGTGGAATAATAGAAACCTTACTGATCCCATAGAGACCCCCCCATGGAATAATAGAAACCTTACTGGTCCCGTACAGACCCCACGTGGAATAATAGAAACCTTACTGATCCCATACAGACCCCGCATGGAATAATAGAAACCTTACTGGTCCCGTACAGACCCCACGTGGAATAATAGAAACCTTACTGATCCCATACAGACCCCGTGTGGAATAATAGAAACCTTACTGATCCCGTATTGACCCCACGTGGAACAATAGAAATCTTACGGATCCCATACAGACCCCACGTGGAATAATAGAAACCTTACCAAACCCGGACCGACCTCGAAGAGAGTAAAATAAACCTCCCAAATCTCATAGCAACCCTATGAGGAATAATAGAAACCTTACTAATTTCGTACCAACCACACAAGGAGTGTCTACACCTCCCAAATCCTGGACGACCCCCATGATACATTTTCATCAGTGCAGAACACACAAGATGGAGAATGAGCTGACAGCAGGAAGAGCGGCTGCCATGTGGCTAATGCACTGATCATGGGGTGTTATTCCTTCCCCTCTGAAATCTATATATTTAGTAGCACAGTAAATGCACATAAGCAGCTTTATGGATTTTTTTTTGTCCCATTGAAAAATATACATATATTTCTGTAGTAAACTGGTACCAGTACCCAATGCTACGCGTCACTGGGGCCGATTATTAATACATTACTCTGTAGAAATTGTGACCTCATGAATATGTTCAGACCCAACATCATATATTATAATAAGAGCAGAATGATCCCGCACAGTAATATCAGCACTATACAGACCGTGTAAGACGTCACAGGGAGGAGAGAAATCCTCCATTATCACCAGACACAACAGCTGAAGATTTGTTAACGCGGCTCCATAATAAGTGGAAATCTTAGATTACAGTGTAACAGTCACTATGTGCCCTGACGGCAAATGGGGGGGCTATATAACAGGGCGGGCACACATGCTAAAGAGGTATTCTCAAGTTTGAAAGGTATCGCAAGGGGATAACTTTCCGATCTCTGGGACCCCACAGATCCCTAAAATCGGAGCTGTAAAGAGCCTTGGTTGAATGGAGCGCTGGTCGATGATGTGCGCCATTGTTATAGAAGTGCTGACGACCAGACGGGCACTTAACTATCTCTGGCGGTCCCGTTTCCCTTCAAGTGTCTGTGTACCAAACAGTGCAGCAGCCGCTGTGTGCATCAACATACAGTCCTAGCCAAAAATGTTGGCACCCTTGAAATTGTTCCACAAAATTGAGTATTTTCCTAGAAAATTATTGCGATTGCACACGTTTATTTCCTGTGTGTGTATTGGAACAAAAAAAGGCAAATTGGACGTAATTTCACACAAAACCCCCAAAATGGGCCAGATAAAATTGTTGGCACCCTGTACGTAATATCTGGTTGCACACAAACCCCCTATGCAACGCACCCGGAGGTGACGCCGGCCACTGTCCCCTGCATGCGTCATACTGCGTCATTCCTCAGGATGGAAGGGGATGTTTCTGCCTCCTAAGCCGCTCTGCTTGCATATGGTCAATGGACGATCTTGCAACCACTTCAGCCTCCTGTGGGCAGAGCAGTTGAGAGGGGAACTTAAAGCGCGCGCTCCAGCCCTGCCGCACTGGGGGTTGGGGAAGAAGTATCCGGAATCCCCAGGGACTGTAGGTCTCCCTCCAAGGACAGCGGGAAGAGAGGTTCCGCCTTTTAAACCTGTAGGTTTCCGGTCCTTCATGGTGGATCCTCTCATATGGTGCTGACATGCGGATGGGAAAAACTGAGATCAAGGTCTTCCTATAACCATCCACAAGCTTCTTACACCTCTCAGCTGGAATTTTGGACCATTCTTCTTTTGCAAAATGCTCCAGGTGTCTCATATGTGAAGGTGCCTTCTCCCAACAGCAATTTTAAGATCTCTCCACAGGTTTTTAATGGGATTTAGACCCGGACTCTTTGATACCACTTTAAAACTCTCCAGGGCTTTGTTTCCATCCATTTCTGAGGACTTCTTGATGCATGTTTGGGGTCATTGTCCAGCTGAAAGACCCATAACCTAGGACGTTAACCCAGCTTTCTGACATTGGGCACTGTATCGCACACAGTCAAGGCATCTGGCAGCCAAGGCAGCAAAACAAACTCAAAACATCTTTGAACCTCCACCATATTTGACTGTAGGTGCTGTGTCCTTTTCTTTCCAGGCTTCATTCCGTTTTTGGTAAACAGTAGAATGATGTGCTTTACCAAAAAGCTCTATCTTTCATTTGTCCACAAGACACTTTCCCAGAAGGATTTTGGCTTAGGCTGGGTTCATATTGCGCTAGGGCAGTCCGTTAGACGGACTGCGTTACACCACGGTGTAACACAGTCCGTTAACGCAGCCATTGACCCCCACTGTCGGGCGCATCACGACGCATGCTGTAAAGCGGCATGCGTTTGCGATGTGCCGTCATTCAGTGACGGAGCCTTGGACGCGGGCTGCAGCGTCTGGGCTCCGTCACCGCTAGCACAGATGAATCTTCTGCTGATTCATCTGTGCTGGCGGGGATAGCATAACGCGATCGCGTTATGCTATACCGTTACCAGCCCGTCAACGCTATGTGTTGAACGGGATGGTAAAACATAATGTGAACCTAGCCTTACACATATTTTTATGTCTCTGTGTCAGCAGTGGGGTCCTCCTGGGTCTCCTGCCATAGCGTTTTATTTCATTCACATGAATTTCTTTGGATCTTGATTGGGGCTGCTTATCCACCATCCAGAATATCCTGCTTTGCAATCTTTCATCATTTTTTTCTGTTGCAAACCATAGACAAAAAAACATCAAGATCTCTGGAGATGGACTTGTAATTTTGAGTGCTGCTATTTTACAACAATTTTGGTTCTTAAGTCCTCAGACAGTTCTCTTCTCCTCTTTCTGTTCTCCATGCAGGTGAGTTTGAATGAGCATCACATGCTTGAAACAAAGTTGTTTACCCACAATTTTGGAAAGTTGCTAGCAATTTTGGCAGGCCCATTTTTGGGGTTTTGTGTGGAATTATGTCTAGTTTGCCTTTTTTTTCTCTTTTTTGTGTTGTTCCAATACCCACAAAGGAAATAAACGTGTGTATAACAAAACGTGTGCAATTACAATAATTTTCTGGGAGAAATACTTCATTTTCTGAAACAACTTTAAGGGTGTCGACACTTTTGGCCATGACTGTATAAGTATAATCTACAGCAACAGTGCAGTTTACATTTCACACATCCGATGTTTGAAGACAGCTCACGGCAGCTGCTGCGCTCTCTGGTTGCACAGAATACAGTCACAGCGGTGCACTTGTTCACACTTGCTTTTTCCTGTTTGGAGGTGCTGTGCAGGTTTAGGTTTTTGTCCCTTTGTACCTCTGGCCTCATATTTTGTTCTGATGCTCGCTGCCTTTCTGTTGTAATACTGCTTTACCCCCATGCGTCACACAATATTCACAACACAACAGATTTGTTGCAAATGTTTCTGTAACTGATAAGTGAATTTGGCGGCAGAGCGTGGATTTCTGGAGTAAATCTGTGTGTGAACACAGCCTCTATATAATCCACTGATCATACAATGTATCCCTAAATGTACAATTACACAGTGCGAGTGCCCGCCGAATATTTCTCCCGAATATCCCCCATCCTCTGGAATTCCACGCCTCAACATGTACGATTATCCACCACCCTTGGATCCTTCAGACGGAACCTGAAAACCCATCTCTTCAGGAAAGCCTACAGCCTGCAATAACCATTTGCCTCGCTGCCACCACCCGAGCTGCGCCTCGCCGCCACCACCCGAGCTGCCGCCTCGCCGCCACCACCCTAGCTGCCGCCACGCCGCCACCACCAGAGCTGCCACATCGCGCCACCACAGAGCTGCTGCCACCACCAGAGCTGCCGCACCCCCGACCTTCTGTTTCTTCCCCATTATCCCGTAGAATGTAAGTCCGCAAGGACAGGGTCCTCTCCCCTCTGTACCAGTCTGTCATTGTAAATTTGTTTACTGTAAACGATATCTATAACTTTGTATGTAAACCCTTCTCATGTACAGCACCATGGAATTAATGGCGCTATATAAATAAATAAAATAATAATAATAATGAAGCATGGTGAAGAATTCTGTTCCCTCCAGATAGGGGTCCGTCCTCAGTGAACCCCGTCTCCTCCCTGCTCCACAAGCTGCCCAAATAATCTGCAGTACAGCAATGCCAGTGAGGGGCACCAGCGGTTCTCTGCCTCCTTCAGCATATTCCACGCCTCCTGCATGCCCTTCGGCGTCATCCCATGAGAGTTGAACATTGTTCGATAGCAGCAGGTGCTGTGTGGCACGGACATGGATCCTGACATTTTTGCAACATGTCTGGGAGCGATTCCAGCCGCGTGGGCCAAGATCCCGACATACACATCCTCCACTGCCAGCCACGGGCCACTCCTGACCTGCTGTAGGAGAAGAGCAGCGGCTTCGTGAGACAAGATGTAGCCGGTGCCACTGCAGTAAGGAGGGAAATAGTTACCTCCATACAATTCCTCCGACACGTAATGCCGACTGTCGGGGTCCCGGTATGGGCTCACGTGCCAGTGCAGCCGCCCCATGTACTGGAGACCACTCACCCTTCTTAAGAACTGAGTCAGAAACAATGTGTTGACAAAAACGTCGTCGTCGGTCTTGAGTAGGTACTTGGTGCCGTGGCATTTCTCCAGTGCCCACGTCAGCCCTGTGATGGTTTTTAGCGTCAGGTTCCGGTAGGAGTCTGTGAAGTTGGCTTGGATGATGTCTCTATGTGTCACCGCCTCGTGTATCAAAGCCGCCCTTTCATCCGGTGACTTGGGTACGGCCAGGACGAAGAGTGTGAGGGAAGAGGAGGCGGTGGAAGAAGTGAGGCTCCCCCACGTTTGACGGATCGCATCCCTTCTGTCTCTATGGGAAGGTGAACTGGACACCAAGATCAGTAGAAATGGAGGTGAGGAGCAGGCACTGGCGGGAGAAAATAGGAATGGGGGTATGGGAACGTTCAAGACTTGAGGAGCAGACACATGAGAAGGTGTGTAGTAAAAGAAGGAAAGAAACCCAGAGAGGAACTCTTCCAGATATCCCGAGACACTGAGGAAAAAGATCAGAGAGAGTATAAGGAAGATAAGCGGCCAACGATGGTGCCGGCGGTGGATGAACAGCAGGCGAAGGAAGGCGGCATTACACAGGAACATGATGGCGTCTTCTCAGATATCACAGATCGGATGTGGAATAATTATTACTGCAACATGGTGCAGCCGAGGTCATCACCCAGCGATAGCAGAGCTCAGGAGACGTCCTCATGTAGTAATAGTGGAGCCCAGGAGATGTCCTCATGTAGTCATAGTGGAGCCCAGGAGATGTCCTCATCTAGTGATCGCGGAGCCCAGGAGAAGTCCTCATGTAGTAATAGTTGAGCCCAGGAGATGTCCTCATGTAGTTATAGTGGAGCCCAGGAGATGTCCTCATGTAGTCATAGTGGAGCCCAGGAGACGTCCTCATGTAGTGATAGCAGAGCGTAGGAGACGTCCTCATGTAGTCATAGTGGAGCCCAGGAGATGTCCTCATCTACTGACAGGGCAGTCTAGGAGACATCCTCATGTAGTGATCGCGGAGCCCAGAAGATGTCCTCATGTAGTGATAGCGGAGCGCAGGAGACGTCCTCATCTAGTGATAGCGGAGCGCAGTAGACGTCCTCATCTAGTGTTAGCGGAGCGCAGGAGACGTCCTCATGTAGTCATAGTGGAGCGCAGGAGACGTCCTCATGTAGTGATAGCAGAGCCCAGGAGACGTCTTCATGTAGTCATAGCGGAGCGCAGGAGACGTCCTCATGTAGTCATAGCGGAGCGCAGGAGACGTCCTCATGTAGTCATAGTGAAGCCCAGGAGACGTCCTCATGTAGTCATAGTGGAGCGCAGGAGATGTCCTCATGTATGATAGCAGAGCGCAGGAGACGTCCTCATGTAGTGATAGCAGAGCGCAGGAGACGTCCTCATGTAGTTATAGCAGAGCGCAGGAGACGTCCTCATGTAGTCATAGTGGAGCCCAGGAGATGTCCTCATCTAGTGACAGGGGAGCCCAGGAGACATCTTTAACTAGTAACAGCAGAGCGCAGGAGACGTCTTCAGCCAGTAATAGCGGAGCTAAGAGACGTCCTCATCAAGTGACAGCGGAGCCCAGGAGGAGACATCCTCATCTAGTAATAGTGGAGCCCAGGAGACGTCCTCAGCCTCATGCGATCAGTCCTGGGAGTCGCACACGGAGAATGGCGTCGAGCTCTGCTGAAAAACACAGAAACAGGGTCAGTGACCGCACATAACGCTTTCTTCGCATGTCCATTTTTTGTGTCCTTATGCAGTTCACCGCAGTTCATCATGTCGCTCGCAGTGAAGTGTGGGAACGCAACTACATTGACCAGCGGTGAACTCTATGGTGTCACCACTCGTCACTGTCGCTCGCAGCACCTCATTGTATCCTGCTCTTCAGCCTGGACGATCGCATCTTGGCACAGTCCAGGTTGTAAAGCAGTTATCTCTGGGATAGATTACGGCGTGGGACAGTATGTCGGACAGGTGAGGGATATGGTGGGTTATTATTTCTGTTTTTGTTTACAGGCGATAAGGGCTGAAATGGAATGGTCGCAAGGGGAGTATAACTGTGTTTTTTATTTTTCCATAAATGTGTTAAACAGGGAGTTTTCTATTATTTCAAATAAAGGACTTTATATTATTCTTGTGTCTTTATTTACAATATGACTATGGGGTTAGTAATGGATAGGTGTCTTATAGAGCTTCTCCATTACTAATCCGTGGGCTTGATGTCACCTGACAATACAAAGGCGACATCAACCCTACAAACAATAACCCCACTTGCCACTACTACAGGGTAAGTGGGAAGAGCGGATAAAGTGCCAGAATTATCATCTTATCAATGCGCCATTTCTGGGGTTGCTGAGTGCTGTTGTTGCCCGTGTACTCAAATGTAAAGAAATAGTAACACAAGTGTTTAAACAAATAATAACTTACAAAAGTATGCCCGGTCACCTGGATAGACGCCCACCCCAACGACATGTTTTGGCACGTTGCCTTTGTCATTTGAGTCCTGGTCCTTACGTTTACCATTGGCATTCTAACACCTATGTGGTGTCTTATTGGTATACCCTTAACTTGTTCACTACCTGGTATTTGCACCACTATTACCCTTATATATTATTGATCTCTTATGCACTTTATCTGTGTTTGACACAATTTTGTGTTTTACAATACATGTACATGCACTTTCTTATTATCTAATAATTGATCGATTTTTATGATGTGATTTTTTTATTCCCTTTTATTCACTATGTTGCTGTAGGTATACCCTGTATATATTATCCGTCCTGGATAGTTCTGCCCCTTTTTCATGTATTGATTTTATTGTGTACTATTTGTTCTCCCTATTATCTGCCTGGTATATTAATAAACTTTATATTTTATATTCCATTCATGGGACGTATGGTTGATGTTTTTTTCTTGCGGTGTGGTTGTTAACCTTCCGACTGTCTTAGTTGCTTTTATTGTCCATTTGGTCAGTGGGTGACGTCTTACTGAATACTATAATGTTTTTATCCCTATCCATTATATTTATTTTGCCCCACTGAATTCTTCTCTTTTATACGTTGTTTTTTTTTATATTCGATGTGCCGTCACTGCCTCCTAAATGTATTAATGCAAGACTGTATAAAATGCAAAAGTATCGGAAGCGTTTCTGAATCACTCCCATGGCGCCAGTAGGGCGAGCGCAGGTAAAGGCCGACCAGGTCCGGACATGGACATTACAGATCTGACGTGGTGGCTCAAAGAATTGATCAATTGTTTGCTAAATGTCTCATTTTAAAGTACAGTTAGAAATTAATATGTGCAAATGCACTTTATGTATTGTGTGCTGACCATAGGCAGCGTTGGCTTCGCCCCTTTTTTGTTTGTTACTGGTTTGTGGCTGACCAGCACTGTTTGCCGTGCGCGCTGGGTCATGCACGCCATTCTTTCTGTCTTTATTGTGATTGATCTAGGCTGCTGTACACACATACAGCAGCCCTGCCCTGCCCTGCCCTGCCCCGCCCTGCCCTGCCCTGCCCTGCCCCGCCCCAGGCTCTATTTCATTATGCACCTGTGTCTGGGCCTGTTTCACCCTTCCTCTGTGGTTGCTGGTTTGGCAGTGTGGAAGTCAGATCTGATATGTCCATCTCCGGACCTGGTCGGCCTTTACCTGCGCTTGCCTTACTGGCGCCATGGGAGTGATTCGGAAATATTTCAGGTAGTTTTACATTTTATGCAGTCTTGCTTTTAGGCTATGTGCACGCGTTGAGGATTTTTCACGTTTTTTTTAGCATTTTTGCTGCGGTTTTCTGCTGAAAAAACGCATGCATTAAGCATCCTATCATTAGAATGCATTCTGCATTTTTGTGCACATGCTGCATTTTTTTCCGTGAAAGAAGCGCATCGCGTAAAAAAATGCAGCATGTTCATTCTTTTTCCGGAATCGCGGCAATTCCGCATCCATAGGAATGCATTGAACCGCTTACTTTCCGCATGTGGCTATGCCCACCATGTGCAAAGTGAGCGGTTCATGTGCGGATGGTACCCAGGGTCTGGAGGAGAGGAGACTCTGCCCTGGGTACCATATCCCTGGTAAAACAATAATTAAAATAAAAAATCGTGATATTCTCACCTTCCGGCTCCTCAGCGACGCTCCCGGCCAATTCCGTTCCCAGGCGTCCTTAGCGACAATGACCCCAGATGACGTAGCGGTCTCGCATGATGCTACGTCATCTGGGGTCATTGTCGCTAAGCACTCCTGGGAACTGGATTGGCCGGGAGCGTCGCTGAAGAGCCGGAAGGTGAGAATATCACGATTTTTAATTTTTTTATTATTTTTAACACTAGATCTTTTTACTATTGATGAGGCATAGGCGGCATCAATAGTAAAAAGCTCCTCACACTTGTCAAACACTATGTGTGACTCGTGTGACCAACCTGTCAATCAGTTTTCCAAGCGATGCTAATTACGCTTGCAAAACTCTAGTTTTTAGCGGGAATACGCATACCTATAAAATGCGTATTTCCCGCGGCAGGGAGATGCGGGGGAAATTTCTGCGGCAATTCTCCTACGTGTGCACATAGCCTCAATGCATTTAAGAGGCCGTAATGGCACAGCGAATTATAAAAAACGTAGAGTAGGACTGCCCCACATGAGAATGCCTTGGCGTGGCGGGGTGGCTCAAAGAATTGATCAATTGTTTGTTAAATGTCTCATTTTAATGTACGGTTAGAAATCAATATGTGCATATGCACTTTATGTATTGTGTGCTGACCATAGGCAGCGCTGGCTTCTCCCCTTTTTTACCAAAATGTATTGTCCCTTGTCCCAGATAATTAACATCAGCCCCCAGCTGTCGGCTTTCCCTCTGCTGGTTATGAAAATTACGCAGGAGCCCACGCCATTTATTTATTTTACACAAGATGTACACAGCTGCTGCCGAGTACAACTCGCATCATTGTCTGGTCGCACTGATTTCAGGGAGACCAGGCGACAATGATGACAGCTGACTTCAGCCGGTACGTGTCACATGGAAGGCACACGGACCACATACCTCACCAGCACTGTTTTTTCCTGTACAGGAATCACCACGATGTGTGAGGGACTAAGACACAGAAAAACCAAGAAAGAGAAGATCTGACTCCCTGCACGGCCGTCCTCAGGACAAGATGAGCACAAGAGTCTCCTGAAATACTCTGTGCTGCCGAGTACCTCGCCCCTCTCCATACTGAAGACCTCATTTATATCCAGACTCTGACGTCTCGATCAGAATCACATCCAGCTGCAAGTGACCAAAACCGATGATTCACATCCGACATTTAGGCCGGCGTCACACTGGCGACAGAATCGGACGACTGCAATGCGATGAAATATCGCATTGCAGTCGGACCTATGTTAATCTATGGAGCAGCTCCCAGTATCAGATTTTTTGTGGTCCGTTTTAAACGTCCGTGTACAATCGCAGCATGCTGCGACTGTCACCGATTGTGGGTCGACTATCGCCAATGCAAGTCTATGGGAGCGATGAAAAATCGGATTACAAACGGACCGCACGTGTGACTTGCGATTAAATCGCATCGGTGTCCTTTAGAAAAGCCGGCAATTCATCCCCGGCTATACTGTAAAATCACACTGACAGCTTTATTAAAGAATAGAAAGAATAGATATACACACATAGAATACATATATATATATATACATGTCATTGTGACATGTATATATACATATATTTATAGTTCCTAGACTTCTACATACTGTTATAGCCGCTAATTCAATTGCCGGGTTTTGTGAAATCACAGAAGCCGACATGAAATGATACATTGTTTCCACACATTTAACCATGTCATTTCCTGTATTTTGATATTTGTTTAGAACTTACAATTACATGAGTGTATTTGTGCAAAATTTCAGACATGTAGGGGTTAATTAAAGGTGTAATTTCGTTGAAAAAAAATGCGTGGGCTCCCGCTGTATTTTCTCCACCAGACAGACAAAGCAAGCGAGTGGGGGCAGATAATAACAGCCTAGGGAGGGTACATTTTTTGTGCCCCCCCGGCTACTAACATCTGCCCCCAGACACCCCAGAAAGGGCAAATCTATAATTAGATTCGCCCTTTCTGGCACTTTGCCCGTCTATTCCCATTGCCCTGTAGCGGTGGCGAATGGGTTAATAATCTCACCTTACTGTCACCTTGCAATTGAAAGGTGACCTTAAGGTAGGTTAATAATTGAGAGCTGTCAATTAGATAACTATCAATTATTAATCCTATTGAAGTAAATAAAAAACACACACACACTTTAAGAAAAAATAATTTTAATGAAATAAAAACACATTTTTTTGACCATATTTTATTTTACACTTAATCCGTGCGAAGCCATTGATCTCCTAAAATAAAGAAAAAAAAATAAAACAACATTATTCTTACCTATTCCGCCGATCTGTCACGTCCCACGCTGTAATCCTTCACAAAGGGTTAACTAGCTTTGAGCCAAGCAGTGCAAGTAATCCTGCATGCTCAGCTCAAAGCTCCTGAATGAATAAGTTCCTCTCCTGGCGACAGGAGAGGATGTGTTTCATGAATGAAGCTTAATTGATTGTGTCCACTTTCCCTTTAGGTCAGGTCACTAAAGTTAAATTGCCAATAAATCAATTAAGCTCCATTCATGAATCTATTCCTCTACTTTCGCTGGGAGAGGAACTTATTCATTCAGGGGAATACAGGTCTGAGACAGCATTATTAGCTCTCTGCGACCTGTAACCTGTTAACCCTTTCTGATGGATTACACCGTGGGACCTGACTGTACATCGGATTGGTAAGTATAATTTTGCTTTTTTATTTTATTTTTATTACAGGAAATGGTTTTAGCAGGAAAATAAAATATGGTCAAAAACTGTGTGATTATTTCATTAAACTTCTTTTTTATTAAACTGTGTGTGTTTGATTTTTCTTTCATACAATAGGATTAATAATTGATAGTTGTCTAATTGACAGCTCTCAATTATTAACCTGCCTTAAGGTCACCTTTCAATACTAAGGTGACAGGTGAGATTATTAACCCATTCGCCACCGCTACAGGGCAATGGGAATAGACGGGCAAAGTGCCAGAAAGGGCGAATCTAATTATAGATTTGCCCTTTCTGGGGTGTCTGGGGGCAGATGTTAGTAGCCAGGGGGGGCACAAAAAAAATGTACCCTCCCTAGGCTGTTATTATCTGCCCCCACTCGCTTGCTTTGTCTGTCTGGTGGAGAAAATACAGCGGGAGCCCACGCATTTTTTTTCAACGAAATTACACCTTTAATTAACCCCTACATGTCTGAAATTTTGCACAAATACACTCACTCAAGGTCACCTTGCAATTGAAAGGTGACCTTAAGGCAGGTTAATAATTGATAGCTGTCAATTAGACAACTATCAATTATTAATCCTATTGAAGTAAATAAAAAAACACACACACTTTAAGAATAAATAATTTTAATGAAATAAAAACACACATTTTTTTGACCATATTTTATTTTACACTTAATCCGTGCGAAGCTATTGATCTCCTAAAATAAAGAAAAAAAAATAAAACAACATTATTCTTACCTATTCCGCTGATCTGTCACGTCCCACGCTGTAATCCTTCACAAAGGGTTAACTAGCTTTGAGCCAAGCTGTGCAAGTAATCCTGCATGCTCAGCTCAAAGCTCATGAATGAATAAGTTCCTCTCCTGGCGACAGGAGAGGATGTGTTTCATGAATGAAGCTTAATTCATGAAACTTATTTTTTATTACCCTCCCTAGGCTATTATTATCTGCCCCCACTCGCTTGCTTTGTCTGTCTGGTGGAGAAAATACAGCGGGAGCCCACGCATTTTTTTTCAACGAATTTACACCTTTAATTAACCCCTACATGTCTGAAATTTAGCACACATATACTCATGTAATTGTATGTTTCAAACATATATAAAAATACATGAAATTACATGGTTAAATGTGTGGAAACAATGTATCATTTCATGTCGGCTTCTGTGATTTCACTGAAGCCGGCAATTGAATTAGCGGCTATAACAGTATGTAGAAGTGTAAGAACTATAAATATATGTATATATACATGTCACAATGACATGTATATGTATATATATATATATATATATATATATATATATGTGTGTTCTATGTGTATATATCTATTCTTTTTTTTGTGATTTAAATACTATTCTTTTGGATCCATTATATGTCAGTTTTGCAAGCCTGCGAGAAATTCTCGCAAGTCGGATGAAAATCGGATGTTACAAGGTACACACACATGCGACTAAATCGCATCTTTAAAGGAAAATCGGATGCCAGAAGGATGTGTGATGTTTTTATTTTGATCCGATTGTCGACCGTCTAAAACGGACCGATTTTTTGTGGTTGTGTGTGACTCCGGCCTTACTGCGATTCTCACTAAGTTGCGCTGATTTTTCTCAGAAATATTCTGGCAAAACCCCAGATGTGATCACAGCAGGTGACTGTAACCACAGGTATGCTGTGTGTCACAATGTATCAGCGCAGGTTGTCTGCTGGATACAAGTGTAACAAACCCTCAGCTGTGACAAGATCCGAACAGTAATCTAAATCTAAAGGGCAAACAGTGAATGTCTCCCCTCCAGCAAGCGGAGATCTTACAATGAGCGACTCAAACAAATGAAGAACAACCTGTAACTACACGGAAACCATCGTGATGTGTGTCTGGGAATAATCTCCGCGGCCGGGACAACACCCAGGTCTGATCCAGGCAGAGCGCCACTCCCCATAACCTGCGGCGTGCAAACAGCTCAGGAATGCTGGAGAAACGGGACCAACCCAGCAAGAGGATGAAGAATCGCACGCCTCGGCAAGAGGATGAAGAATCGCACGCCTCGGCAAGAGGATGAAGAATCGCACGCCTCGGCAAGAGCATGAAGAAACGCACGCCCCAGCAAGAGCATGAAGAAACGCACGCCCCAGCAAGAGGATGAAGAATCGCACGCCTCGGCAAGAGGATGAAGAATCGCACGCCTCGGCAAGAGGATGAAGAATCGCACGCCTCGGCAAGAGCATGAAGAAACGCACGCCCCAGCAAGAGCATGAAGAAACGCACGCCCCAGCAAGAGCATGAAGAATCGCACGCCCCAGCAAGAGCATGAAGAATCGCACGCTCCGGCAAGAGCATGAAGAATCGCACGCCCCAGCAAGAGCATGAAGAAACGCACGCCCCAGCAAGAGCATGAAGAAACGCACGCCCCGGCAAGAGCATGAAGAATCGCACGCCCCAGCAAGGCATGAAGAATCGCACGCCCCAGCAAGAGGATGAAGAATCGCACGCCTCGGCAAGAGCATGAAGAATCGCACGCCCCAGCAAGAGCATGAAGAAACGCACGCCCCAGCAAGAGCATGAAGAATCGCACGCCCCGGCAAGAGCATGAAGAATCGCACGCCCCAGCAAGAGCATGAAGAAACGCACGCCCCAGCAAGAGCATGAAGAATCGCACGCCCCAGCAAGAGCATGAAGAATCGCACGCCCACAAGAGCATGAAGATCGCACGCCAGCAGAGCATGAAGAATCGCACGCCTTGGCAAGAGCATGAAGAATCGCACGCCTTGGCAAGAGTATGAAGAATCGCACGCCCCAGCAAGAGCATGAAGAATCGCACGCCCCAGCAAGAGCATGAAGAATCGCACGCCCAGCAAGAGCATGAAGAATCGCACGCCTTGGCAAGAGCATGAAGAAACGCACGCCCAGCAAGAGTATGAAGAAACGCACGCCCCAGCAAGAGCATGAAGAAACGCACGCCCCAGCAAGAGCATGAAGAATACGCACGCCCCGCAAGAGCATGAAGAATCGCACGCCCTGGCAAGAGGCTGAAGAAACGCACGCCCCAGCAAGAGGACGAAGAATCGCACGCCCCGGCAAGAGCATGAAGAATCGCACGCCTTGGCAAGAGCATGAAGAAACGCACGCCCCGAGGCAAGAGAACGCAGCCCCAAGAACAGAACCACGCCCCAGCAAGAGCAGAAGAATCGCACGCCCGGCAAGAGCATGAAGAATCGCACGCCCCGGCAAGAGCATGAAGAATCGCACGCCGGCAAGAGCATGAAGAAACGCACGCCCCAGCAAGAGCATGAAGAATCGCACGCCCCGCAAGAGCATGAAGAATGCACACGCCCCAGCAAGAGCATGAAGAACGCACGCCCAGCAAGAGCATGAAGAATCGCACGCCCGGCAAGAGCATGAAGAAACGCACGCCCCAGCAAGAGCATGAAGAAACGCACGCCCCAGCAAGAGCATGAAGAATCGCACGCCCCGCAAGAGCATGAAGAATCGCACCCCCAGCAAGAGCATGAAGAAACGCACGCCCCAGCAAGAGCATGAAGAATGCACGCCCGCAAGAGCATGAAAATCGCACGCCACAGAGCATGAAGAATCGCACGCCCCAGCAAGAGCATGAAGAAACGCACGCCCCAGCAAGAGCATGAAGAATCGCACGCCCCAGCAAGAGCATGAAGAATCGCACGCCCCAGCAAGAGCATGAAGAATCGCACGCCCCGGCAAGAGCATGAAGAATCGCACGCCCCTGCAAGAGCATGAAGAATCGCACGCCCAGCAAGAGCATGAAGAATCGCACGCCCCAGCAAGAGCATGAAGAATCGCACGCCCCGCAAGAGCATGAAGAATCGCACGCCCCGGCAAGAGCATGAAGAATCGCACGCCCCAGCAAGAGCATGAAGAATCGCACGCCCCAGCAAGAGCATGAAGAATCGCACGCCCCAGCAAGAGCATGAAGAATCGCACGCCCCAGCAAGAGCATGAAGAATCGCACGCCCCGGCAAGAGCATGAAGAATCGCACGCCCCAGCAAGAGCATGAAGAACGCACGCCCCAGCAAGAGCATGAAGAATCGCACGCCCCGGCAAGAGCATGAAGAATCGCACGCCCCAGCAAGAGCATGAAGAACGCACGCCGCAAGAGCATGAAGAATCGCACGCCCAGCAAGAGCATGAATCGAAGAAAACTGAGACACGCCCCGGCAAGAGCATGAAGAATCGCACGCCCCAGCAAGAGCATGAAGAAACGCACGCCCCAGCAAGAGCATGAAGAATCGCACGCCCCAGCAAGAGCATGAAGAATCGCACGCCCAGCAAGAGCATGAAGAATCGCACGCCCCGGCAAGAGCATGAAGAAACGCACGCCCCAGCAAGAGCATGAAGAATCGCACGCCCAGCAAGAGCATGAAGAATCGCACGCCCCGGCAAGAGCATGAAGAATCGCACGCCCCAGCAAGAGCATGAAGAATCGCACGCCCCAGCAAGAGCATGAAGAATCGCACGCCCCAGCAAGAGCATGAAGAAATCGCACGCCCCAGCAAGAGCATGAAGAACGCACGCCCCGCAAGAGCATGAAGAACGCACGCCCCAGCAAGAGCATGAAGAATCGCACGCCCCGCAAGAGCATGAAGAATCGCACGCCCCAGCAAGAGCATGAAGAATCGCACGCCCCGCAAGAGCATGAAGAATCGCACGCCCCAGCAAGAGCATGAAGAAATCGCACGCCCCAGCAAGAGCATGAAGAATCGCACGCCCCAGCAAGAGCATGAAGAATCGCACGCCCCGGCAAGAGCATGAAGAATCGCACGCCCCGCAAGAGCATGAAGAATCGCACGCCCAGCAAGAGCATGAAGAATCGCACGCCCCAGCAAGAGCATGAAGAACGCACGCCCCAGCAAGAGCATGAAGAATCGCACGCCCGCAAGAGCATGAAGAATCGCACGCCCCAAGAGCATGAAGAATCGCACGCCCCAGCAAGAGCATGAAGAATCGCACGCCCCCCCCCCAGCAAGAGCATGAAGAAACGCACGCCCCAGCAAGAGCATGAAGAATCGCACGCCCCGCAAGAGGATGAAGAATCGCACGCCCCAGCAAGAGCATGAAGAATCGCACGCCCCGCAAGAGGATGAAGAATCGCACGCCCCAGCAAGAGCATGAAGAATCGCACGCCCCGCAAGAGGCATGAAAGAATCGCACGCCCCAGCAAGAGATGAAGAATCGCACGCCCCAGCAAGAGCATGAAGAATCGCACGCCCCTGCAAGAGCATGAAGAATCGCACGCCCCAGCAAGAGCATGAAGAATCGCACGCCCCAGCAAGAGCATGAAGAAACGCACGCCCCAGCAAGAGCATGAAGAATCGCACGCCTCGGCAAGAGGACGAAGAAAAGGACACCGACGTCACGAGACCTGAAAGATGGAGGAAATCTGTGCAGCCGGTACGATGCCGTGTACAGACGGCGCCGGGGCTTTCTGATCTCCTCCTCTAACTTACACTACAGGATAGGCTTTAATTCTTGTGGAACTACAAGGCCCAGCACGGCAGCCGTCAGGACAGGGTAACAGCTGCAGAACGCTGCCTTAAAACGTGGAGATACGTGACGTGGTCCCCTCTGTATAACACCCAGCCCCTCACCCCCCCTCTGTATAACACCCAGCCCCTCACCCCCCTCTGTATAACTCCCGACCCCTCACCCCCCTCTGTACAACACCCAGCCCCTCACCCCCCTCTGTATAACTCCCGACCCCTCACCCCCCCTCTGTATAACACCCAGCCCCTCACCCCCCTCCTGTATAACACTCAGCCCTTCACACCCCCCTCTGTATAACATCCAGCCCCTCACCCCCCCTCTGTATAACACCTGGCTCCTCACCCCCCCTCTGTATAACACCTGGCCCCTCACCCCCCCTCTGTATAACACCCAGCCCCTCACCCCCCCTCTGTATAACTCCTGACCCCTCACCCCCCCTCGTATAACACCCAGCCCCTCACCCCCCCTCTGTATAACACCCAGCCCTTCACACCCCCCTCTGTATAACATCCAGCCCCTCACCCCCTCTCTGTATAACACCTGGCCCCTTACCCCCCTGTATAACACCCAGCCCCTCACCCCCCCTCTGTATAACATCCAGCCCTTTGCCCCCACCCCGGTTCCTAACCTCCGGCCCCCTGGTATTTACCATCCGGACCCCCATGCCGTCTGCAATTAGTAACATGAGGCAGAGCGGCCGGTGGTCCGGAGCGCACTGATCCTAGCGCGGTCCTCTAATAGGAGCCACCGGGGTCGCAGGTCCGTCCATGACATTTCTCCCTCCTGAATCTTCCATCACCTGTGACTGATATTACTGAGAAGTGGAAGAAATCGCAGCAACTCAGCCACGAAGTGGAGACCCCGTAACACAACACAGCGGGGGGCCGAGTGCTGAGGAGCAGAGGGCAGAAAAGTCACCACCGCTCTGCTGACCCCATAACTGCAGAGTCCAGACCTCCTCTCAGCACAAACGCTGCGCCCCCGCCAGGAGCTTCATGGCCATGCAGCCGTACATCACCAAGCACAATGCCGGGCGGCGGGTGGAGTGGTGTAAAGCCGCCACCACTGGACTCTGGAGGAGACGTGTCCTGTGCAGTGACGGATCGCACTTCTCTCTGCGTCTGATGCCTCGATTCTGCTCCAGGGACTGTGCCCAGGGTCCATACAGACATGCGGGGACATGAGCGGCGCACAGAGCCCGGACCTCAGCCCCCCTATAAATGGAGATTGTGTCCCCCCAATATCAGGCTCGGACCCCACAAATGCTCTTCTGGATGGAGGGGAAAAGTCCCACAGACAAAATCATATAGAAATCCCAGAAGAGCGGAGGACGACGCCATACTGATGCGACAGCGGCCACCGGCACGATCACCGTCACACCGGAGGCACCGATCAATGTCACATAGGAGGCACCGGTCACACCAGAGGCACCGGTCACCATCACACTGGAGGCACCGGCCACACCAGAGGCACCGGTCACCGTCATACCGGAGGCAGCGGACACACCGGTCACTGTCACACCGGAGGCAGCGGACACCGTCACACCGGAGGCATCGGTCACCGTCACCCCGGAGGCACCGGTCACACCAGAGGCAGCGGACACACCCGAGGCCCCGGTCACTGTCACACCGGAGGCACCGGTCACACCAGAGGCAGCAGACACACCGGAGGCACCGGTCACCGTCACACCGGAGGCAGCGGACACCGTCACACCGGAGGCATCGGTCACCGTCACCCCGGAGGCACCGGTCACACCAGAGGCAGCGGACACACCCGAGGCCCCGGTCACTGTCACACCGGAGGCACCGGTCACACCAGAGGCAGCGGACACACCGGAGGCACCGGTCACTGTCTCCCCGGAGGCACCGGTTACCGTCACACCGGAGGCATCGGTCACCGTCACCCCGAAGGCATCGGTCATCGTCACCCCGGAGGCATCGGTCACCGTCACACCGAGGCACCGGTCGCTGTCACCCCGGAGGCATCGGTCACGGTCACCCCGGAGGCATCGGTCACCGTCACCCCAGAGGCATCGGTCACCGTCACCCCGGAGGCATCGGTCACCGTCACCCCGGAGGCACCGGTCGCTGTCACCCCGGAGGCGTCGGTCACTGTCACACCGGTCACCGTCATCCCGGAGGCACCGATCACCGTCACTCCGGAGGCATCGGTCACCATCACACCAGTCACTGTCACCCCGGAGGCATCAGTCACCGTCACACCGGTCACCGTCACACCGGAGGCATCGGTCACCATCACACCAGTCACTGTCACCCCGGAGGCATCAGTCACCGTCACACCGGTCACACCAGTCACTGTCACCCCGGAGGCATCAGTCACCGTCACACCGGTCACCGTCACACCGGAGGCATCAGTCACTGTCACACCGGTCACACCAGTCACTGTCACCCCGGAGGCATCAGTCACCGTCACACCGGTCACACCAGTCACTGTCACCCCGGAGGCATCGATCACCATCACACCGGTCACCATCACACCGAAGGGGGTTTTCTGGAATTTTTCATTATTTTTATATTTTTTCATTAAAATGAATGAATTCATTTAAAAACCCAATGTCCCCCTCCATATAAGCCCGAATAATGAGCAGCCCGTGCTGGGGGGATGTAACACGGGGGTTTCCGGGGGTCGCACGGCCGCGCAGGCGCTCACCTCCTCCTCCGCAGTCCTCGCTCTGTTCGTTCTTCTTTCTCTTCAGCACCATAACGTTGCGCCGCGATATGTGGGTGGGGCCGTCTCCATGGTGACCGCTGAGGGCGGAAGTGTGGAGCTATTTCCGGCTGACATTTGAGAGCTGCACGGCACGCTGCAGGACGGAGAAACGGTAAAATAACGCGTCATTACCGCAAGTGGAGGTGTGAATGTGCGGGTGGTGAACTACAGGTCCCACGTTTTTTGTGTATATGGTATTTCCAGCAGCTTTCCGCAGTGTCTAAGAGCAGCTCACCCCATAACAGGGCAACCGGGGCTCCTCTCTCCCATAACGGGCAACCGGGGCTCCTCTCTCCCATAACGGGCAACCGGGGCTCCTCTCCCCCATAACAGGGGCAACCGGGGCTCCTCTCCCCCATAACAGGGGCAACCGGGGCTCCTCTCCCCCATAACAGGGGCAACCGGGGCTCCTCTCCCCCATAACAGGGGCAACCGGGGCTCCTCTCCCCCATAACAGGGGCAACCGGGGCTCCTCTCCCCATAACGGGCAACCGGGGCTCCTCTCTCCCATAACGGGCAACCGGGGCTCCTCTCCCCATAACAGGGCAACCGGGGCTCCTCTCCCCCATAACAGGGGCAACCGGGGCTCCTCTCCCCCATAACAGGGGCAACCGGGCTCCTCTCCCCCATAACAGGGCAACCGGGGCTCCTCTCCCCCATAACAGGGCAACCGGGGCTCCTCTCCCCCATAACAGGGGCAACCGGGCTCCTCTCCCCCATAACAAGGGGCAACTGGCGCTCCTTCCCCCCATAAACAGAGGCAACGGGCTCCCTCTCCCCATAAACAGAGGCAAACCGGGCTCCTCTCCACCCATAACAGGGCAACCAGGGCTCCTCTCCCCCATAAGTAACGACACTTCCCCCCATACTATGGCCTCTTTCACACTTCAATCGTTTTGGTCAGTTAAAATCCGCCAAAGTGTGAAAATAGCGGATCCGCCAGTAAAGTTGAAAAAACGGATGCAACGGATCCTTTTCAGACGATCTGTCATGAACAGGGGCAACCGGGGCTCCTCTCCCCCATAACAGGGGCAACCGGGGCTCCTCTCCCCCATAACAGGGGCAACCGGGGCTCCTCTCCCCCATAACAGGGGCAACCGGGGCTCCTCTCCTCCATAACGGGCAACCGGGGCTCCTCTCCCCCATAACAGGGGCAACCGGGGCTCCTCTCCCCCATAACAGGGGCAACCGGGGCTCCTCTCCCCCATAACAGGGGCAACCGGGGCTCCTCTCCCCCATAACAGGGGCAACCGGGGCTCCTCTCCCCCATAACAGGGGCAACCGGGGCTCCTCTCCCCCATAACAGGGGCAACCGGGGCTCCTCTCCCCATAACAGGGGCAACCGGGGCTCCTCTCCCCCATAACAGGGGCAACCGGGGCTCCTCTCCCCCATAACAGGGGCAACCGGGGCTCCTCTCCCCCATAACAGGGGCAACCGGGGCTCCTCTCCCCATAACAGGGGCAACCGGGGCTCCTCTCCCCCATAACAGGGGCAACCGGGGCTCCTCTCCCCCATAACAGGGGCAACCGGGGCTCCTCTCCCCATAACAGGGGCAACCGGGGCTCCTCTCTCCCATAACAGGGCAACCGGGGCTCCTCTCCCCCATAACAGGGCAACCGGGGCTCCTCTCCCCATAACAGGGCAACCGGGGCTCCTCTCCCCCATAACAGGGCAACCGGGGCTCCTCTCCCCCATAACAGGGGCAACCGGGGCTCCTCTCCCCCATAGTAACGACAACTTGCCCCCCATACTATGGCCTCTTTCACACTTCAATCGTTTTGCGTCAGTTAAAATCCGCCAAAGTGTGAAAATAGCGGATCCGCCAGTAAAGTTGAAAAAACGGATGCAAACGGATCCATTTTCAGACGGATCCGTCATGAACTTTTGAACCCGGAAAATGCAGGTACGCATGTCTGGCACGGAGGAGAGACCCGGTATTTTTCAGCATTTTCTATGTAAGCAACGGATCCGCTGGCGGATTCCGT
This sequence comes from Oophaga sylvatica, assembly GCA_033576555.1. Classification (NCBI taxonomy): domain Eukaryota; kingdom Metazoa; phylum Chordata; class Amphibia; order Anura; family Dendrobatidae; genus Oophaga; species Oophaga sylvatica. The sequence continues at coordinate 13,734,319 of JARQOD010000008.1, forward strand.
CAAAAACGGATGGCAGCGGATCCGCCACACATAGGCGCCCATTATGCAAGATGGCGGACGCGGCGGATCCGTCATCGTCCGCCATTTTGACGGACACAAAAAAAGTTGCATTGAACGTTTTCCAAAGAAGGCGGACGCCAATTTTATGACGGATCTGTCAAAAAATGGATCCAACGGACGACCATCCGTCAAAATCCGTCACTAATGCAAGTCAATGGGAAAAAAAAAAAAAAAAGGCTTATCCGGATTTTGACTAACGTCGCACGACTGAAGTGTGAAAGAGGCCTAACAGTGACAAACAGGGCTCCTCTCCCCCATAACAGCAACAACCAGGAGCTCCTCTCCCCCATAACAGCGACAACCAGGGCCCCCTCCCCCATAAGTGACAACTGAGGCTCCCTCCCCCATAATAGCGACAACTGGGGACCCCCTCCCCATATTAGCGACAACCACGCAGCTTCCCTCTCTGGATGGAGACCCCAGTATCGGGATGTGACCCCAGCTGGGGATGACAGGGGGGCCGCAGACATGACGGGTGGGGTCCTACCCTCTGAGTCTTGTGATGTGACCAGCCATGGCCGATCTCACACAGTCTGCAGCGTTATCCGCACGTGATGTTTCCAGCCCCGTGTACATTAGGCCACGTTCACACTATCAGTATTGTAACCAAAACCCGGAGAGGAACAATCAGAGGAAAGTGTAATAGAAACACGTCACCACTCCTGGATTTGTCACCTTCTGGTTCTTGCTCACAAATCCTGACGTATTTTGTTGGACTCTACACTAATTTCTGCGCTCTCACGTCGCTCGGCCCCGCTGGTCCCGCCGGATGCTTAGGATTGATCTGTGTTTATGGCTGTCGCATGTGATCACGGCTGATCCTGTTCTCTCTGCTCACAGATGGCAGCGCAGTTACAGGAGAAGCTGCAGGCCGAGGTCACCAAATACCAGCAGGTGCAGAAAGGTAAGTGGGGCGACCACAGTCGTATAAAGGGGCAGAGGCTGACGCTCACTGTCATCATGTTATGATGAGGACGGGTAACTAATGAGTATAAAGGAACGTCGTTATCTTCTGACTTCAGCTCCTATAAAAACGCGTCTCCATGGTAACAGACTACATATAGTGTAGTCGGGGTCCACTGTCGTGTTACTTCGCTCCTTCTGTCCTCTACTGAATTTAAGCAACAAATTGTCAGATGGAAAAAGAAAGACGACCATCAGACAACAGAGGATTGATTTTAGGCTAAGTGCAGACGGTGCGGATTGTGCTGCGGAATTTTCCGCGCAGATTTTGGTAAATCCGCAGGTAAAATGAGCTGGGTTTTACATGCGGATTTGCCGCGGTTTTTGTGCGGATTTCCCCTGCGTTTTCAGACCTGCAGATTTCTATTTAGAGCAGGTCTGACAACGCTGCGGAACTGCACAAAAGAAGTGACATGCTGCGGATTTAAATCCGCGCGGAAAAATCCGCAGCATGTGCACTGCGTTTTTTGTTTAACATTGAATCTAATGCTACTGTACATCACTTGCAGTTCTGCTGCGGATCTGCAGCGGAAAATCCGCTGCGGATCCGCAGCAGAATCCGCAACGTGTGCACATAGCCTTAGTCTGTAACCATGAGGACACATAAGCCTGCATAGGAGCTGTATACATCAGTGGGATAATGTTTATTCAAAATTTTACAATGTTTGCTCCATATTTTATTTCTTTGTTTGGTCATAAAGGTGAACAAATCATTTCAAACTAGAGATTACACTTACAGAGCCATCCTTTTCTGCAGATATCAGCAGCAATATGTCTGTCCGACAGAAGCTCGAGGTTCAGCTCACCGAGAACAACATAGTGAAAGATGTGAGTGACCTGATGCGTCTTCTCCCACATGGGGGTCTCTGACTTCAGGGGCCGACCGGGCATAGATAAAAGTAAAAATAATGCTTAACCCCCTCCCACCCTCCACACATAAGTCACAGATCCGTGGGGCAGAAGGCCAGTAATTTATGTGCTGTCATCGATGCGCTCATCTGTACCCTGGTCACAAGTGCAGGATCTCTCGTCTTCATTGTCTGATTGCTGGGGATCCCCTAGACATCAGTAATGACATCAGAGGGATTCCCTGTGCTGAGACGCCTGGTATACAGCAGCCTGTGACTTCTCTGCATATCGCTGTGTACAGATCACTGGTGGCGATGATGATGGGCCGTCACCAGTGAGTTGTATATGGAAAGAGCAGGAAAAACCGTGCGAGAGAAGAGCTTCATACACAACTGTCTGCAGCGATTCAGTCTGCTGCTTTCTTGCGCTCCGCCACACTCGCCTCTATTGTAGAAGTAGCAAACTGCACAGCCAGGTGACCAGGAGCGAGTGGTAAAGGGGCCACAACTAATTGTGCACCCCTTTATTCCCAGTATCAGTGGAGTTCAGAGTTCTCACACTCGCCAGTCACAAATACGGGAATACATCTTTAATAAATATAGCAAAATGGAAAAAAATAGCGATTTATCTGGGTATTGCAGCATTGTCCCATAGAGGTGAATTTTCATAAAAGCCCCTCCTCCTGATATTGAGCTGATCATTGAGGGTGTCCTGCTCCTGTCACCCCAAGTGCTCATGTGCAGAGAAATATATCAGCAAGTGTCCAGTTTTCTCGCAGCACCTCCACTGGTGAACTGAAGTATTGCACACCTCACTGCAATCATTGCACTGTCCATGTAGTGCAGACTTGATAGGTCCTCTCTGTAGTTACGTGTAAAATGGTGTCCCTTGCTCCTGTTACCTGAGATTTGTTGAGTAAGGCTGGAGTCAGACGGCCGTATTTCTCGTGCGATAATCGCATCGCACTGCACGGACTGGCCTGACACCTCTCCTGACCTGAGCAAGACAGCGTGAAGGATTACTATGCAGAGGTCAAGCTCAGGTCAGGAGAGCCGACAGCCAGGACGATTTTTACAATGCACGTGAAATACGGCAGTGTGTCTCTGCCCTAAAGCATATGTTTTCCTATGTGATGGCCATTGTTTAAGAAAGTTATGTGCCCAAATGTCTGCAAGTTTAGCACTTTATTGGAACTGCCAATTGCCAGCAGTGCCTCCTCCTCCCCGGCAGCAGACAGGTCGCCGCCTCCTTCTCCCAGGCAGCACACGGGCTGCCGCCTCCTCCTCCCAGGCAGCACACGGGCCGCCGCCTCCTCCTTCTCTTGGGTAGCACACGGCTGCCGCCTCCTCTTCCTCACAGGCAGCACACGGGCCGCTGCCTCCTCCTCTTGGGTAGCACACGGGCCGCCGCCTCCTCCTCTTGGGCAGCACATGGGCCACTGCCACCTCCTCCTCTTGGGTAGCACATGGGCCGCCGCCTCCTCTTCCTCACAGGCAGCACACGGGCCGCCGCCTCCTCTTGGGCAGCACACGGGCTGCTGCCGCCTCCTCCTCTCGGACAGCACACAGGCCGCCGCCTCCTCTTCCCAGGCAGCACACTGCCGCCGCCTCCTACTCTCGGACAGTACATGGGCCACCACCTCCTCGTCTCGGGCAGCACACGGACGGCCGCCTCCTCCTCCTCCTCCCAGGCAGCACACGGGCCGCTGTCTCCTCCTACTTCCAGGCAGTACATGAGCCGCCGACTCATCCTCCTCCCAGGCAGCACACAGGCCGCCTCCTCCTCCCAGGCAGCATACGAGCCGCTGCCTCCTCCTTCTCCCAGGCAGCACACGGGCCGCCGCATCCTCCTAATGGGCAGCACACGGGCTGCCGCCTCCTCCTAATGGGCAGCACACGGGCCGCTGCCTCCTCCTCTCGGACAGCACACAGGCCGCCGCCTCCTCTTCCCAGGCAGCACACAGGCCACCACCTCCTCCCGGGCAGCACACGGGCTGCCTCCTCCTCCTCCAAGGCAGCACACGGGTTGCAACCGCCTCCTCCTCCCAGGCAGCACACGGGCCGCCTCCTCCCCAGGCAGCACACGGGCTGCCTCCTCCTCCTCCCAGGCAGCACACGGGCCGCCTCCTCCTCCCAGGCAGCACACGGGTTACAACCGCCTCCTCCCAGGCAGCACACGGGCTGCCTCCTCCTCCCGGGCAGCACACGGGCCCGCCTCCTCCTCCTCTCGGGCTGCCACCACCTCCTCCTCTCGGGCAACACACAGGCCGCCTCCTCCTCTCGGCCAGCACACGGACTGCCGCCTCCTCCTCCCAGGCAGCACATGGGCCGCCGCCTCCTCCCGGGCAGCACACGGGCCGCCGCCTCCTCCTCCTCTCGGGCTGCCGCCACCTCCTCCTCCTTTCGGGCAGCACATGGACCGCCGCCTCCTCCTCTTGGGCAGCACATTGGCCACCACCTCCTCCTCCTCTCGGGCTGCCGCCACCTCCTCCTCTCGGGAGCACACTGGCCACCGCCTCCTCCTCCTCTCGGGCAGCACAACGCTGCCTCCTACTGCACTTAGGGTTTTTTCTCTGCCTATAACTTGTTGTTTATCATGTGGCACATGGACTGCTGGCGGACGCAGCACGCTTCCATATTTAGTTATTCCCACTGCTGGTTTCCTGCTTTTTCTTCCTGTGATCAGGGATTTCCTCTGTGGATGGCGAGCAGCGTCACAATGACAGATTTTATTTGTGGCATTTTATAGTGATAGGCGACATGTTAGTCATTTTTCGTACTCGTGGTTATAGCGGGTACGGTGCGCTAGTTTTATATTTATCCAGAATCGTGCCCAGGAGCCATCGGGTATCGCAGCTTCTCCCCATTCACTTGAGTAAATGCCAGACACCGTGCAGGGACGCAGCGTCCAACGGGCGATTATGGGAAGCTTTTTTGTTTGTTTTCCTTCTTATCTGGTACAATAAATGTGTGATAGAAGTCACTGATCTGATGTGTATGAGCTGCTGGTTCTCGTCTCATGTCGGGTAAAAAAAAGTTGTGGAATTCCAATATGTCGGATTCTGGGCACCAGAGGTGACTGCCGGCAGACTGTTCCCTTCATGTAATTGAGGACACGCACTCCCAACCAGTATGAGTGTGCATGTGTTTCATGGTTGGTCGTCAGATATCTGTGCCATATTATCTATAATAATTCTTGTATTTTATACAATTAAATTGTATTTTAGGAGCTGGCGCTGCTGGATGACAGTAACACGGTGTATAAGCTCATCGGGCCGGTGTTGGTGAAACAAGACCTGGAGGAGGCAAAGTCCACGGTTGACAAGAGACTGCAGTATATAAATGGAGAGATGTGAGTAGATCTACACCGTGTATGTACACATGTACCATTCAGCTGGGAGTATAATGTAGAGAACATTACACCTCTTTCCTCATCCGCGGCTTCTCACGCTCTGGGTCGTCAGGATCTCTTCATTTAGTTTTTTTTTTTATCCTCGATGGGGACAGACATTGAATGCGATCAGAATTTGCAGATCCATCCGTGTCTAATTCTGACCGTCATTCAGGTTTCACCCTCTACAGTTCGGGACTTCTCTGGTTGGTGAAATCCCTTTTCTGTCTGTGGCACATATACTTGCGTCATCCGCAGCACCTGCCTTCTCTCTCACGGTCCTGCAAAGGGTATTAATCACCGTGTTCCCTCTTCTTCCATTTCACAGTAAGAGATATGAAACTTTGCTGAAAGACCTGGAGCAGCGATCAGAACAACAACGGACGTCTCTGACGAAGCTGCAGCAGGAATACCAGCGGGCGCAGGGCAAAGGGGCAGTGAAGGCCTGAGAGCTGCTCTTCCTTTATCATTATTTATAGACTGGAGGGATGGGGCCTATAACATTCCCCTGGTCATATGGGCTCACACTTAATTTTCCCGCTTCGCACCGGGTGAGGGGAATACTGCTGTATCGAGCAGATGACTTATTAAACCTTCACAGGCTGCCATATTGTGTGCTGGCTGCTGAATGTTTATAAACACTGTAACCATGCCAGGCTAGTAGAGCATGCTGAGACTTGTAGTTTCAAACTTTCTTTAAATATAATATCAGATAAAACATAACAGAAATACAAACAGATCCGGCCTTGTAGTAACAGTACATAGTGTTTCATGATAGTGTAAGGAGGGTTGAGCAGCACTTAACATGCAGATCGGTGTCAGCACCCGACTGTAGCTTGCCCCAGTTCTCACTGCGTCGTTTCTCGTCAGCCAAAAGCAAGTTCTTGGTGTTGCAACGTCGGAATGAAACCACGTGCAATTGTGGCCAGAGGGCCACGACCCCCAAATAAACCAGTAGCCCCCACTGGGATGGACAAATGTCCTTATGTAGCGTCAGTCCTACAAGTAGATGCTAGAAGAGGGACTTGGCAAAGTCTCCAGCTTTGGCCTTGATTTTGGGATAGGTGGCATGGACTTGTGCCTTCAGATGGTGACGCGCTTCAGGTTGAGGGGCCGCGGCAGGAAGCTGTGGACGGACCAGGAAATCCAAGCTGGCCGCGCTCATGGCGTAGAAGACATTGGCAGTCCCTGGGATGAGCAGCTCTGTAGGATCAGACATTACTTGGGTTAGTGAAGCCAAACATGTCCAACGTATTTCTCCACAATTGTGTTAGCACATAAGACCTCAGGAGAATGTTTCATTACATAGGAACATACCCCACACCCATGCTGAGAAGAGGGTCCTATAACTCCCAATCTTGTCTGATATGGCGGCTCTTTCTAGTCGCTGCAGCTCTATAGTTGATGCTTTCACGTCTTTATTCTTATAGTATACACAGATCTTGTAAAATGTGGCTATATTACATGTTATACCGCTAGTGTGGTGTCACTGGGAGGCTAGGGCCAGGATACAGCTCTATATCTGACATCAGCATCAGACTTGTAGGATCTCACCTTTATTCCCCGGCAGCAGCTGAACAAGTTCCTTTGGCCCCTGGAGTATCCCATGATGTTTCCGGAGGATCCGGTCAATCACTGTGGGAGCCTTCTCCTGACTGCTGATCTGAAACTCAAGATCAAATCGATTATAGCTAATGTTGTAAGAAACACTGTGCCCGGTGCCAACTGTAGCATTCCAGGAGACCCGGCGTCCCCATGTGGCGTTCCAGGAGACCCCTTCTGCTTCAGGTCGAGGTACATGATGGTATGATAGAAGCCCCTGCACCTAGTTAGTGTCTCCTCACCCGCACGCTCTTGTACACGCTGTTCTCCTCCGCCGGTTCCACACGCGCTCGGATGATGCGGAAATCTGCAGTGGAGTCAGGGAGTTTTCCTTGCTCCGTGATGCTCTCCGAAGACACGCTGTGCTGCACCGCAATATTTAAAGGACTGCCACAAGATGCAGAGCGCCTGTGTGTCCTCACTTTGACCGCCGGGGTCAGGAAGCCTTTGTGCGCTGGTTTTGGAGAGCTTTGTGTGTCCAGTGCTGGAACTGAAGGGCTCTTCTGCTGCTATGAGTGGATAGATAATGGGCATAGGCCTTTATGAATAATTATGTAATACTAGTGTAAAACTCCCATCCCACAACATGTTATTAATCCCAAAGGAAAATCATGGCAAGTATCCCTACCGCACTGAGGCCTGGTGTCATCAGCCGCTCACAGGGTGTATCCCAGGACACCAAGTGCATGCCAGGGCCAAAAGGTGCAGCAATGGAGGCCAAAAGCCTGATCGAGAGAAGCAGACAGTGGTTAGTGTAATGTGACTGTTAACATTGGAGTGAATTTGCTGGATTTCTTCTCACTCAGTGCAGTGTGTGATGATCACAGTCGGCTTCACTGTGTTGGGCGGTGTTGTAACAGTCGCATCTTGATTCGACTCAATGTCACAGGAGAGTCGGTAACTGGAAAAGACGACACAAACGCCTTGTAATCCGACATATCCACCCCCAGGTGTAATGTGTAGGGTCACGATCATCAGAACACGCCTGCTGCTTTCCCTTTAACAAAATTCAGTCTTAGGACTAGGCTGTCAGGCTACGAAATACTATACTTTGGCTCTCTGCCCCCAATATTCCTTTTATTATTTACCTCTCATCCTCGCTGATAAGACGCAGTTTCTGGAACCAGCCAGCAAAGTGCGGATCTGAAGTGAAGCGATATCCCAGGCAGACAGTCTGCAGAATACGGATCTGAGAAAGCGACTCAAACTCCTGTAGATCAAGCAGAAAACTAATCAGAGAAGAAGCAAGTCATGGAAAATTGCACATTCCTGGGGGACTACAGGTCCAGAGGGGGCCAAGTCTTATAAAATGGGCATAAACAGGCACAGTCCCTGGAAGCAATGTGGATTGTTTTTTGTCCTATAGTTGCTGTGAAGGATGACACCAGAGAGATCACACACAAGCCCTCCGCTGCCACCCCCGTAACAAACCTGCACCTCGCCACCCTCTTGGGTCAACTTGATAAGAGTTTTACAGACATCATTTGTCCACACGGGCACAGGGAGTGAGAGGATGTGGCCCACGCAGTCACTGACGTGGCACCACACTCGCTCTCAACCCTGAGAGGCCCCTTTCACTAGCCTCAGTAAAACAGAGCACTGCCTGCCGGGTGGGATTGGTACCAGTTCCTCGTTCGATATAATCCTGTTAACGGACCGGGCTTACATCGGGCCAGAAACCAGTCCCGGTAGCATGGGAAGTTAAACTGAGAAACAGACGTGTGGATTCATGGATTAGGATAAAAGAGAGCGGCCCAAGGTTAAATTATATATTTAATCGCTTTAAGGGCACACTGGACAAACTATATACACAATGGTCAAATATGCAAATACAGATAGTGGTAGGTCAAAAGATATAAGCGGAATATGCTAATTACCAAGCAATGTTAGATCATGGGTGCGCCGGGCTGCAGGGGGCATGGGCTGCCAGCTGGCTCCTAGGTCCTTTACTGCACGTTACTTGATGTGGCCCCCCACTTCTGAAGTGGACTGCGTGCATCACAGAAAGAGGGACCATATGGCCATACACTAGCCTTTATCCCCTAGAACCAGTCGAGACCCAGCTGGGCGCTCGCTATGTTCTGGGGATCTCTGTAATATAACCGGTGTGTTGCCAGGACATACGGCAAGTCGATATTCTCCTTATGAAGTCATATCTGACTCATAAGTTTAGACCACATGGTTTGGATCCACATGGCAAGCATGCCTTTTGTTCTGCTCTGAGCCGACTCAAGGTGTGAGATCTGTCACTCATAGCCTCTGAGGCTTGACCCCCCTGCTGAGCTAGCTGCACACCGAAGGAGGTTTTATAATCTCATGTCATATAAGATACAAATGATTGGCATGAAAAATTATATCTCCAATATTCTTCACAGTTGCTCAGATCTGGAGATGAAGTCTAATCATCCATCACAGGCCGCGCTTGCGCTCTACCATCTGCTCATTTTTCTGCTTGTTGTAAATTTGACTCCTTTTTTTTTTTTTTTATAAAAACCCATCAGCGATCTAGAGAGCAGCAGCCAATACTCTGCGCACAATAATGTGATCACCCTCCGAAGGAAAGCCACGCAGCCGTATCGCCTTCATCACCAAAATTAGGACATTTATGCCAAGCTGAAAACCCCCATAGCACACAGTGTCCGTTTAGCTGTCGGCCCCCCTTTAATGCTATGTATAGGTCTCCACATAGAAGTGTTTGCACTCGCCTTCCTGCGCTTCTCAAAGTTCAGGTATCCATTCTGAAATCGACAAATAGAAAATCATAAATTGTCATCCTGTCATCAACCATGAGCCTAAATCAACGACCATAATGCCCGATCGTACAATATGAGACATATGACAGGTCAATAAAGAAGACGCACCTCCAGCTGGTCCCGGATGGCGGAGTCCAGCATAACAAGGTCAGTGAGGAAGACTCCGAGGTACGGGATGACCCCCTGTGCCGAGAAAAACGAGAAGTTACTAGTGATGGAGACGCTCACCATCACCCTGACCCCACCGGGGCGCAAGCTTACATCATGGCGCCTGCAGGGGTAACATTTAGGATTGCTATACGGTGATTATATTTGCACGATATGGGCCCGATACATCAAAGCTTTTATGCCAAAATTCTGTTATAAAAAAAAAAAAAAGCTTTGAAAAAAGTCACAAAATGTTAACGCAACACGAGGCCATGCTGACATGCTGCAAGTTTTGGTGTTCTCTTCTCGTCATTTTCACCCGGCTCCAAAAACTAGGCAGACCTGGGGCATGATGGGCGGCAGCGCTCCTTACTCTACAAATCGTGCTGATAAGACTTGTGGTGCGGCACATGCCAGGTTCAGACGCTGGGATTCACACACGACCTTAATGAATCGGGAGCGTTGACCCAGTGCGACCCTGATCAGGACAGGCGTGAACTAAGTCTAGTCTTGATAATGGGGCCCCTGTCGTTCACTGTATGGCACCACTTCTGTAGACCATGAAATATGGTTTAATGTGTGGGGGATCGGGGGTTGCCATATTTTTAATTAACTCTTCGCTATTGCCGGTTGTGGCGACATATACATCTATAACGGGACTGTACGCCGTCCATATACAGAGATCTCACACCCAGAGTCAGCGCTTCCTCTTCTACCCACAAAAGTCTGAGAAAAAGGGAAGGATCATATAATGATGAGAACATTTCCAGAAACCTCAAGCCATGTATAGTCAGTGACGTTAGGTCGGCGTATGCATCTTACCGAGGCCCGTGGGTCTCTGAAGCGTGGGGAGTGTTTTTTGGAGGTTACATCAGACGGTTCCTGAGACTGAACAGAAGGTTGCGTTATGAGGAGTTATTCCGGCAGAGGACGCACAGACAGGACAAACGGACCAGAGGCGACGGCTCACCTGGAAGAGCAGCTCCCTCATCCGGGCGTAATTGTCCTTCTCAGAAAACACCTCGCTCATGTCCTGGTAACTGCGCTGGATTTCCCTGAGTGACATCAGAACACAATATAGCTTCATTTCTCAAGTCTACAACAATGGCGGTACGCAGAACAATAGGATTTAGATGGGCGGCCTCACCTGGAGGTCTCGGCCCACACTCTCTTCAGCCGGTGCACGGACGTACTCTGCAGGGCCGAGAGGATGGCATAGACCGAGGAGAAGTTCCTGAGGTTCCAGCATTCCTAAAATAAAGTGTCACAGGAAATATCCACATAAAAAAAAATATTCAAACTCTCATGCCGGTGGGGTCTGTGACCTCGGACAGTCAACAAATTCCAATATGAAGGGGCAATAACACATTATACGGGGTCCGGACCCCGATATCCCACAGACTTACATTACTACAACCTATGGCACGACATTGTGAGAAGCGTCCAGGGCTGCAGAATTATTTGGGTTTCCTCCTTCAACCTCACAAGTGAGTTTTATAAATGTGTCCACGACCTTCCGATAGTCCGGAATATTTGATCATTCAGAACCCACCACTGCCACAAATTAGGGAGATTTCCGCTCACCTCAGCCACTCTCACCCACTTCTCAATCACCCGCGCCCGCTGCTGAGGCTTCAGTTGGGGGTCTTGAACACATGAAGATGTCACAGCCCCCGACAGGCGGTTAAAGTGGCGGACGGTCTCTCTGACAGAGTGGCACCGGTCACAGTGGTCTCCTCCCCTGTCTCTTCGAGACCACACAGACCCCAGGCACTCGTGTGGGACGACTCTTAGGAAGAGAGACTGCAAGAAAAAGAAATAAAATGAGACCAGGAACGAGAGTTATAACTAAATGCTCAATTTTCCTACTGGCTAACACGGTACGAAGATATACATCTTTACTGTATCAATTTTCCTACAGCAGCGAAATCCATTTATTCCAATAATCCAGAAAGTCTGATAATCGGAACAGAATGGAAATAACTGGAATTTCTCAGGATCACGGAGAATTAGAAATAAATGAATTGAAGAATTTCTGATAAACATAGAAATATTGAAAAAAAATTTTTTTTAAATCACATCTGATAGTCTAGAATATTTGATAGTTTTTCATGTATCAGTTTTTCCATCCTATGCCCTAAACCTATGATGCTAACCCAATACTGTGCCACATTGTGGTTCCCCCATAATCCGATCATTGGGGTCTCCCATGCTGTTGTAACCGGATCGGGATGAGGTTGTGGTAACTGCATTACCCCAAGACTTGTCAAAGCCTCAACCTAATGATTAAAGACGCCATCTTGTTCTGAAAGATTTATACTGTGTAGATCTTTAGGAAAGAGTAGAGAGAAGTCCTCACCGCCTCCAGGCAGGTCAGCTGCTCCGCCACATATGCGGCCTGGAACGTCAGGACATCTAAGGGGTCGTAGTGGTCGTCCTCTTCCAACAAGGCACCGGCCACCGTCACCGGCCGCTCCCCGACAGTCACCTCCTGTAGTTTTGTGACCAAATTTGCCTTCTTCAGTCTTACGAAGCAGCGAGACAGTTCTTCCCTCAGGTCTGGGCCCAGTAATGTAAAGTCCTCAGGATACTGAGACATCCAGCCACAGAAGAGACCGCTGATACTGAGGACAGAGACAGGGCACAAGATGGAGACTGCTGGAAATAATGCACTGTACCCTACCACTGAGAAAACAGGCGCTGTATACGGGGGTGTAGAGACAATGATCTCCCCTACTACTGGGAAGACAGGCGTTGTATACAGGGGGTGCAGAGACAATGATCTCCCCTACTACTGAGAAGACGGGCACTGTATACAGGGGTGCAGAGACAATGATATCCCCTACTACTGAAAAGAGGGGCACGCTACTACTGAGAAGACGGGCGCTGTATACGGGGGTGCAGAGACAATGATATCTCCTACTACTGAGAAGACAGGCGCTGTATACAGGGGTGCAAAGACAATGATCTCCCCTACTACTGAGAAGACGGGCACTGTATACAGGGGTGCAGAGACAATGATATCCCCTACTACTGAGAAGACAGGCGCTGTATACGGGGGTGCAGAGACAATGATATCCCCTACTACTGAGAAGACGGGCGCTGTATACAGGGGTGCAGAGACAATGATATCCCCTACTACTGAAAAGAGGGGCACTGTATACGGGGTGCAGAGACAATGACATCCCCTACTGCTGAAAAGAGGGGCACTGTATACAGGGGTGCACAGACAATGATCTCTCCTGAGAAGAGGGGCACGCTACTACTGAGAAGAGGGGCGCTGCTTACGGTGGTGCAGACAATGAGAAGAGGGTGCAGAGACAATGATATCTCCTACTACTGAGAAGACAGGCGCTGTATACGGGGGTGCAGAGACAATTATATCCCCTACTACTGAGAAGACAGGCGCTGTATACAGGGGTGCAGAGAGAATGATCTCCCCTACTACTGAGAAGAGGGGCACTGTATACAGGGGTGCAGAGACAATGATCTCTCCTACTACTGAGAAGAGGGGCGCGCTACTACTGAGAAGAGGGGCGCTGCATACGGTGGTGCAGACAATGAGAAGAGGGTGCAGAGACAATGATCTCCACTACTACTGAGAAGAGGGGCGCAGTATACGGGAGGTGCAGAGACAATGATCTCCACTACTACTGAGAAGACAGGCGCTGTATACGGGGGTGCAGAGACAATGATTTATCAGGGTATATTATGGGTCAATGTCTTCTCCCCATGTTGTCATGGAGACCAGAGTGGATTCAGATCACCACCTCCATCATTACCTCCATCCTTCCTGGCTCTGTGTTTACACCTCAGTGTATTTGGTGACTTGAATCCACAGTCTCCATGACAACCCTGCGCCTCATGGAAACCAGGGCATGTTGTCAGAGTCTCTCAGTGGTGCAGCCTCAGGCTTTGGGCCTGTAACATCAAGTATTTGTATGGCAGGGCAGAAATAAGATATTGACTACAATTATAATGTGTAGTAAAGGGTCTTTTCTTCATGTTGTTTCGGTTGATGCCGTCTTTTAAGGCCCCATGTGCGACTCCATTGTCTAACAGTAATTATGGCCATAATTCAACAAAAACAACAATATTAAAGATAAAGGAATATAAAACGGCTCCATATACCTGAAGTGTGCACCTCATACGTGGCCTGTAAGGACACTCAACCCACTATGTACTGCCTCCATTTTGTCTTATGCTAATAAATGTATATTTGTATATACAGTGGGTACGGAAAGTATTCAGACCCCTTTAAATTCTTCACTGTTTCATTGCAGCCATTTGGTAAATTCAAAAAAGTTCATTTTTTTCTTATTAATGTGCACTCTGCCCCCCATCTTTACTGAAAAAAAAACAAATGTAGAAATTTTTGCAAATGTATTAAATTGGAAACGCACTAAATGGGCATAAAGACTACACACAACTGTGTCCGTAAAGGTTTGTGAAGGCAAATACCGGGAAATATATTAAAAAAAAAAAAAAATCACGCAGGTTTGTTTTAAAATTTGACGACCAAAACCACAATAAAAACTCATGTACAAAAAAAAAAAAAACCTCAAGTAACCTGATAATAGGAGCAGAAAATCTGCAACATCAAACCCTCACCAAATATGCATTGTGAATGTGGCCCGAGGGCCCGGTGTGATCCCATCAGTGAGCGCTCGTGCACACCTTGCGTTTTTTCTGTGTAATTTTGTCCCAAAACTTGTAAGGATTTCCTAGCAGCAGCAAAGTGAAGGAGATCCCTGAAGTCTCCGGCACACGGAGCTTATTTTTTCCTTGCAGATCTGCAGCGCGTCAATTACTTCAGAGTTTTTTTCTGCAGATTTCATTCATACAAATGAGTGGGGAAAATGTCTAAAAAACCCAAGTATTTTCTGCTGCCAACACGTCAGTATTTGTAACAGGTTTTTCTGCTAGAAACACTGAATGTGTGCACATAGCCTTAATTATAAAATATCCACCGGATTAGGGAAAAATCAGATCAAAAAGCACCGAACTCAAAAAGTATAATAATGGCCGCTGAGAATAGGCTACATACGTGCATGGAAGGCGTATGTACTACTCACTCATCATCCTTTCCTCCATAGGAGTTGCCAGTTGCTTGTGTGTAATCATCGTCCTCCAACCTGTAACACAATTATTCACAGCATAGAAGGGGGCCGCAGAGGGGACGGGGGGCAACATGAGATGGACTTGTGATCTATAGCATCATGTCGGGTGATATTCCCACCTGTCCAGCAGCGTTCTCAGCACTTTCCGAGTGTTGGTGAAGGTGCGATACGTGGCCAGGAAGGCCGGGATGTAGGTGGTGTCCCCAGAACCCGGGCTTCAAGCAGATGGAGGACAAGTCTGGGGAGAGTGCCGGCACGAAGAGCTAACACTCTAACGGGAGTCTGGGGAGAGAAGGAGACAGAGGATAACTCCCCATACAATGATGAATCACCGGGTGTCAGCGACACCTTATACTTTACCATAAGGCGGCGCAGGACATAAATAGCCGTGTACCTATAACAACAAGGCATGAAGATTTGCATGTAAGCAGCAAGGTGTCCTGTTCTGGGCGCCGCCGCTGAGAGTTACCAGCACATTATATAAGAGATGGGGCCCGGGGCCAAAACTGCAGCAATCACCTGCATCTGGAAGGAGGCGATGAGACATCCTGTCCACAACACAGATAATGCTCTGTGAGCCCATGAGTAAGTCACCTGCACACAGAGCGCTGGTAGTTTGCTACAATGTATCATTTCAGAATTCACAGAGCATTGTCCAACCTGGATACAATTCTAACAACTTATCAGCAAGAGCCACCAGAGATCTTATTCACTGACAGCATGCACACAGCCAGGTACAGTCAGAGGCCTTATTCACTGACAGCATGCACACAGCCAGGTACAGTCAGAGGCCTTATTCACTGACAGCATGCACACAGCCAGGTACAGTCAGAGGCCTTATTCACTGACAGCATGCACACAGCCA
This sequence comes from Oophaga sylvatica, assembly GCA_033576555.1. Lineage (NCBI taxonomy): Eukaryota > Metazoa > Chordata > Amphibia > Anura > Dendrobatidae > Oophaga > Oophaga sylvatica. The sequence goes on from JARQOD010000008.1 coordinate 13,750,068, forward strand.
GGTACAGTCAGAGGCCTTATTCACTGACAGCATGCACACAGCCAGGTACAGTCAGAGGCCTTATTCACTGACAGCATGCACACAGCCAGGTACAGTCAGAGGCCTTATTCACTGACAGCATGCACACAGCCAGGTACAGTCAGAGGCCTTATTCACTGACAGCATGCACACAGCCAGGTACAGTCAGAGGCCTTATTCACTGACAGCATGCACACAGCCAGGTACAGTCAGAGGCCTTATTCACTGACAGCATGCACACAGCCAGGTACAGTCAGAGGCCTTATTCACTGACAGCATGCACACAGCCAGGTACAGTCAGAGGCCTTATTCACTGACAGCATGCACACAGCCAGGTACAGTCAGAGGCCTTATTCACTGACAGCATGCACACAGCCAGGTACAGTCAGAGGCCTTATTCACTGACAGCATGCACACAGCCAGGTACAGTCAGAGGCCTTATTCACTGACAGCATGCACACAGCCAGGTACAGTCAGAGGCCTTATTCACTGACAGCATGCACACAGCCAGGTACAGTCAGAGGCCTTATTCACTGACAGCATGCACACAGCCAGGTACAGTCAGAGGCCTTATTCACTGACAGCACGCACACAGCCAGGTACAGTCAGAGGCCTTATTCATTGACAGCACGCACACAGCCAGGTACAGTCAGAGGCCTTATTCACTGACAGCATGCACACAGCCAGGTACAGTCAAGAGGCCTTATTCACTGACAGCATGCACACAGCCAGGTACAGTCAGAGGCCTTATTCATTGACAGCACGCACACAGCCAGGTACAGTCAGAGGCCTTATTCACTGACAGCATGCACACAGCCAGGTACAGTCAGAGGCCTTATTCACTGACAGCACGCACACAGCCAGGTACAGGCAGAGGCCTTATTCACTGACAGCATGCACATATCAAGAAAATAGAAAACTATAAATTATTGAACCAGAGATCGGCCATTAAGGGACGAGTGTGGAATGGGGCTCGTCTGGTCAGGAGCCGGTGACCGTGTACCCAGGACATTATTTAGATTTCGCCCGTTCAGGGCACGATCCTACATTACTGTCCGGAGCAGCGGACTCCTGGGATGGCGACAATTAACCCCTGACAGCCATAATCATCCCATTATCTATCGGAGTCTCGTAATGACGGCTCCGCACCTGGCAGGTTAGTGACACAAGAGACGGTGCGTTACCTGCTGGGAGCTGCGCAGATATACACTGTATATAACACCGTCCCGCTCCTCGTCTCCTTCATGCTGCAAGACCTGGAAGAAACACAACATAAATCACACTGAGGACAGGAGCGAAAGCCGGACAGGAGCCCAGTGCACCAACCTGCAGCCATCGCATCATGCATCACAAGCCCCGGCACCAGCGAATGCCGACACCTCACCTTGCCCGGCAGAAGGTACCACGTCGTTTTAGAGGCGACACAGGGACCTCCCCGTGACAGGCAGCTCAGGGCCACATTCATAGAAAGGAAACCAGCTGCTGAGGGAGGCAAGGACGAGCAGGGAGGAGGCTGGAGGGCCACACGGAGGGGCGCACGGGGACACGGGGGGTTAAAGATACAGGCAAAAAGTCAAAACCAGAAAAAAAACAGGAGACGAACGCAAAAGGGTTAATGCCGGCTGAAAAATTCAGCTGCAAAAATAATCTGTATCTCAGGTGTCTGCACTTCCGGAAAAAGACACGTGTTCCTACAGGTAAATGCAGTGTGCGGACCGCTACGCCCTACAAAACCGGTTCCTGCTGTGAATATTCATAGGCACACAGCGTCCGCACGTACAGTGCACCACCAGGGCACGGGTCACACCAATACAGGCGGCAAACGGAAAAGGAGGATTATTTATATAAAAAAAGTCACAAATCTGAGAAAATTCCAATAAGGAATAAAAGTTAATATAAATAAACAAAGTAGAAAGCCGCTGCGATCATGAATACCTTGTACGCTCGGCTCATCCTGTCCTGGTGCAGGAGTGATAGCGCCGGGGCCCTATGGCCGGGCTCCCACAACACTGCTGGGTGGTACAGGAGCCTCCACCTATCTCCCAATTACAGCCCACACCCAGCTGAGGACCTGCAGGGACTTTCCTTCATGAATCCCGTCCTGATTTTCAGCTGGAGGTTCTTATAGCCGCCATTCACCCAAAGGGATAGTGGGAATTGTGCAGATCTGGGAGCTCTGATCTCTGCTAAGCTGCCATGTTTGGTCGGGAATTGCCGCACTTGTGATCAGTGTGAATCCTCCCGCACTCCCCGATTTTACATTTATATTATAATAATAAGCGGTGATGAGCAGTGCAGTTTTCGGTAATGAGATTATTTGTTCAGTTTACAATATCATCCTGCAGAGCAAGAAATTATTTTTACACTATAACGAAATGCTTTAATCGGTTATATAAATGTTAGGGGTATGTCCAACCCTGCAACCAGCATTTCTTATGGATCCCCCGCATTCTGGGTTTTGTGTATACAGATCCGATGCAGAGCTGCACTACATGGAGAGAACTACAGGGACCCTGTCACCACCCGGTGTATAACATCCGGCCCCTCACTCCCCCTGGTGTATAACATCCGGCCGCTCACTCCCCCCAGTGTATAATATACAGCCCCTCGCTCCCCCCAGTGTATAACATCCGGCCCCTCACTCCCCCGGTGTATAACATCCGGCCCCTCACTCCCCACGGTGTATAACATCCGGCCCCTCACTCCCCCTGGTGTATAACATCCGGCCCCTCACTCCCCCTGGTGTATAACATCCGGCCCCTCACTCCCCCTGATGTATAACATCCGGCCCCTTACTCCCCCTGGTGTATAACATCCGGCCCCTCACTCCCCCTGATGTATAACATCCGGCCCCTCACTCCCCCCAGTGTATAACATCCGGCCCCTCACTCCCCCTGGTGTATAACATCCGGCTTCTCACTCCCCCGGTGTATAACATCCGGCCCCTCACTCCCCCCAGTGTATAATATACAGCCCCTCACTCCCCCAGTGTATCATATCTGACTCCTCACTCCACCCAGTGTATAACATCCCGACCCTCACCCCCTCAGTGTATAATATCCAGCCCCTCACTCCCCCAGTGTATAACATCCAGCCCCTCACTCCCCCCAGTGTATAATATCCGGCCCCTCACTCCCCCCAGTGTATAATATCCGGCCCCTCACTCCCCCAGTGTATAATATCCGGCCCTCACTCCCCCCAGTGTATAACATCCGGCCCCTCACTCCCCCTGGTGTATAACATCCGGCCCCTCACTCCCCCCAGTGTATAACATCCGGCCCCTCACTCCCCCCAGTGTATAACATCCGGCCCCTCACTCCCCCCAGTGTATAATATACGGCCCCTCACTCCCACCAGTGTATAACATCCAGCCCCTCACTCCCCCAGTGTATAATATCCAGCTCCTCACTCCCCCCAGTCTATAACATCTGGCCCCTCCCCCTGTGTATAATATCCGGCCCCTCACTCCCCCAGTGTATAACATCCGGCCCCTCACTCCCCCGGTGTATAACATCCGGCTTCTCACTCCCTCCGGTGTATAACATCCGGCCCCTCACTCCCCCAGTGTATAATATACAGCCCCTCACTCCCCCAGTGTATAATATCTGACTCCTCACTCCACCCAGTGTATAACATCCGGCCCCTCACCCCTCAGTGTATAATATCCAGCCCCTCACTCCCTCAGTGTATAATATCCGGCCCTCACTCCCCCCAGTGTATAATATCCAGACCCTCACTCCCCCAGTGAATAACATCTGGACCCTCACTCCCCCCAGTGAATAACATCCGGACCCTCACTCCCCCCAGTGTATAACATTCGGCCCCTCACTCCCCCGAGTTTAAAACATCCGGCCCCTCACCCCCCAGTGTATAATATCCGGCCCCTCACTCCCCCGAGTGTATAACATCCAGCCCCTCACCCCCCCAGTGTATAACATCCGGCCCCTCACCCCCTCAGTGTATAATATCCAGACCCTCACTCCCCCCAGTGTATAATATCCGGCCCCTCACTCCCCCCCAGTGTATAACATCCGGCCCCTCACTCCCCGGAGTGAATAACATCCGGACCCTCACACTCCCCCAGTGAATAACATCCGGACCCTCACTGCCCCAGTGTATAATATCCGGCCCCTCACTCCCCGAGTGTGTAACATCCAGCCCCTCATCCTCCCCAGTGTGTAACATCCGGCCCCTCACCCCGTCAGTGTATAATATCCAGCCCTCACTCCCCCCAGTGTATAATATCCAGCCCTCACTCCCCCCAGTGTATAACATCCAGCCCCTCGACCCCAGTGAATAACATCCGGACCCTCACTCCCCCCAGTGTATAACATCCGGCCCCTCACTCCCCCCAGTGTACAATATCCGGCCCCTCACTCCCCCCAGTGTATAATATCCGGCCCCTCACTCCCCCCAGTGTATGACATCCGGCCCCTCACTCCCCCAGTGTATAATATCCGGCCCCTCACTCCCCCAGTGTATAACATCCAGCCCCTCAACCCCAGTGAATAACATCCGGACCCTCACCACCCAGTGTATAACATCCAGCCCCTCATCCCCGAGTGTATAACATCCGGCCCCTCACTCCCCCCCAGTGTATAACATCTGGCCCCTCACTCCCCGAGTGTATAACATCCAGCCCCTCAACCCCAGTGTATAACATCCGGACCCTCACTCCCCCAGTGTATAACATCCGGCCCCTCAACCCCCAGTGTATAACATCCAGCCCCTCAACCCCCAGTGAATAACATCCGGACCCTCACCACCCAGTGTATAACATCCAGCCCCTCAACCCCCAGTGTATAATATCCGGCCCCTCACTCCCCCCCAGTGTATAACATCCGGCCCTCACTTCCCCAGTGTATAATATTCGGATCTCCAGACCTCCTCTAGTATAATATCACCACAAACACTGCGCCTCTGCCAGGAGCTTCATAGCCGAGCAGCTGCATGCAGCCGTACATCACCAAGCACAATGCCGAGCGTTGGATGGAGTGGTGTAAAGCCGCCACCACTGGACTCTGGAAGAGGCGACGTGTTCTGTGCAGTGACGGATCACACTTCTCTATCTGCGTCTGATGGTGGATTCTGAGTTTGGTGACTCCAGGAGGACGTTACCCCCTGACTGCATTGTGCCCCTGTACAGATGGTGGAGGGGGATAATGCTATGGGCTGTTATCTGGGGGCGGCCTCAGCCCCTTAGGCCCAGTGATGGGAAATCTTAATCATCAGCACAAGACATTGTGGACAATTGTAGCTTCAGCTTTGTGGGAACAGTTTAATGAAGGCCCTTTTCTGACTCCCACAGACACCACCAAAGCCTTCACAAAAACAGTAGAAGCTGTTATATCTGCAAAAGGACCAACTCCATATTAATGCAGAATGGGAGGTCAGAGCTCCTGGAGGTGAATGTGTAGGGGGCACATACTTTTATTCATGTAGTGCATGTTTCCCCATGTAAGCCTCCATACATTATGTAGTGGCCATTCTCAGTTTCTCCGGATTCTGGTCTTATTGAAGTGAATAGGAGCAGAACTGCAGTACCTGAACATGGCCACTACATACTGTGTGGCGCTGTGCTGTCCCACTCTGCACACTGTTGACTTCTGCCGGCTGCAGATAATTGTTGGGGGCACCGGGTATTGGCCCCCTCCCCCAACAGCAACAACCATCTGATCTATGGCGGCAGGAAGGTAGAAATTAGACAATTATTTCCTTTCAGTGATTTAATGACCGTTCTTTTCAGTAATGAAGAGATGCTTCTCTTATCAAGTCCAAGGTCTGATATCATGTCATGGTGACGGGTCTGGGAGTGAAATGCGTTGTTTCCTGGGAATGATCCTGGATGTTCGGCGATGACCCTGACCGGATCCTTGATGCAGATTCCCATGTTACTGGCTTGTGATGAGGCCGATAATGCTGACGTCCGGAGCTCGGGGATTATACACGGCTCTGACGTTACATTACAGTAAGCGCCCAATGAGCAGCAACTAGTGGGCGATGCTCGGCCCCCGAACCTCTCAGACTAATATCTTAACACAGAGATGAAAGGGTTAACTCTGCAAGGAGTCAACTGCTCAATTACAGGCTATTAAGTAACAATATTAGCACTAATGACAATAAACGCAGTATAACCCTGGCAGTACGGATTCTCCATCCTATCTATTTCCCAATAGGAGCGACGCTCTAATGTCCTCTGTGTGTTCTCTCACACGGACGGCGCTCACAACTACAAGGCCACACGAGGATGTCTCTTCACCACGTTCCTCGACTTAGGCCACGGCCTCCTTCCTTCTGGCGCCAGTTTCTCTCCAGGACGCCCACGAAGGACGGCACTGCCATCCATTTTCGCGCCAACAACTGTCTTCTTCTCGACAGAGTTTGGCGCCATTTTGGTTGACAATTCAATCATCAATCCACAAGTCCCGGGAATCTTTTCCACCAGTCTTGTAGCTGCAGGGCTGCTGGGTTCGATCCTGCTTATTACGCCAAATGTAACAAGGTGGCACGGGGTGGTAGTCATGGCCGAGTCCATCAAACAACAGTCAGTGAGCACCCGGCCCCTTGCACATGTAAAGACAAGTAAAATCCCAGTCCTGCGGTACAGTCAGTTACCTTCACCACAAGCTCACTTCAAACGCTGGAGATGAGTACTCAGGAAACACCACAAGCCACAGTATGGTGTAAATAAAGCAATGCTTCCTGTGCTTTCCCTTCAACTTCAATCGGCTACACAACACCAACGGCTCCCATCCAGGTTTGAGAATCCACATTCCTTCTGGAGATGTTCCCGCAGATCGAGTGCCCATCAACACTGCCCGACAGTCTGCGGCAGCCTCTATCCCCCCGACCGGGGCACCCTCTGTTCCTGGCTGTGGAGAGCGTCTTGCCCTGGGCTAGCCTGCCCGGGAGTCTGCCTTAGAGGCAGGAAGTCCTTTCCTATCCCCTTGGGACTTCGCACCGTCCCCTTCTAGCTCCTTATAACAGTTTAACTCATTCTGTCACGGAACTAAATATATACAAGTACATGCACATTTAGGATACAACATATTACAATGACATTACTACATGAAACCATCAGGGTGCCGCATGTGACACGTGCTCGGTGTATAGGAGAGAGGAGGCACGTGAGGGTTCCCGCCACCTCCTTACAAAGGGGTGGAGGAAGCAGGGCTCACAGACTTTCCCTATGAGGGGGCGGAGGAAGCAGGGCTCACAGACATTCCCTATGAGGGGGCGGAGGAAGCAGGGCTCACAGACTTTCCCTATGAGGGTGCGGAGGAAACAGGACTCACAGACTTTCCCTATGAGGGGGTGGAGGAAGCAGGGCACACATACTTTCCCTATGAGGTGGCAGAGGAAGCAGGACTCACAGATTTTCCCTATGAGGGGGCGGAGGAAGCAGGGCTCACAGACTTTCCCTATGAGGGGGCAGAGGAAGCAGGACTCACAGACTTTCTCTATGAGTGAGTGGGGAAGCAGGGCTTATAATCTTTCTCTATGAAGTAGCCGAGGAAGCAGGGCTCAAAACTTTCCCTATGAGGTAGCTGAGGAAATAGGACTCACAGGTTTTCCCTATGAGAGGGTGGAGGAAGCAGGACTCAGACTTTCCCTATGAAGGGGAGGAAGAAGTAGGACTCACAGACTTTCCCTATGAAGGGGAGGAAGAAGTAGGACTCACAGACTTTGTGAGTGAGTTGGAGGAAGCAGGGCTCACTGGCTTTCTCTATGAATAGTTGGAGGAAGCAGGACTCACAGGCTTTCTCTATGGATAGTTGGAGGAAGCAGGACTCACAGGCTTTCTCTATGGATAGTTGGAGGAAGCAGGACTCACAGGCTTTCTCTATAGATAGTAGGAGGAAGCAGGGCTCACAGGCTTTCACTGTGGATAGTTGGAGGAAGCAGGACTCACAGGCTTTCTCTGTGGATAGTTGGAGGAAGAAGGACTCACAGGCTTTCTCTATGGATAGTTGGAGGAAGAAGGACTCACAGGCTTTCTCTATGGATAGTTGGAGGAAGCAGGGCTCACAGGCTTTCTCTATAGATAGTATGAGGAAGCAGGGCTCACAGACTTTCTCTGTGGATAGTTGGAGGAAGCAGGACTCATAGGCTTTCTCTGTTTATATCACATTAGTGGCAATCCAAATTAATGAGACCCCACAAGATGGTATAAAAATTACAAAATTCCTGTATTAATGACAATGTAACATAAACAAAACAAAAATAATTAAAATTATTTAAGAAATAAGGGTACAAAAAACACATGAACACGAGGGACATTAATCCATAGTGGAACGTTGTTCACCCACAGCATTTGAGCAATATTGTAGCCCAATGTATATAATTATCTATCCTCAATTCAACTGTATAATGGTCATGTAATGATTAGTTGCAAATATTGTACTATAATACCGGCACCATGGAATCATAACATGGTAATACCTAAAGTTCACAGAAGGTGCTCCTAATAAACACGACCAAAATCCTTGCAGGATGATAAAACATTATAACCAATATGCGGTGGTAATACTGAAAAACCTACCGATAGCTCAGCTGGGTAGCCACCTGGACGTCCCTCTGCCCCAATTTTTATACCATCTTGTGGGGTCTCATTAATTTGGATTGCCACTAATGTGATAATCATAGTTGTGTGGTATAGAGTTTAAAACTTTGTTGGGCATTTTTGTGAAAAATTTCTCTGTGGATAGTTGGAGGAAGAAGGACTCACAGGCTTTCTCTATGGATAGTTGGAGGAAGCAGGACTCACAGGCTTTGTCTATGAGTTCTAACAGGCATTAAGCAGCTTTTTACAAGGAAAACAACCAAATCAAATCTGAGAAATGTATATATCATTGCCCCTGAATCTCTCCCTTATCCTAAGCTAGACTCAGCGAAGAGACCGGACAGAATTACCTTCAATTCGTAAAAATAGACTTGTAACCTTTAAGGCTGTGAACAAGGTGAGGTCTGACAATACCTCGTGTCATGTTTCATACTCTATATCCATAGCCGCAGTCACACACTTCTCTGCAGAGTGAGGGGCTCCGGACAGGGAGGCTTATTTTATTTATTGACTATTTGGTGGCCAGGTGAATTGGCCCATGGGACGTAATGTGGTGGTCAGTCAGCTACGTCCTGTGCCACTTACTAAAGCAAAGCAACTGAGAGTACAGCAGATATAGACGACACGTTGTACTGCACGTAAGGGCGCAGTCAGACGGCCGTATGACACGGACGACGACAGCATCACAATGCTCGGACTGGCCGCGGCTCTCCTGACCAGTGTGTGACAGCATGTATTTCTACAGTCATGGCCAAAAGTTTTGAGAATGACACAAATATTATATTTTCACATGATCTGCTGCCCTCTGGTTTTTATGTGTGTTTGACAGATGTTTTTATCACAGACAGAAATATAATTGCAAACATATGAGTAACAAAAGCTTATATTGACAGTTAGAATGAGTTAATGCAGCAAGTCAATATTTGCAGTGTTGACCCTTCTTCTTCAGGACCTCTGCAATTCTCCCTGGCATGCTCTCAATCAACTTCTGGACCAAATCCTGACTGATAGCAGTCCATTCTTGCACAATCAATGCTTTCATTTTGTCAGAATTTTTAGGTTTTTGCTTGTCCACCCGTCTCTTGATGATTGACCACAAGTTCTCAATGGGATTAAGATCTGGGGAGTTTCCAGGCCATGGACCCAAAATCTCTATGTTTTGTTCCCTGAGCCATTTAGTTATCACCTTTGCTTTATGGCAAGGTGCTCCATCATGCTGGAAAAGGCATTGTTGATCGCCAAACTGCTCTTGGAGGGTTGGGAGAAGTTGCTCTTGGAGGACATTCTGGTACCATTCTTTATTCATGGCTGTGTTTTTAGGCAAGACTGTGAGAGAGCCGATTCCCTTGGCTGAGAAGCAACCCCACACATGAATGGTTTCAGGATGCTTAACAGTTGGCATGAGACAAGACTGGTGGTAGCGCTCACCTTGTCTTCTCCGAATGAGGCGTTTTCCTGATGTCCCAAACAATCGAAAAGGGGATTCATCAGAGAAAAATAACTTTACCCCAGTCCTCAGCAGTCCACTGCCTGTACCTTTTGCTGAATATCAGTCTGTCCATGATGTTTTTTCTGGAGAGAAGTGGCTTCTTTGCTGCCCTCCTTGAGACCAGGCCTTGCTCCAAGAGTCTCCGCCTCACAGTGCGTGCAGATGCACTCACACCTGCCTGCTGCCATTCCTGAGCAAGCTCTGCACTGCTGGTAGCCCGATCCCGCAGCTGAAACACTTTTAAGAGACGGTCCTGGCGCTTGCTGGTCTTTCTTGGGCGCCCTGGAGCTTTTTTGGCAACAATGGAACCTCTCTCCTTGAAGTTCTTGATGATGCGATAGATTGTTGACTGAGGTGCAATCTTTCTAGCTGCGATACTCTTCCCTGTTAGGCCATTTTTGTGCATTGCAATGATGACTGCACGTGTTTCTTTAGAGATAACCATGGTTAACAGAAGAGAAACAATGATGCCAAGCACCAGCCTCCTTTTAAAGTGTCCAGTGGTGTCATTCTTACTTAATCATGACAGATTGATCTCCAGCCATGTCCTCATCAACACCCACACCTGTGTTAATGGAGCAATCACTGAAAAGAGGTTAGCTGGTCCTTTTAAGGCAGGGCTGCAATGATGTTGAAATGTGTTTTGGGGGATAAAGTTCATTTTCTAGCCAAATATTGACTTTGCAAGTAATTGCTGTTAAGCTGATCACTCTTTATAACATTCTGGAGTATATGCAAATTGCCATTAGAAAAAGTGAAGCAGTAGACTTTGTAAAAATTCATATTTGTGTCATTCTCAAAACTTTTGGCCATGACTGTAGGCAGCTGTCATGCTCTGGTGAGGAGAGCCGCCGGCCAGTCCGTGCACTGCGATACAATTGTCGTCCGTCTCATACGGCCGTCTGACTGCGCCCTAAGAATCACAACACACGTGTAATGAATCTTACCATCATGGAGGACAATGTGGCACTTTGTGCCAATCGTGAGTTACATTTTACATATCTACTTCTATGTTTGTCCATCCAGGCTGTAAGGCGAGGACCACAATCAGTCACTGTCGCAAAACATTACTAATGGACTTGCCTTCTCGCTTACCTCGCCATGCTCATCTTTGGACTCTAGTCTTGGTCGGGGTCCTCGTCTCTCCTCCTCCAGCGCCGTCTTCAATGTGCGCAGGATCATGTGTGTAACCGCAGACTAAAAGTAAAAAAGTGACAACATGGTGACCAAACGAGGCAGCAGGCAGGATCTAGAATGCACTCCATTTTGCTAAAAAAAAAAAAAAAAAAGATTGCAAGGAAAATCGTGATGGGCGACACTAGTGACATAGGTAAGAGTTGTGTGCGCGGGGATTACACTCACCAGCACTCAGGAAGCCAACGTCACCGTGTCACACTGACACCGCATATCACACTGACGGGGAGCAGGGGTCACGCACACATCAGATCCTCTTCTGGTTCCCAGATGTCACCTTAAAATGGAGGTGTCTAATCACAAAAGAAAAGTGGACTGTCTCTTGAGTTTCTCCAATGTCCGGTAACGATAAGAAGTTGCTCGTTGTGGGTCGTCTCCAGGCGGCTATAGGTATCTTCTAAGAAATGCTCAGCCTCACCTTGTCCTAAGACTTGCGTCACATCCTCGGGCGCAGGAAGAGAATCAGGAAATCTGCAAGAGAGCGTTTCCTGCATCGACAAAGTACCCCGTGCCCCGGTGTAGACAAAGCATTGTGTCCACAGCCTTACACGAGAACGGTGATCCCCGGCACCACGGTGCTACCAGGCTGGACGTGCCGTGCGATTACTGCTCTTCTGCTTTCAGGACTGAGCATTGTGTAAATTTATAGTATATATCTATGACTTCCTCATTCTAAAATGAACTAACACATTGTAAATTTCCACAATTTCCACATAAAAATTTTACAGGCCCGACATCCCCGTAATATGCAATAATCCATAAGTGCGTGCTTGTTTAGCTCTACTGCATATCTCTATAAACAGAGTTACAGTAACCATTGCTAAGTTTTCACAAAGAAAAACATTCTGCACATACCTTGTCTCTCTGAATGTTGTCTACCTGTGCCTAAGGATACAGCGCTCTCATGATCTCTGCAGCCAGGAACAGCATTCCTCCGTATTCAGTTCTGCCACCCTCCAACTCATGCATTTTCCAGAAACTGTAACTAAAAGTGGAAAAAGTGACCACTGCTCTGAAGTTTTTTTCCGAATCTCTGCCCCCTATGACCATTCATTTATCCTCAACGTGCAAAAACATAATTAGTAGAATACTGCCTCCTATCTATAAAAATATAACTGCTATAATACTGCCCCAATGTACAAGTATATAACTACTATAATACTGTCCATATGTACAAGAATATAACTACTATAATACTGTCCATATGTACAAGAATATAACTACTATAATACTGTCCATATGTACAAGAATATAACTACTATAATACTGTCCATATGTACAAGAATATAACTACTATAATACTGCCCCTATGTACAAGAATATAACTATTATAATACTGTCCATATGTACAAGAATATAACTACTATAATACTGTCCATATGTACAAGAATATAACTACTATAATACTGTCCATATGTACAA
>JARQOD010000008.1:13771581-13787467 GCA_033576555.1 Oophaga sylvatica
GCACAGGCGCTTCAGTGTGAAATCAGCACGTTTGATGTAAATCAGACAATTTTAGAAACTAGAATTACAGAGCGACGTGTTTCTTCCCTCATTATACTAGTTATACAGCTTCCTGGGATCCAACAACCTAGATTTCATCCCAGAACAGTGCAATTAGAAGCAGCAGAATTAGAGGCAGTTCACACATCATAACAATTTTTTTATATCATTATTTATATAAAGTTGCAGTAGATCTGTGCTACTATGCTGCGACTCTCCAAAAATCGCTGCAAAAATCACATTTGACAGTAAAGTGAGAGCTCGACCCAAAGCCTCACTCGGACGTCTATTCTTCATGTCCTAGCCGGGATTTTCATTCCAATCAATCAGTGAAAAAAAAAAATGAAAACTTTGAGAAAAATAAATGAAACACTGATGAGGATGAAAGGACACAAGGACAAAAACACTAATGACAATGGGAAAGTTTCTTATCGCATATGAGAGAAAATAAAGACATGAATGAGGCAGCGGCCGGCCCGACGATGGGCAACACAGACCTGGGATCTCCGAAAAGCCCAAATTTAGATAATTTCCTTAATGACTTTTCCCGACATGAACGAGAGCGACAGAAGGCAGATTATGTGCACGAATCTGGGGAAATATATCAGCAATGCTGACGTTTTGGTCGCTGTTTGTGCAGTTCTTGGAACGTCATTTGTGTCGACAGATCTGCAGCTAAACCACAAGGGATCGTCGGGCAGTGATCGATTTGTCCCCATAAACTGATGAAGCTTTTGGCCAAAATAAAAATGTTCACACATCAACCGTAAATGATAAATCAATCAGGAAAAGGGCGTCTGACTCAGCGCTGTATTCACGTGACATTTCTGTATAGTTTTAGCAGCAATTGTTTTGTTTTGTTTTTTTTCCAGTGAAATATTTGTATTATAATATAAAACAAAAGATCAAAAACTGCAGTAAATGATGGAAAACCACAACAAAAATGTCACATGTGAATAAACCCTGAAGCCGACCATACACATAACACGGCCGCTCCATATACAGGGGGCTGGCGGGTGTCACGCTCCATGGTGGCGGCTTCTGTCCGGGGAAATAAAGGGTCAAGTGCATTAAACTCTGTACCGGCCACACATCAACGTTGGTTTAGATCAGGTCCTGATTTCTTGCAGTCTCTTACTCTATTCCGATTTATTCTGTAGGAAACAAAATCCAAAACATTTAGTTATTTTGTGATCTTAAGACTGACCCTAAGCATCCGCACATCACACATTCACATATTCCACACAAGCATAAAAGTTTTCCTTCTGTGCTGCCTTCATTGCTCTGAGGTCCTTGTGTGCAGGGTTCACCGCTCCGAGGTCCTTGTGTGCAGGGTTCACCGCTCCGAGGTCCTTGTGTGCAGCGTTGACCGTTTTGAGGTCCTTCTGTGCAGTGTTCAGCGCTCCGAGATCCTTCTGTGCAGCATTCACCGCTCTGAGGTCCTTCTGTGCAGCGTTCACTGTTCCGAGGTCCTTCTGTGCAGCGTTCACGGCTCCGAGGTCCTTCTGTGCAGCGTTCACCGCTCCGAGGTCATTGTATGCAATGTTCACCGCTCAGAGGTCCTTGCGTGCAGCCTTCACCACTCTGAGGTCCTTGTGTGAAGGGTTCACCGCTCAGAGGTCCTTGTGTGCAGGGTTCACCGCTCCAAGGTCCTTGGGTGCTGGGTTCACCGTTCTGAGGTCCTTATGTGAAAGGTTCACCGTTCCGAGGTCCTTGTCTGCAGGGTTTACCACTCAGAGGTCCTTGCATGCAGCCTTCACCGTTCTGAGGTCCTTGTGTGCATCTTCACCGCTCTGAGGTCCTTGTGTGCAGCCTTCACCACTCTGAGGTCCTTCTATGCAGCGTTCAACGCTCTTATGCACTTTTTAATTTTATAATTTCACATAGACAAAATGTATCCAAGTTTTGCATCACAGCCACACATAGAGGGGATATCCCTTATTGTATAAGTTTGTACACCCCCACTATATTCTAATTTTTACTGTACCTTCTGAGCCTTCAGATCGTCATGACTTCCAAAGAGAGACACGGCTGTAGTAGAGAGAAGGAAGAGTCGTCAGTCGTTGTGCTGATACTATTCCTTATGTCTTAAAATGTCATCATTTTCCTATAACTGACAGATCGAGCAATAACGTTGCTATCACTCCTCATCTTCCTATGACTACACCTACCCTACAAATCAGACCCGCTCTTGGTTTCCCAAACTTTTAGATTTTTTTAATATTTTTTACCTTTTCTGCGTAGGTAGCTTAGAGTCCCGTAGAGAAACAGAGCAGTCAGGAAGAGGTACATTACATCCTCCAGAGACGGCGCCGACATCCCTGTATATAGAGGGAGAGCGGCAGTCACACACTGTATCCCTGTCCTACAGTGTACAGACAATGATCTATGAAGATTTACACACAAATAATCCAAGAACTGCTCTCTGAGCCTCATTGTGTAATTATAGAATTTATTACCTGCAACTTTCAGCGTCTGGGAGCTCGAGATCCCTTTTGCGGCACTAACGTGGTTGACTCTGCAGAAGTAGCGCGCTCCGTGGAGGTCGCTGCTGGCGGTGATGCGCTGGTATGCGGAGATGCTGTAGGTGCCATCGAAGTTGGAGATGTGATTAGACAGGGAATTTCCAGACAACAGAGTGGGACGTGATTCCTCTGAAAGCTGAACTAAGAAGTCCACAGAGATTTCCAGAGGGTGAAAGTGAGAAATGTCACAAGTGAGCGTCACCTCCTCACCCGGCCGGGCAAAGAGTGGGGCAGGCTGCAGGGTAACCTGGGGTTTGGCTGGAGGAGCAATGAAGAACCGAAAAACAGAAGGAAATGAATTAAATTCTACGGAGGAGCTGTTTTTTTAATAAATCAATATGGCGGGCGTCTATCATGGCTACCAGGCCAAAATATTCTAGATTTCATCACAATTTCACTAATCTGTCCGCCCAGTAGATCTAGAAGGTATGAGCCATGTCCACCAAGAGTCTGCTCTGGAGACATGTCCACTGAAAAGTAAAAAAGTAAAAATTCCCCAAATGAAAAAAAAAAATAGAGAAAAATGTAAAAAAAAATCCCAGCACGTACATGATACCATGCGCCCATTGCCCCTCTATGGTCTCTTACCGGTGACCACCAGATGGATTTCCCTCTGTGCCCTCAGGTAGGGCAGGTAGACTGTGCATAACAAGGTGCCTTGGTGGGAAATCTCCACATTGTCGATCAGGAGGGACGCGTCCCCTTCGTTGTGTAAGGCCGAAAAGTTCAGGTGACAATTTGAGACATTCTCCTCAACTTTGTCCTTCCATCCATCATATGCATAGAGGAGACTTCCATCACCTAGGGCACGATGGCGCCATTCTACAGAGAAGCGCGGCTGATGCCCCCGCCACATGCTGCAGGGTACAGACAGGGGCTTACCCAGCCGGGCGTGGAGGATGGTGGAGGCAGAGAACACAGCTAGAGAGGCTGCAGAGAAAGAGAAGATCAGCTGAAGACGTGGCCGGGTGTATCCGCATCTGGATGGATCTATGTCTTTTTTCAACATATGTAATAATCATAATCAGCAGCGCATAAGAGTATTTCTACACTACAAATAGTGCGACTACATATCAATGGCTTCACCAGATTCAGTGAGGGACTTAAAGGGGTATCTGCATCTCCAAGATCCTATCCCAATATGTAGTAGGTGTAATAATAATAATAATACTACCAAATACCTCCAATTAGAAACCAAATAGAAATGTAGTATAGTTCTTCTAATTAACTATGTCGCTTACCCCATGCGCAGGGCTTTCCAGAGTGGTCATAACCATGGATATCTAAGTTACTGTAATACCCTGCACATGGGGTAAGTGACATAGCTAATCAGGAGAACTATACTATCAGGTACTTGCTAATATTACTGTTAGAAATAAAAATAATATTATTATTATTGCTATACCTCTCTCATATTGAATAGGATCATGGATATGAGAATATCCCTTTAGATAAAACCTGTCAGCAGGATTGTACTCAGTAACCTACAGTCATGGCCAAAAATTTTGAGAATAACACAAATATTAATTTTTACAAAGTCTACTACTTCACTTTTTCTAATGGCAATTTGCATATACTCCAGAATGTTATAAATAGTGATCAGCTTAACAGCAATTACTTGCAAAGTCAATATTTGGCTAGAAAATGAACTTTATCCCCCAAAACACATTTCAACATCATTGCAGCCCTGCCTTAAAAGGACCAGCTAACCTCTTTTCAGTGATTGCTCCATTAACACAGGTGTGGGTGTTGATGAGGACATGGCTGGAGATCAATCTGTCATGATTAAGTAAGAATGACACCACTGGACACTTTAAAAGGAGGCTGGTGCTTGGCATCATTGTTTCTCTTCTGTTAACCATGGTTATCTCTAAAGAAACACGTGCAGTTATCATTGCAATGCACAAAAATGGCTTAACAGGGAAGAGTATCGCAGCTAGAAAGATTGCACCTCCGTCAACAATCTATCGCATCATCAAGAACTTCAAGGAGAGAGGTTCCATTGTTACCAAAAAGGCTCCAGGGCGCCCAAGAAAGACCAGCAAGCGCCAGGACCGTCTCTTAAAAGTGTTTCAGCTGCGGGATCGGGCTACCAGCAGTGCAGAGCTTGCTCAGGAATGGCAGCAGGCAGGTGTGAGTGCATATGAACGCACTGTGAGGCGGAGACTCTTGGAGCAAGGCCTGGACTCAAGGAGGGTAGCAAAGAAGCTACTTCTCTCCAGAAAAAAACATCATGGACAGACTGATATTCTGCAAAAGGTACAGGCAGTGGACTGCTGAGGACTGGGGTAAAGTTATTTTCTCTGATGAATCCCCTTTTCGATTGTTTGGGACATCAGGAAAACGCCTCATTCGGAGAAGACAAGGTGAGCGCTACCATCAGTCTTGTCTCATGCCAACTGTTAAGCATCCTGAAACCATTCATGTGTGGGGTTGCTTCTCAGCCAAGGGAATCGGCTCTCTCACAGTCTTGCCTAAAAACACAGCTATGAATAAAGAATGGTACCAGAATGTCCTCCAAGAGCAACCTCTCCCAACCCTCCAAGAGCAGTTTGGCGATCAACAATGCCTTTTCCAGCATGATGGAGCACCTTGCCATAAAGCAAAGGTGATAACTAAATGGCTCAGGGAACAAAACATAGAGATTTTGGGTCCATGGCCTGGAAACTCCCCAGATCTTAATCCCATTGAGAACTTGTGGTCAATCATCAAGAGACTGGTGGACAAACAAAAACCTAAAAATTCTGACAAAATGAAAGCATTGATTGTGCAAGAATGGACTGCAATCAGTCAGGATTTGGTCCAGAAGTTGATTGAGAGCATGCCAGGGAGAATTGCAGAGGTCCTGAAGAAGAAGGGTCAACACTGCAAATATTGACTTGCTGCATTAACTCATTCTAACTGTCAATATAAGCTTTTGTTACTCATATGTTTGCAATTATTATATTTCTGTCTGTGATAAAAACATCTGTCAAACACACATAAAAACCAGAGGGCAGCAGATCATGTGAAAATATAATATTTGTGTCATTCTCAAAACTTTTGGCCATGACTGTACAGACAGTGTCAGGTTGGAGCCATTATATTGACACCTGGTGATGAAATCCGTCTTCTGGTTGTTGAGAGAGAGAAAAAAAAAATCACCGCAGCAGGCAAGCGCCGGCGCCTGTGCTGCAGCATGATCCGCATGTGTAATGTGCAATTTATTCTTTTATATCATGCTATAAATAAATTACGGTAATCAGAAATAAAAAGTGTCTGAAAATGGCAGCGCCTGCGCTGTAGCAGCTACCAGCGATCCAATAGTTGCTACTGCACAGGTGCCATCGGCACCATCTTGCTAGACCAAAAAATAAATTTCCTCCTCCAAGATGGCGCCGCTGGCACCTGCGCAGTAGCAACTATTGGATCTCCGATAGCTGCTATTGCGCAGGTGGTGCCATTTTCAGACACTTTTTCTGATGAATTTATTTACAGCATGATATAAAAGAATAAACTGTATATTACAAATGCGGATCATGCTGCAGCGCAGGCACGAGCATATCATTAACTAAAAACTGAAAATAAAGATTAAACAACAACCACAAGACAGATTTTATCACCCAGATATCATTTTAATCAGTATAACGGTGCCGACCTGACACTGTCTGTAGGTTACTGACCACAATCCTGCTGACAGGTTCCTTTAATGGTTAGACCCAATCGATAAGACATTTTTATTCCCCATTAATGTCTCCCATGGAAAAACTCTTTTAAGGCACTTGATACATAAAGTACCAAAATATTAACAAATACAGAGTGTGAAGACACGGCATTTTATCGTAATTACCCAGAAGACTATTTTTAGCAAATCAAGAAGAATAGACGGTTATCTATACTTTTGCTTGTGTAAGCCTGCAATATTGACTTGTATGCTGATATTTCATATATCATAGTGTGCTCTTATATTTGATGACTAGTGATGTTTGCTGATATGCTAATTATGTAGTGTGTTATTGAGCCAGTTTGTTGACTTTGAAAGTAGAGAGGGAAAAACTATGCAAATAGATTAAATAATCAAGTAATGCTACTTGATCTCATCATCATTCTTCCCCTTTTCTGTGATGCTGGACTGAAGGACACTTGTTAAATCTAAAAATAGGTTACAGGCCTCTGTATAAAGAGACTCAGAGATTGAGAGACAGCCAGAGATTCTGCCAAGACATTCATACAGTCTAAGAACCAGAGACAGGACAGCAGCCAATATCATGGCTCCATCACGAGGGACACAAATCTATCATTCTACAGCAGGGGTCTCAAACTCGCGGCCCTCGGAACAATAGTTTGAGGCCCTCACCTCATGGGCCCTCTGGACAATAGTTTGTGGCCCTCACCTCGGCCGGGATCACACATGCGAGAAACACGGCCGAGTCTCGCATGTGAAATCCCAGTCACACGTAGTACCGCTCATTAAGGTCATGAATATGGATGCCACTCCACTCTCATAGGCATGGCGCCCATATTCATGAGCTTAATGAGCGGTTCCACAGAAAGAAGATGTCGGTGCTCCGGGCGCTGGACCATCAAAGCTGCAGCAGGAGGAGGTGAGGTGAGTATGATGATGGCTAGAGTCTAGCCATCATGTGCGGCGGGCAGGGAGTGATCCCAACAGCTCCGCTGCCTGCAAGACAAAATAATCAGAAGCGGAGCTGCAAGGATCCTTCCTGCCCGGCGCCTGCGCTTCCTGTCTCTGACACAGAGAGCAGCGCCACTGGATGACGTCATCATTCAGCGGCCAGCTGTGCCAGAGCGAGGAAGCGCGGGCACCGGTAATGCTGCGGACAGGTGAGAGGTGGTGTGTGTGTGTGTGTGTGTGTGGACAGGTGAGAGGTGGTGTGTGTGTGTGTAAGTGGAGGAGAGTGATGGGGAAAAAACAATGATGGTGAAAAGTAGTGATGGGGAAAAGTAGTGATGGGGAGAAGGCAATGATGGGAGTTATGGGGAAAAGCAATTATGTGGAAAAACAATGATGGAGAAAAACAATGATGGGAGTGATGGGGAAAAGCAATGATGGGGAAAAACAATGATGGGAGTGATGGGGAAAATCAATGTGGGAGTGATGGGGAAAAGCAGTGATGGGGAAAAGCAATGATGGGGAAAAACAATGATGGGAGTGATGGGGAAAAGCAATGATGGGGAAAAACAATGATGGGAGTGATGGGGAAAATCAATGATGGGGAAAAGCAATGATGGGGAAAAACAATGATGGGAGTGATGGGGAAAAGCAATGATGGGAGTTATGGGAAAAGAAGTGATGGGGAAAAGCAATGATGGGGAAAAACAATGATGGGAGTGATGGGGAAAAGCAATGATGGGAGTGATGGGGGAAAAGCAGTGATGGGGAAAAGCAATGATGGAAAAAACAATGATGGGAGTGATGGGGAAAAGCAATGATGGGGAAAAACAATGATGAGAGTGATGGGGAAAAGCAACGATGGGGTGATGGGGAAAAAGCAAAGGAGAGAATGAGCGCTGGGGGAGAATGAGCGCTGGGGGAATGACTTCTTGCTGTTAACCAGTTAATGTTTTCTTGTGGAAAACCTGATGCGGCCCAGCCTCACCCAGATTCTACCTCCAGCGGCCCCCGGGTAAATTGAGTTTGAGACCCCTGTTCTACAGGAAACAACCTAGGGGTTTTTGGCCCTGGTTGGAAGAGTACAGATCTGCTCCACTGACCATCGCTGAACCATGGATACAGTATGTTTGGAAAATGCAAGGATTGAGACCCGCCGGTCACCTGGTTCCATGGAGATGTTTGGAGAAGCCAGGTTGTGATTCTCAGGTCAACTGGCCTTGTACCTGAATGGACTGTCATCTTCTTACGCTTGTTGTTACCTCCTCTCTGTGCGTGCCATAGGTGGGGTAGTCGACCCTGTGAGCTCTGAAATCACTGCTGCTATTATCCCGGCGACTCAGCAGAAGGGTGAGACTCTGTAATGTGCACCATCTTGGGTATTTTGGCTGGGACTGTTCTACGTGTTATCTGCCCGTTTTGCAGTTCAATAAACCATTGCCACACTGTTTTACCCTCACCCTGTGTTGTCTGAGTAGCTTTATGCCCACTTTAAAGGGAGTGCAGGCATTTGGCAGGAAGATCCCTGTCCATGCGGTTTCGGCTAGCGGACCGGGGTGCCCACTGACCCCCCGTGTCTCCACACACAGTACGCCTAATATCACAGTTACTGATATGCAGTGCATGAATGTGTTCAGCAACAGGGAAATATAATTATCGGGGACGTATACAACTTTTGTTGATCGAGATTTCACCTGTAAGGAACACGTACCAGAGAAATGATCTTTTTTGTCACCAAGAGGCCCTAAGACGAGGCTCAGTCCCCTGCCATTCAGATGATTGCTGGCCGCCAAGGTGTACCATTCCTTGCCAAGGGCTGGCGAGCTGAACTTCTCCTCTGTAAGAGAGTGTGCCCAGTCCAAAGAGGATTCCTGAGGCAAATGACGCGTTATCTCACAGGAGGTGAACTCAGGAGAAAGCTTCCCAGATGGATCTAAATACAGAGAGGAAAACTCAGATCAGGACGTCAGGTATATTTATTGCCCCATTTCCTCTGGACTCGTATTTACTATATAATGGGACAATTTTGCAATTGTAAGGATGAATAAGATTTATTAATGAGCCAGACACCATCAGAAAACAATACCAGGTCTGATCCGGCGTTGTGGTAAACCTGCGGCACATTATTAAACATGGAGTGCGTCCTGTAGATGAATCTGGTGCACAACGTGGTCGGATATTGGTGGACCGCTATTGTGGTGCCAGTGTTAAAAACTCTCCCAAATTGCAAGAGAAAAATGTAGTATCTGCTCACAGCGAACAGGCAGTAGCGCTTAAATTGGTGTCAAAGACAACTGCTCCGCTTTTTTCTTAGCCCCAGTTTTGATAAATGTGCCACCCCCATTACAGGGTTATTCTTATCTTCACAGATTGATATTGTCGGATAGTTTTGTATAACAAGTACTTTTTCAATTTGCTTTTTGTTAAAATTGTCATTTGTACTTTAGATAACGCTTTTCTTTGTTTACAGCTTGTTGCCTAGGAGACCGACCACCACTACCGTTTTGCGACATTGGCCAAATACATACAGGACTTACAAGCTCTTTTCTATTGAGCACTACTTTGATGCTGGCCACAATCTTTAGACCAAGCTGTTACCTCCTAATCCCAGCCAGCTTCAACGCGGTACTTACAAGATGGACCGCAGAGGTGGTCAGCAGTGGTGTAACTTGAAGCTCATGAGCCCCAATGCAAATGGTCCAATGGGGTCCCCAGTTATTGAAAATCTTTGGTAGCATTGGTCTTTTCATAAGGGCCAGAGTAGACTTTTTTGTCCCCTTAAGCTCCAGGGCCCGGAGGTGATTGCAACCCCTGCAGCTATTGTAGTTACACCCTTGGTGGTCGGTCTCCTAAGCAATGAGTTGTAAACAAAAGAAAATTGTTAATATCTCGAGAATGACTGAAAACTTTAATAAGCAGTAAATTGCAAAAGTTCTTGTTTTTAGAGGCCCTGTCCGACAATATCCATAGATGAAGATGGGAATAACCCTTTACGGTTTGTTGGGTTTTACTGTTGTGATTTGTAGAAGAAGTCACTGCCACCATCGTACTTGCTGGACCATTGTTGGTTTATTAGAACCCTTCACTGAAATCTTCAATTTCCTCACCAAAAACATAGAAGAATAAGGTTCCAGGTTCTGCGTCTATGGGCGAACTATGTGTGAGCCCCGCGGCGTCTGTGAACTGCACCAATACCGGTGTCTGCTGGATTGAGCGCGGTTTGGACTCGGTCGCCGGAATGTCTTCCACCAGCCAGCAGGACAGAGACTGGGCTCCAGCGTTGGGGCGCACGGCCAGGAGACCACCAGCTGCAGGAAAGCAAAAGCAATAGGAAATAAAGTCACATGAATCCTCTGGACTGATGTATTTAGGTAATTTAAGAAGAGACTCAGGGGTGGACATATCATTGGTGCAACCTGTGCAGCCCCACAGGGGCCCAAGAGGTGAGGGGGCCCATTTATACCTCTAAAGCAGTTGCAATTTTGCATTTTTAGGAGCTCTTGGGCTGCAAAGGGCCCATGTATTGTTCTTGCATAGGGGCCCTTTTCTGTCTGTGTCCGCCAGTGAGAAGAGTTAATGGGCTCCTTCCTCTATGGATGTAGGAGACTTCAGAGAAGAACATTCATCACAGGCTGTTATTATATCTAATTACTGAATATCCCATGTGATCTCGTGAAGTTACAGGCCCAAAGCCTGACAGAGAACACTGCCGATTTCTGAGATCTGAGTTATGATGTCATGGAAACACTGCATGGATCCAAATAAATACATGGATGTCTCCACATGTGGACAATACACTGTGTTCCAAATTATTATGCAAAAATTGTTTAGGAGTGATAAGGTAAGAATTTTTTTGTTTGTCAGTTAAACTCATTGATGGTGATGTGTGTCAGGGCTCTTTATATCACTGTAAGCAATTGCAGACACCTGTGCTAATTAGTTTGGCAGGTGTGTCCAATGAAAGGCAAGACTACTTAAGAAGGCTGTCCCACATTATTAAGCAGCCTACATTTTCTGCCAAAATGGGAAAGAAAAAGGATGTGTCGGCTGCTGAGAAGCAACAAATTGTGGAGTGTTTAGGTCAAGGCATGACTACAATCAACATTGCCAAGACACTTCATCGTGATCATCGCACAATCAAGAAGTATGTAGCTGATTCACAGTACACACGTGTGCGTGCTGATAAGGGAAAATTGAGGACTCTTTCCTACAGGCAATTACGTCAGGTTAAAAGAGCAGCGGCAAAAAAGCCTTATCATAGCAGCGGACAAGTTTTTGAAGCTGCTGGTGCCTCCAACGTCCCCCGAACAACAAGATGCAGGGTCCTTCAGAGGTTTGCAGCTGTGCATAAGCCATCCTGTCGACCTCCTCTATCCACTGCACACAAGCAGAAACGGCTCCAGTGGGCCAAACAATACATGAAGACTGACTTCAAAACTGTTTTGTTCACCGATGAGTGCCGTGCAACGCTTGAGAGTCCAGATGGATGGAGTGGAGGATGGCTGGTTGATGGACACCCCATGCAAACACGGCTACGGCACCAACAAGGAGGAGGTGGAGTAATGTTTTGGGCTGGAATCATGGGGAGATTGTCGGCCCCTTTAGGATCCCTGAAGGGGTAAAGATGAACTCCAGAGTGTATGTTGAGTTTCTCAAACAGCCCTTCCTGCCATGGTTCAAGAAGAAGAACCGTGCATTCCGCAGCAAGATCATTTTCATGCATGATAATGCACCGTCTCATGCTGCACATAACACATCTGCATCTCTGGCTGCTATGGGCATAAAAGGGGACAAACTTATGGTATGGCCCCCATGCTCCCCTAACCTCAACCCCATTGAGAACCTCTGGAGCATCATCAAAAGGAGTGTCTATGATGGCGGGAGGCAGTTCACATCTAAGCAACAGCTCTAGGAGGGTATTCTGTCCTCATGCAAAACAATTGAAGCAGAAAACCATCCAAAACCTGACAAATTCAGTGGACGAGAGAGTTCAGAAGCTCCTTTCCAACAAGGGGTCCTATGTGCAAATGTAACATCACCTAGAATAAAGTTTTGAGTTGAAAACTATTTGATTTCAGGTTGTAAGAACCTGCTAATGCTTATAATTTCACAAATGACCATTTTTTTGTTCTTTACTAAAATGAAAAGGTTGAAAACTCTGCTATGCATAATAATTTGGAACATGCATTTTGAGTGCAGTTTTAGTGTTTTATTTTTTTAAATATATACTGTTATCATAGGCAGTTTGTACAAAAACCTTTCAATTGTACTCTAATAGTTATTTGACTGGAAAATTACAATGACTGAAATTAATATAGGTAATTTGGGAAAATCTGAGAAAATATTATTTGCATAATAATTTGGAACACAGTGTAATGGACGTCATTCAGGTAGATAAAATGGGCGGACATGACGCCATCAGAACGTTTCAGTAGTGCAGCCTCAGGCCTGTAACTGCCGGTCGTCACACACATCTCAGAATCTTTAGGTCACCTTTAATAATTCTCAACACGTAGAGTGATGAAGGTGACGGGTCTCAGGACTGCGCACATTTCCTCACATACATACGCCATCGTACGGAATAAAGTAGGAGCGTGTATGTGCAAGTAAAGTGCGCAAGACCCCATGTACTAGAAATAATATTCACTAAAATATACATTACAAAAGCATTATGCAAAGGCTAGGAGTAAGAAAAATCAGTAGGCCGTAGCTTATCGAACAAGCTCACAATGTAAGGGAAAATGAAAGCAGACCGGCTGGAAAGTCCCAGACATTTTTTATTGTCATGGCGGAGAAATATGTCACTGTGGAAAAGCAGATCTAGGAAGGGAACAGAATCTGAAGGGTTAAATAGAAGAGTGACGGGGTGCAGGATAGTTGGATAAGGTGGGATATGAGGGTGTGAAATGACTCGCATTCATGATGCTCACCGTGTACAAGAATAATGCACAGCTTGTAGATTGTGGACAGCATCATGGTGTGCGGCAGCTGCTCGTCTGGCGCCCCTGTTACTGGTCTGCACCCCACGGCCTGGTTACAGGGGTGTACCTCTTGCCTCTCTCACCGTCTTTGTGTCCCGGATCTCCTTTTCCTCCTTTCTCTGCCTTTTATATCTTAATCTACTTTTACTTTCACTTTCTGGATATCAACCTGTGTTACTGCAGATCAGCCTGACGCATCGCCATTAACCCTCTAACCGCTACAACGGATTTTGCCATCCCATAGCTTCCATTTCATTGATGGCAAAGGGGAAAGGGGATTAATAAAAAAGATATTATGTTGTCTGAATACACAGCACCTGTAAACGTTTTAGGCAGATAAAATTCTGCGAAGTAAGACTCTTTAAAAAACAGATTTATCCTTGACCCATTTTTTTTTTAATTCTTTTAGTTTCAGACAGAATGCTAAATTAATCCTTTCAGGATTGGTAAAAAAAAATTTTTTTTGCGCTTTCATTTTTCCTTATTTTTCTTCCAAAAGTCATAACATATTTTTCCGCCGACATGACCGTATGCAATTCAGACATTGTTTATAGGGTTTTGTTTTCACAGTATTCATTTTGTGGTAAGAATTACCCGGACACCAGATTCTCTAGGTCGATACCAAACTTGCTTTTTTTTTTAAATGGTGAAAAAAAAAACAAGTAAAAAAAAATTGGGTTTGCGCCAACATTTTCAAATAACCATGTCATTTTTCCTTTTCTCTCAATCAAGCTGTGTGAGGGTTTTTTTACGTGATGAAATGATGTTTCAATTATACCATTTTGAGGTGCATTTGATTGTTTTTTTTTATTGTATTTTTTTAGGAAAGCCTGGTGACCGAATATCCGCAAATCTGGTGTCATTTGGGTCAATATTATATTTTGATAGGTCGGGCTTTTTTGGATGCGGTGATAACACATGTATATATGCAGTCATGGCCGAAAGTATTGACAACCCTGAAATTGTTCCAGAAAATGATGTATTTCTCCCACAAAATTACACACGTTTATTTCCTTTGTGTGTATTAGAAACCCCAAAAAAAACAAGGGAAAACAAACAAATTAGACATAATTTCACACAAAACAACAAAAAAAATTGTTGACACCTTTCCAAAACTGTGGGTAAACAACTTTCAAGCATGTGATGCTCATTCAAACTCACCTGCGGCAAGTAACAGGTATGGGCAATATGAAAATCACACCTGAAAGCAGATAAAAAGGGGAGACGTTGACTCAATCGTTGCATTGTGTGTCTACGTGTGCTTATTTTCAATTTTTTTTGTGTTGCTCCACTACATACAAAGGAAATAAACATGTGTATAGCAAAACATGTGTAATTGCAATAATTCTATGGGAGAAATACTTCATTTTCTGAAACATTTTCAAAGGTTCCAACAATTTTGTCCATGACTGTGTATATATTTTTTATTATTTTTTTTTTAATGCCGAAAAAGAGGGGTGATTCAAATAAAAAAAAAATCTTGACTTTTCACTTTTTTCTTAGTCCCCTTAGGGGACTTGACTCTACGATCATTCAATTGCTTGCATTATATAGTTCAACACAATAGTATTGCAGTATAAAGTGAAAATCGTGGTGTTTGACGCTCATCATATGCTTGAGTTTCAGAGGAGGACCAAGCTGGCAGCAATTGGGGCCTTCAACAAGTCCCAAATTGTCATTAGTAACCCATTAGTGACCCATGATCATGTCATAGGGCTCCAATGGGAGCCGGCATGCACTCGCGACGGCTGTGATGTCATTTAAATGCTATTTGAAGTGCCGGAGTTATACATTTATATTGATTTTTTGCTTTCTCCTGAGCACCAACATTAAGGTTTTTTTACAGTGAGCACCCCTTACTCATTCATTTAAATGCTACTGACAGCAGCATCTAAACAGTTAATAGCCGCAGTCGGGACTAAGCGTTGGAAGAAAACAAATTTGCAAGACGATTTCACTGCATTCAAACAGGCAACACTCGCTTTCAAATCTGCCCTCACTTCTGCTAAACAGGCCTACTTCACAACCCTCGTATCTTCCCTATCCTACAACCCCAAACAGGTATTCAAAACTTTTAACTCCCTCCACCACCCACCATTGCCCCCTCCAACGTCCCTCATCACTGCTGAGGACTTTGCCACACACTTCAAAAATTAGATCGACCAAACAAGGCAAGTCTTCATTGTTCAACCACCACAACCCCTTTGTACACCAGACCAATGCCCAAACCCCATAACCTCCCTCTCCAACATCACTGAAGGGGAGCTTGTCTCCTCTCCAAATCACACCTCACCACCTGTGCACACAACCCCATCTCATACCATCTCCTCCCCAATCTCACTACCACTCTTATCCCATCCCTGACCCACCTCTTCAACCTATCACTAAACTTCTGGTACCTTGCCTTCTGCTTTCAAACATGCCAATATCACGACTATCCTTAAAAAGCCAACCCTCGACCCAACCACTATGTCCAGCTATCGCCCAATATCGCTGCTCCCATTAGCTTCCAAACTCCTGGAGCAGCAAGTCCACGCTGAACTTTCCTCCCACCTGTCATCTTTGACAATCTACAATCTGGTTTGCACCCCCATCACTCCACTGAGACAGCCCTGACCAAAATTACTAATGACCTACTTACAGGCAAAGCTAACGGACAATACTCTATACTCCTTCTAGACCTGTCCTCTTGCTTTCGACACAGTTGACCACTGTCTCCTACTACAGAT
>JARQOD010000008.1:13787567-13808556 GCA_033576555.1 Oophaga sylvatica
TGGGAGACAGGGGGGGCTTGGCCTTTTGGGGGGGTGTAGAAGTTTCTAACGGTTCCATAAATATGGGTTTTTAAAAAATTATTAAGGCTGCAGTCCCTTTGGGGGAGTTATCTTTTTGGGGTCACAGTTTTGAAACGGGCGTGGGGCAAACCGGTGAATTTTTTTAATTTGGGGGGGTAAATGGGAAAAAAACCCAGGGGGCGGTTGGTCTAAATTTTTTTTAAAATTTGGGGAAAAGGGAAAACACGACGGGGCGCAGGAAAACGCACTTTATTTACAACCCAACACCCAAATTGTAAATTTTGACGAGGGCGGTGACCTCACTACAAAAAAATTTTTGGCCCATAAAAAAGGGAACAGGAGGGGGGTACTGGGCAAAGGCAGCCCCTATATTGTTTTAAAAAAGTCTTTTTTGGGAAAGCTGTGCATATTATGGTGGGATGGGTCTATATATACACCTTCTTGGGTAATTTCCTGTAAAACTTAGACCCTGGGTAAAACCATGGGGGCCACACGAACACTAATTTTGGCCCCTTGCAGAGCCCCGGGGGTGGCCAAGGGCGAAAATGAAGGTTTTTGTGAGTCCCGGTGGGGCCACGTGACACTACGCAGGTTCTGCTGGGCTGGTGGGGGGGCCACGTGACACTATGGGAAGGCACCTGCAGGCCCCGGTGGGGGCCAACCCAAAACTACGCGGGTTCCTGCCGAGTACGGGGGGGCCTTTGACACTACGCAGGTTCCCCCTAATTTCTGGGGGGGGGAGGCCGGGGGACAGGGGGCCCCCCCCCCAAAAAAAATTTTTTAGGCAGGCCCCTGCAAAAAGAAACCTGGGGGGGGCCACACGACCTAGGCGGCCCCTTGTTTGGGGCCCCGATGGGGGCCACATGGAAACTACGCGCCCATTTTGGTGGGAAAAGGGCCCAGGTATGAATATCAGTTGGCCCGCCACCCTTCCGTCGCCCTTTGTGTCCCGGCTTTGGTCAGTTACTTACCCTCATAAATATTTTTATGTCTCGGGGAGGCCATATTTTCTAGTGTGTAAAATGAGACCCTAATCCCGTGTCCCACTTACTCGCACCTATTTTTTGGGATCAGCAACATACCTACAAGTGGTGTTTTTAAAAGGGTTTTGTGTGGGGTGTATACGGAGTACTGGGAGGGTATCAAGAAAATCACAAAAGGGGGGGGGGGGGGGCCCCCCTCCATTTTGTAAATATTTTATAATATCTTTTCAGGGATAAATGAAGATCTGACCCTATGATACATTGCAGTAGTCAGTGTGCAGCTCGTATAACGGTGTAAATGTGGGTGCCCTTTAAATAACCCAACACAGAGCCTTTAAATGTCTAAACTGCTGGGAAAACAAAAGTAAGCACACCCCTAAGTGAAATGCCAAACTTTGTAAAATTAGCCATTTTCCCTCCCCGGTGTCATGTGATCATTAGTGTTACAAGGTCTCAAGTGTAAATTTGGGGGCAGAGGTGGTTAATTTGGTGTATTGCTCTCACAACTGGTCAATGGAAGGTCATCATGGTCCCCTTCCTCTGGAAATGGGCCCCGCACAGCAGTATCCACATAACGACCCAAAACTCACTTCCAAGATAACCACACCATTGGTAAGAAACAAATCGTGTGTTAGGACCTACTGAGCATCTGTGGGGCCTCCTCAAAGGGAAAGGGTTTGAAGGAGCACAGGTCTCCAACATCCACCAGCTCCGTGATTCGTCTTTGGAGGAGGATTCCAGACCACCGGTGAAGCTCTAGTGACCTCTGTGCCCAAGGGAGTTAAGGGCAGTGCTGGAAAATAAGGTGGCCCACACAAAATATTGACAGTTTGGGGGAAAAATTTGGTCATTTTCATTCAGGGTGTACTCATTTTGTTGCAGTGGTTTAGACATTAAGGGCAACAAATTTACATCTGTACACTGATACTGTACATTGCATCAAAGTGTCAGATTTTCAGTGCTGTCCCATGAAAAGTTTATAAAATATTTACAGAAATGAGAGGGGTGTACTAACTTTTGTGACATACTTTTTTGTGATTGACGATGGACAGACATTCCGCTGGATATTTCTCTGTGAATGGAGACCTGGCGATCTGCTAGACTGTGGTTTACTGCCGTCGTGATACACAGATTATAAACCGCGCCGGTTTGCGGCAATTTTCCATTTATTTTTGTACCTGTGTTTTTCTTTGGACGGGGGAAAACTAAGGCAGCCCAATGAAGGCAGGTGAGAAGGAACGTTATTTGAAAGTGGCTACATCCCGCTCTCCACCATTTCCTCTGACGTTTGCTGCTCCACCATCATAGCAATGTCCAATACGATCACTCCCGTCAGAGAAAGCAGCAGCGGTAGAACCTCCTAACCGCTGCTTTTGGGGCACACAAAAACCCTTCAAGAGTTCATGTGTTAAAGCTCATTTTGGTAAAGTAATCTGAGGACTGTTTAAAAAGTTTTAGGCAGGTGTGGAAAAAAAATGCAGAAATATTGGGTTTAAAAACACAGAAGTGTTAAAAAAAAACTTTTTATCAATTAAAATGCAAAGTTAATGAGCAAAATAGAACCTAAATCCCATCATCATTTGGTGCCACCCTTTCACTTTAGGTCACTTGCACACAATTTTTAAGGAATTCATCAGGAGGTTGCTCCAGACATCTTGGAGACCTGACCCCAGATCTTCTGTGTAGAGGCTTGTGCGGATCCTTCCACCTCTTCATGTGATCCCAGACAGACTGGGACGATGTGAGATCAGGGCTCTGTGTGGCCGGATCATCACCTCCAGATCCCCCTCCTTCTTAATGACATTGGTTTGGTGTTTGGGGTCGTTGTCCCCCATGCAGAATAAATTGGAGCCGATCAGACGCCTCCTGATGATTTACGTGATAAATTTAGTATAGGCCTGGACTTCTCAGCATTTAGGGCATCATTAATCCTGACCAAATCCTCAAATCCATTTTGATAAATGCAGCCACAAACTTGCAAAAAACCTCCACCGTGCATCGCTGCTCCGGCAGACCTCATTGCTGACCGCTCTCCAGACCTTCGGGGGTGGGGGATCTTCTGTTACAGCAAATATTTCACATTTTGACTCCTGGTCCAGAACCCCGCTCCCTTTTTCTCACCCCAGTTCCATTTTTCATATACAATTGAACTAGTCTTTTTTTTCAATGTAAGGTATGTTTTTTTACTGCAATTACTATAGGAATACCACTTTGGCCAATTTCTTCAAACATAGATCGATATAGCTTGGTTCCACGTTGTTCCATTCTAACTGATGCACTGCTGAACATCCTTGACCCCCAAAGGAAATCAACAGAGTGTCCCTTCTTTCTGCTCCCACTAAGTTTCCTGCCGCCAGTCTTCAATGTTGCCCATTTCTTGAAACTACAGTCTGAATTGAAATCTTTTGCTTGGAGAGATCTTGCTGTTTAGTAAACTACCTTGGCCCTTGTTGCTATGCTCAGTCTTCTCATGGTGCATGACCTGTGACATAAATCCCCTGTCTTCCACAAACCCACCTTTGATCATTATCACCTGTTTGATAAAACTGATCTCGCATACACCTCACATAGCCCTACAAATCCCTGATTTTGTACAATGTCCTATTAAAAATTAACGAGGTTGTCTACCACTTTGCTTCTTTAACACCACTTCTTTAGTTTAGGTTCATTAATGTCTGATCGGTTGGGTTCGACACTCAGCACCCCCGCAGAGCAGCTGTTATAGGTGTCAACAGTGGCTGCCAGGTGGAAGTACTCACTTGCGGAGCTGGCTGTCTTCTTATAGTGGCAGACGCAGGGTACTACACATTTTCTACTGATTTGAATAGGAATCAGATGTGTAGTACCAAGCTCGGACACTAGCAGAAGACGACTAGATCCGCAAGGGAGTACTTTTGGCCAGCGGTAACAGCCCGGGTGTCAGAACCCGACAGATCAGACATGACCTTTCTTAAAAATAGGTCATCAATGCCTAAAGTAGTAGACAACCTCTTTAATGCTCTTTTGAAGGTAAAGGGAGGTCACATCAGATTTAGATTTCTCTTTTGTTCAATCACTTTGCATTTTGTTAATAATAATCAAAAAAATGCTTCTATTTTGAAAGCTTCTTACTTTTCAGCATTTTTTTACCCACCTGCCTAAAATGTTTGCACAGTCCTGTATATAGGGGCCCTGTAATAATGCTGTGCACGGTGCGTATAGGAACCAGAGTGTACAGTACAGACCAAAAGTTTGGACACACCTTCTCATTCAAAGATTTTTCTGTATTTTCATGACTATGAAAATTGTAGAATCACACTGAAGACATCAAACTATGAATTAACACATGTGGAATTAACATTACACTTTACAAAAAAGTGTGAAACAACTGAAAATATGTCATATTCTAGGTTCTGCAAAGTAGCCACCTTTTGCTTTGATTACTGCTTTGCACGCAGAAAAGGTGAACGCTGGACTCTACATGCCTGGTTCCCACTGTGAAGCATGGAGGAGGTGGTGTGATGGTGTGGGGGTGCTTTGCTGGTGACACTTTTTGGGATTATTCATAATTGAAGCGGTGAGCGGTCCAGCTCACCCCAAACCATCTCGATTGGGTTCAGGTCTGGTGACTGTGGAGGCCAGGTCATCTGGCGTAGCACCCCATCACTCTCCTTCTTGGTCAAATAGCCCTTACACAGCCTGGAGGTGTGTTGGGGGCATTGTCCTGTTGAAAAATAAATGATGGTCCAACTAAACGCAAACCGGATGGAATCGCATGCTGCTGCAAGATGCTGTGGTAGCCATGCTGGTTCACTATGCCTTCAATTTTGAATAAATACCCAACAGTGTCACCAGCAAAGCACCCCCACACCATCACACCTCCTCCTCCATGCTTCACGGTGGGAACCAGGCATGTAGAGTCCATCCGTTCACCTTTTCTGCGTGCAAAGCAGTAATCAAAGCAAAAGGTGGCTACTTTGAAGAACCTAGAATATAAGACATATTTTCAGTTGTTTCACACTGTTTTGTGAAGTGTAATGCCTTCAGTGTGATGCTGCAATTTTCACAGTCATGAAAATACAAAAAAATCATTAAATGAGAAGGTGTGTCCAAACTTTTGGTCTGTACTGTATGTCCAGAAGTCTGACCCCTCCAGTGTCACCATCAGGAAATCTCATCACTGGTGAGTAAGACACAGTCTCCAGAGTACCTCAGTAATGTATGTATTAGGTAGATAATCTATGTATCAGACACTTAATTTACTATGTAGAGCGACTCAGAGCAATAAAAACCAATTGGTGACGGGATTCACCGAGTGACACAAGCAGCGCACACCTCCATGTACCTGTGTGCCTTGTCGTTGGGCGTATAATATATGTAGAGACATATGAGGCGAGTACACATACTAGTATCTGTCTTCTAGAACCACGACGTAGCCTTATTGCACAAATATATGTATAGAGAAATATAGTAAGTGAAGGCCGGGGTCTCCGATCACTCTATCGGTACATGTATCCATCTGTTTTGCAGGTATTCCACAACAGTAGCGTTCAGCTGAGATACATGTAGACAATGTCCAGGTTCTGATCTGCAGACGTTACGTGAATTCCTTCAGAAACATCAGTTCAATGCACTGGATTCCCAGTTACACCCATTTTAAACAATGGGTGACACCAAAGTCCACAAGGAAGTGAAATCTCCATTATTGATGACCACTGCACGTCAACAACTCAATGG
Organism: Oophaga sylvatica; assembly: GCA_033576555.1. Lineage (NCBI taxonomy): Eukaryota > Metazoa > Chordata > Amphibia > Anura > Dendrobatidae > Oophaga > Oophaga sylvatica. The sequence goes on from JARQOD010000008.1 coordinate 13,793,288, forward strand.
CTGCTTCCATTATAGGTGTAGTAGACCCGACATCTGAACACAGAGGAATCGGCCATGTTGGGGGTTGTACTTCTATAATAAAGAATGAAGTCTATGAATTATCTAGAAACCAGCGTGACATAAATATATATCCGACCTCATGAAGGACAGTCAGACAATGCACCTCGGGGCCACACTGGTTTCTTAGGCATTCCACAGATCATATGATCGTTAGCCCACAAAATGGTGGTTTCCAAGTGTCAGGGTGATAGATCTGAGAGTCAAATACTGTAGTGTTCCCCCTCTTTACACTACATTAGCTTATATTCTATCGGAGGATAGAAGGAGGACACCCCATAAGAGCACTAAGATGGCGCTTCATCCACTCAATGTCATCTGGAGAAGCCTAAAAACCCAAACCAAGCAGGTCCTCAAATGTCTCCAGTAGATGCCTCCTGCACCAGATCCCCATCAGTTCTCTTCCTCAGTGGTCCTTCCTGCATCATATATGGCATATATATGAGCACATAGAAGGGGTTACAGGTAATTGTGATCAAAACCAGAACCATAGATGTAACCATGATCCTTATTCTCCATGATAAAGTTGGTTCTTCTCAGGGTCAACATCTCATCTGAGATCTCCATAAGGGATCCGACTGAACAGGACAATACTGATTTCCTAACATTACCACCCTCTATAAATAATGTGCAAAAAGAAAAGGCAGTCGGGACTGAAAGTCGTAACTCATCGTGCTAATTTTGCTTAAAAACTAAAAATACTGTACAAGTGTGGAGATTCCTTCACAACGGCACGTACCGCACTCCTCTCCTAGTGAAGGAGGAGCAATGTCAGACTGAGGACTACTGCCATGCCAGAACAAGTTGATGCAGCATCATGTAGGACAATACTGAAGGACACCATGTGCATCGGTCATTTGTGGTGCAATGTTACCAATCAAGGGTTGAAGTCTTTGTAGAGAAGGGGCAGCTTGTGCTTGAGTGGGTGAGAGGGGTAAAAGACGACTAGACGGGCAGTGCAGGAAGATTATATTGCTGATTACATTATGGAGGGAGGAACTTTGGGTGGAAGTGCAGAAGGCAAGTCCATGTAAGACTTCTCTAGTCACACTCAAATCTGTCCTCCAGAATAACAAGAAGGCTCCATAATAAAGGCCCAAGTCTCTTCTACTGACCCCAGTGTAAATCTTTTCTTTTTGAAGCCTCAGAACATTTCCATAGCTTTTTTTTAAGTCTTCATCCTACGGAGGTCTCCATTATTACTTGCCCCTTCATTTGCCACTCTACCTCCACTCGCTGCCCCCCACCAATGTTACACAGATGGGGTCTCAATAATCCCTTGCCCTGCTCCCCCTCCGCCCACTGCTCCTCCTCCACCCACCCCGGCCCTATGCCGCCTCTCACAGTGTCCGCGATGTCTCATAAAGCTGTCTCTCCACATAAACTTCTTGGCACACACTTCACACTCATACGGTTTGACTCCGGTGTGCGTCTTCATGTGCTCAGTTAGGTGATGCTTCATCTTGAACTTTTTCCCGCAGACGGGGCAGTCAAATGGTCGTAAGTTGAGATGCATATTGACATGGCGATCACGCATACTCTTGTGGGAGAATGCTTTTCCGCAGTGGCATAGGAATATTTTGCCACCTTCTCCTTGGCTTGTCCCGGTCCCTCCTTGCCCGGCTGCACCGTGTCCTGAAGGCAGCAACAGCAACTGGTTTCCTTGCATGTCTAGAGGCAGAAGAGGAGGTCCCTGAGGGTAACAGGGGCCATTGCCAGATGATTCTTCATATGGCATCCCATCTGAAGGCTCACAGAAATTCACCTGTTCTTCTGGGGCATTGAGAGTGCGGACGTCGCTGATACTCAGTTTTTCCTCTTCTTCATCTTCCTCAAGCTCTTCCTCGTCCTCTTCCTCCTCCTCACCTTCACATGTCAGTAACAGACCCTGGTGAGGCCGCTCTTTTTTGACAAACACCCAGTGTCTCTGAGGGACAATGCTGGGTCTTCGGTAACTGGAGCAGCTAGCCACTGACGCTTCCTCCCCAGATGGCTCTTCTTCTATACCGGCTTCTTCTGCTGCTTCGTTTGTGACATCGCTCCGTCTTCTACTCCTGTCTGGTTCTGGCGGTGCCTCACGTGGACTAAAGTAGTTGCTGCTGCTGGGAGACTGGTTCTCACTGGCTCTGCCGGAGTGAGGTCTCTGTGGGGTAGGCCCATGGCTGCTCCCGGCCCCTTCCATGCTGACGGTGTTGTTGTTGGCACGAGACTCCTTAAGAAGTTCAGAGCACTTGTCCACAACGTGCCACATCTGAAGCACGCTGCCCACGGTCAGGTAATTGACAATCTCATCTGCCAGCATAGTCAAGCGGCCCGTGTAGGCAGCGCATAAAACGGCTTCAAATGCTCCAGGGTCGACCACACCTGGCAAAGCCACACAGCTCATACCCTTCAACAGCACCTGATCGTGGAAGTACGGGGAAGAGGCAGCGAGCACGGCGCGATGAGCACGGAACACGCGGCCTTGTGCATGGATGGAGACATCGCACAGCTTCCCTTCTACTCGCTGCTGGTTCAGACTCTCCAGGAGGGAGCTGGCCACGTCTGGGAAGTCCACATGGATGAGAGGACCAGCGACATCCATGATCGCACAGGAGAAGTGGGGGGCACCTGGCAAGAGACAAAAACATTCACATAAGAACATGGAAATAATGCAGAACTTGTAAGGAGCAATATAATAAAACATTGAGACCGATATCGATTCACCTGTCTGCTGCCCATGGGGTCACAATACACTGTATGAACGGACACCCTAAGGGGCTGTTCAAACATCACCTTCTAATCCAACATACTTTTCTGTAATTCCAGGATAAACCTCAGATTCCTGCAGCGGATCCACACTAGGACCTCACATTAAGCGGGCTATTCCTCGGCTCTGGGATATGTGGGAAGTAAGCGGCTCACCATTTCATTTTGTCGCACATTTTTTCCTCAGTGGTACTCAACACTGATGTGTAAATTTTCTGTGAACAAGACTAGGGAAACTCTGGATGGGATGTGGATTTTTGTCCTTCTTCCTATTGCAATTCTTTTAAAATCGGACAGTGGATGTTTTCTATGATCAGTGCAGTACATATATATACATAGCTGATGTCCTCTATGATCATTGAAGTACATAATATATATAATAATATATATAGCTGATGTCCTCTATGATCAGTGCAGTACATACAGTTGAAACCAGAAGTTTCCATCCACTATATATAAAGACACATCTGCAAGTTTTTCTCAATATCAGACCTGAAATCAGAATAAACTTTTCCCGTTTTAGGTCAGTTAGGATTACCATAATTAATATTTGCCAAATGCCAGAATAATGAGAGAGAGAATGTTTTAAGGCATTTTTATTACTTACTGCAAAGTCAAAAGTTTACATATACTAAGATTACTATGCCTTTAAACAATTTTGGACTGCCCATATGATGATGTCGTGTATTCTGAAGCTTCTGATAGTTTTTTTGGCAATATCTGAGTTAGAGACACACCTGTGGATGTATTTTAATGCACACCTGAAACACACTGCTGCTTTGTGTAGCATCATGGGAAAGTCTCAAGAAATCAGCCAAGATCTCAGGATGAGAATTGTGGACTTGCACAATTCTGGCTCATTCTTGGGTACAATTTCAAGATACCTGAAGGTGCCTCGTTCATCTGTACAAACAATTATACGCAAGCATAAACAAGATGGGAATGTCCAGCCATCATACCGCTCAGGAAGGAGACGGGTTCTGTGTCCCAGAGATGAATGTGCTTTGGTCCGACATGTGCGTATCAACCCAAGGACAAATGCAAAAGACCTTGTGAAGATGATGGTGGAAGCTGGTAAGATTGTGTCAATATCCACAGTGAAAAGAGTACTGTATCAACATGGGCTGAAAGGCCGCTCTGCCAGGAAGAAGCCATTACTCCAAAAGAAACATAAAAAAGCCAGATTAATGTTTGCAAATGCACACCGGAACAAAGACCTTCATTTTTGGAGACACGTCCTGTGGTCTGATGAAACTAAAATTGAACTTTTTGGGCATAATGAACATCTTTACGTTTGGAGGAAAAAGGGAGAAGCTTGGAAGCCTAAGAACACCGTCCCAACTGTGAAACACGGGGGTGGCAGCATCATGTTGTGGGGTTGTTTTGCTGCAGGAGGGACTGGTGCACTTCACAAAATAGATGACATCATGACAAAAGAAGATTATGTGGCAATACTGAAGCAACATCTCAAGACATCAGCCAGGAAGGTAAAGCTTGGGTGGAAATGAGTCTTCCAAATGGACAATGACCCGAAGCATACTGCCAAAATGGTAACAAAGTGGCTTCAGGATAACAAAGGCAATGTTTTGGAGCAGCCATCACAAAGCCCTGATCTCAATCCTATTGAAAATTTATGGGCAAAGCTGAAAAAGCCAGTGCGAACAAGTTGCAAGTTTTGTCAGGGGGAATGGGCCCAAATTCAGACCAACTATTGTGAGAAGCTTGTGGAAGGAGATCCCAAACGTTTGACCAGAGTCATTCAGTTTAAGGGCAATGATACCAAATGCTAATGAAATGTATGTAAACTTCTGACTTTGCAGTAAGTAATAAAAATGCCTTAAAACATTCTCTCTCATTATTCTGGCATTTGGCAAAAATCGTAGTTACTTACCGGTAACGGGATTTTACAGATCCCATGACAGCACCACCTGAGAGAGGGTATCCGCCCATCAAGGACAGGAATCCTACTGAATAAAAGTGTGGTACTTCTCCTCCGTATCATTTTGGGTTTCTGAGCATGAGAGGACCTCCAGACAGTAACATAACCATCACCAAAAACATTCTTTCTTATACACCCTTAAAAGTGCACACCACTAGTGATAAAACGGGGAGAAAATATAAGGGTGCTGTCATGGGCTCAGTAAAATCCCGTTACCGATAAGTAAGTAAGATTTTCACCCCTTATCCCATGACAGCACCACCTGAGATTTATATAGACCAAGGCACCCTAGGGAGGGATCACCGCTTGTAACACCTTTCTCCCAAAGGACAGGTCATCAGAGGAAGACAGCTTAAGACGGTAGTGTTTATAGAAGGTTGAAGGGGAAGACCATGTTTTCGCCTTACATATTCTGTTGATCGACACCTCCGCCTTCTCAGCCCAGGAGGTCGCCATGGCCCTGGTGGAATGGGCCTTCAGGTTATCAGGAACCGGCATATTACTAGAGGTGTACGCTAGGCTAATGGCGTCCCTAACCCATCTAGCTATAGTACCCCTCAACCTTAAGACCTTTCCCAATTCCCTGAAACGACACAAATAAGGACTCACTTTTCCTCCACTGTCTTGACATGTCTAAGTATTGTACCAAGGCTCTCCTAACATCTAATGTGTTAAGCCTGCGTTCCTCGCATTCTTGAAACTTCTATGAAACTTTGAGGCTACTTTCGGAAGATATGCTGGATCTGGCCACAGAATAACCCCATCATCCGACACCTGCATAAATGGGTGATTAATAGATAGAGCCTGTAAATCACTGACCCTGCGGGCTGATGTTAGCGCCACTAATATCACAGTTTTTAGTGTTAGTACTTTAGTCGCTAATTCATTTAAGGGCTCAAAGGGAGATCTTGTCAATGACTCAAGACCTAGATTTAAGTCCCAAGGAGGCATCTTTGGGACTGGCATTGGTCTCGACCTATGGCATGCTTTAATGAACCTAACTATCCAGATATCTGCCTCTAGGTTATAATTATATAGGCTGTCAAAGCAGACACCTGCACCTTAAGGGTTCTAGTGGCTAGGCCCATCTCCATACCCCTTTGAAGAAATTCCAATATAGCTTTAATTGGGACCCTGCCCCCCACGGACTATACTGAACAAGCTAAGAATTTAGCCTATATCCTGCTGTATATTTTAGTCGTTACTGGCTTCGTACTCTGCAGCAGGGTAGCGACTAAGGCCAGGGAGAAGCCTTTTTTGTATTAATAGAGCCCTCTCAAAATCCAGGCCATTAAATGCAGACCTGACTTCTAAGGATGAGACACTGTGCTCTGTCTCAGGAGACCTGGAGTATCCGGGAGAATCCAGGAATCTGATGAGGACATACTCCTCATCCATGAGAACCATGGCCTCATGGACCAAAAAGGAGCAATGAGGATGACCCTTGCTTGCTCCTCCCGAATCTTCCTCAGGACTGCCGGAATCAACACCAACGGGGAAAATGCGTAAGCCAGCCTGAAATCCCAAGGTATCTGTAGTGAACCCACCGCATACGGTCCTTCTCTCGGGTTGAAAGAGCAGAAGATCTTTGTTTTCCTGCTTTTTTTTTATGGCAAACAGGTCTATTTCTGGCTGTCCTCATCGATCCACAATCTGCTGAAAAACTAGCCGATCCAGTTCCCATTCCCCCTGCTTCAGGGTATTCTGGCTGAAAAAATCTGCTTCTTCGTTCTTCCTTTTTATATGCAGTGCGATTAGTCTCAATTGATGCTCTTCCATGACCTCAAGAAATGACTGTGATGGCAGCATCAGAGCCCGGGATCTTGTGCCCCCCTGATGGTTGATATAGGCAATCGTCGTCCGGTTGTCTGACATTACTCGAATGTGGTGCCTCTCTACATGGAGGAAAGAATTCTACTATTGCTCTTTTTACTGCCAGTAGCTCTTTCACGTTTGAGGAATGGCCAACTTCTGTCTCTGACAGACACCCTGGACTATGCGATCTCTGAGATTTGCACTCCATCCTTCTGCACTCGCATCCGTCACAATCACATCAGTTACACGGTAGAACTATGAAATTCTCTGGAACAGATTCCCTGAGTCCAGCCACCAAGCCATGGAGTTGATTGCTTTTCGAGAAAGTACAACTTTTCCTTCTAAACGACCTCTGAGTTTTCTTTCTCCATCTAGGACATCCTGTTGTAAAGTCCTGGAGTGGATCTGGGCCCCACTGGACTGCCGAATACAGAAAGTCATTGTTCCTAGTACAGACTAAAGGTACTGCCACACTAAACAATCCCGCTAGCGATCTCGTTAGCGTTGCATACTAATGAGATCGCTAGCGGGATCGTTTCTATATCGCTAAATGCGGCCACATTTAGCGATATAGTTAACGACGCTATCGCCGTTAGCGATCTTCTTAACGACTTTAGCGGTACAAAAGTACCGCTAAATCGCTAAGAAAAGGTGCCACACAGCGATAAGATACTTACCCAGCGGGAGCGCCAGCGATGAAATAGGGTCCGGAACGATTCCAGCGACGAGCGAGATCACAGCAGGAAGCTCGTCGCTGGAAGCTGCCGCACTGAACAATATCGCTAACGGGATCGCTAAATAGTGACGTTTTTTAGCGATCCCGTTAGCGATATTGTTTAGTGTGGCATACCCTTTAGCCTTCCTCAGAGACATGACTGGGTTGGTAACCACTGATGATACAAGTGCTATGATCCTGTTTTTCTTTTCCTCCGGTAGAAGACAGGCTTGTCCAAAATAAGTCCTAAGAAAGACTGAACCTTTACGGCTGCAGTGTCGACTTCTGCATATTTATCATCCATCCTAGCCGAGTCAGAGTGGCTTGGATCTGCCTCAGCTGACTGCAGTCCTCCTCTGACCTGCCGATTACCAAACAATCGTCCAGATACAGCACTATCAACATATTCTGTGCTCGGAAATGTGCAGTCACCTCCAGAATTATCTTGGTGAAAATTCTTGGGGCCATGGAAAGACTGAAGAGTAGTGCCCTGTATTGGAAGTGTCTGAGCTGTCTGTCTACATATACCGCTACTCTCAGGTACTGCTGGTCTCTCTGATGGATGAGGACATGGTAGTATGTGTCCTTCAAATCTGAGACACTCATATAGCAGCCTGGGAACAAGATCTTTATTGCTGATTTTATTGACTCCATCTTGAATGGTCTGTAGACCAGAAACTTGTTGAGACTTCGCAGGTTGATAATAGTCCTGAAGGACTGGCTGGGTTTCCTTATCAGGAATAGGGGAGAATAAAACCCCTTCCCCTGCTGCTGAACTGGTACCTCCACCAGAACCAGTTTCTGCAGTAGCCTAACACTTCCGCCTCTAGGGCCTGTTGCTCTTTCAAAGTCCTGGGGGATGAGATCTTGAAGCTGCGCCTGGGAGTAGACCTGAACTCCAGTTTTAGTCCTGATTTTATTATATTCAGGATCCAGGTATTGGCTGAGATTTCCTCCCAGGCAAGTATGAAGTGGTACAACCTTCCTCCCACCTGGAGAAGCCCATCACATAGAGGGATTTCGTCTCTCCCGAGGGCCCCCCAAACATGAAACTTCTGTTTCTTGATTTCTTCTCCTTCCAATTGCCTTGTTCCCTAAGTTGTTTGTTCCTGTTATCCTTCCTCCTACGAAAGGAACTCTTGTATTGACTAAGGGCCTCGTCTCACATAGCGATGCACCAGCGATCCCGACAACGATATGAACTTGTCAGGATTGCTGGTGTGTCGCTACATGATCGCTGCTGAGCTGCCAAACAGGCAGCTCAGGCAGCGATCAGGACAGCGACACTGCGGGTAACGTCGCTTAGTTACCCGCAGTGTACACTGGATACCAGCCCGCTGATGCAGGGAACTGGTAACAAAGGTGATGCAGGGAGCTGGTAACCAAGGTGCACATCGGGTTTCCAGGCGGTGCGCGGTGCCTGGAAACCCGATGTGTAACTTGGCTACCAGCGCCCCTGCAGCAGCGCGCTGGTATCCAACGTACACATCGGGTTTCCAGGCACAGCCCCGCGCCTGGAAACCCGATGTGTACCTTGGTTACCAGCTGATCGCTGGTCTCCTGCCTGCCACACGCAGCGATGTGTGCTGGCCAGCGGGAGACCAGTGATAAAAAAAAAGTCCAGGCATTTCTGACACGACCAGCGATTCACAGCAGGGGCCTGATCGCTGGTACGTGTCAGACATAGCGAGATCGCTGCTGAGATCGCTGTTGCGTCACAAAACTTGTGACTCAGCAGCAATCTCGCTAGCGATCTCGCTATGTGAGACGGGGCCCTTAGAGACACATTGGGAAAACCCTTCGTCTTATCCGCTGCTTTATCTAGGATATCATCCAGAGCCTGGCCGAAAAGATATTTCCCTTCACATGGGACTGAACATAGTCTGGCCTTTGACTGGGCATCCCCTGGCCAGCTTTTGAACCACAGAGCTCTGCTAGTTGCATTTGATAGATTTGCTGACCTAGCTGCCAACCTGATGAAATCTGCAGAGGCGTCAGCCAGGAAGGCAGCTGCTCTCTGCATCAGTGGAAGGTTGCCAAGATCTTATCCCCAGGGGTGTTGTTCTTGAGTTGGTCCTCAAGCTGCTGTAGCCACACCATGATAGACCTGGCCGTGCAGGTTGCCGCTATTGCCGGTTTTAACTCTGCTGATCACTCCCATGTCTGTTTCAGGAAAACTTCTGCCTTCTTGTCCAGGGGGTCTTTAGGAGCCTCTAGGTCCTCAAAGGGCAATGTAGACTTCTTTCCTGACTTTACTACCACCACATCAATTTTAGGAGTTTTCTCCCATATGCCTGCTTTCTTCTTCGGAAAACGGATATCTCCTCTTTGACAAAGATGGTAGTGGACCCTTTCTCTCCAGCCTTTTCCATTCTCTACTAATGAGCATCTTTATCTTTTCATTTACCGGAAAAGAGCACCTTTTCCTCTGCTCAAAGCCGCCGAACATAATGTCCTGGACTGTTCTAGGGGTCTTGGGATCAGCTATTCCCAGAGTCGACATGATTGCCTTAACCAGCCTGTCCATGTCCTCTGCTAGTAAACAAGGCCTACCCCCAGAGTCATTATCAGAGGAGAAGGAACCAGAGAAATCCAAATCCTCCCTATCCTTTAATGTTATTGATCCCTCAGACTCAGATGACTGTAGTCCTGACTTTTCCTCCTTCTTATGTCCCATCAGGTGTTTTAATGACTCCTGGACTCTGAGATGGTCTACTGTATGCAACCAGGACACAGACTTTTACTACACGTGCTGGGTAAACTTCCTCTGCACAGAGCACACTCTTTATTATTCTGCTTGGAGTTATGTTTCAGGGGCCTTTCCTAGTAAAAAATACATAGGGAAAGGGGGGACCCATTTAATATGGTGAACGTTTACCTAGCTCACTCACCATTCAGCTGATTAATCTAGGGTACCGGAGATGGAGGCTGGATCAGTTCAGAAGAACGTCCTCTCCTGGAAGTGGGCTTGTGACTTGCCTTGCTCTTCAGGCTGGTCCTGCTGCTTACCAGACTGCCACTACTGCATCCCTGGTGATGGCGCTGTTGGCGATGCTGTAATGTCCCCTGTGTCAGCTGCTGCTGCACATCCATGTTCAGGAATGCCGCAGAAATGCCACCATAACCCTGGACACATCCCTTTTTATACCAGGATGGCCCAGGCAACCTCCATCTGGCCCCATACTTCCAGTCTTTGAATCTGGGGTGCTGTGGGCAGGGAGCCTCAACCAGCCCCGCGCACGCACAGACCCAGATGGCCGCTGTAGTTTCCGGCGCGCTACGTCACCGGAACGCGCTGAATATCCGCCCCGCGTCCCTTTCAGACCCGGGCGGCCACGCTTTCTGGTGCACTCGTCGCCAGGGTGCGCGGGCATCTCATCAGTGCCCGGAAGCGAGTCCCAGCGCACCTCACCAAGTCGCTCCTGCAACCCCAGTGAGCAGTCCCGGGACCCCGTGTCGGCCAGAGACTTTGCCCCAAGAGGTCTCTGCCTGCAATGTGTCGCATCGACCTCCTGGCTGGTGTTACTTCACCCTCCGAAAGGCGTCCCGTCCTGGACACCCTCCAGATCCTGGGTAAGTCAAGTACCGCTCTCTGTTGTGAATGGGTTTGAGATGAGTTCTGAGCAGAGACTCCCTCTGGTGGTTACAAGCGTACTGGTCTGTTCAGTGAAGATTGTGAGGACTGGAATCAGGTGTTACTGACTGGTCTTATATAAGGGAGTCACCTTCCCATCAGGGTTGCCGGTGATCAATTGTTCTGGTCTGAATCCTTGATTCCAGTTTCCCTTGTAGCCTGCTGTGTCGTGTCTGCATCTCCTGCTAACAGATAAGACATTTTCTTCTTTTTGTTTTTGTGCTTGATTTTGCATTTTGTCCTGCACTTCTGTGGGGCCTTCAGGTCCCCTCCGGGGGCTTTTGCCCTCTCAGTTTAGTTCAGCCACTGATGTTTGTACCTTTGCTTTTTCCAGTTTTTTCAGTGGCTGCTGTTTTGATTTTGTTACACCAGAGAACTAATTTAGGTGGTAGAGGTCGTGTGATCTCAGGTGATTTTGAAATTAGTAGAGTTGGTGCTTTTCAGGGTTTTCTGGGATTGCAGTAAGTACCCTTCCTATCCTTTTCTATTTAGTTAGTTTGGGCCCCAGCGTTTGCTCATACTATTTTCTTTCTGTGTCAGTATTTCTTCTTGTCTAACCGCCATTACTTGTTTGGGGGCTTTCTATTATCTTTGGGGTTCTGCTCCGGGCAGATAGCTTTCCTGTTTCTATCTTTAGGTGTAGTTAGTTTCTCAGGCTGTGACGAGGCGTCTAGGACCAACGTAGGAACGCTCCACGGCTGCCTCTAGTTGTGGTGGTTAGTCAGGGTACTGCAATCTCATAGATTCCAACTGCTCTGGTGTATTGCCTTTTTTACCTGCACTCCTCAGCTACCGAAACATAACAGCTCTCTTCTCAAGTTCCCAAAAGGACAGGAAACCAAATGGATGCGGAGTAGAGGTACCGCCCTTTTATTCAGTAGGTTTCCTGCCCTTGATGGGCGGATACCCTCTCTCAGGTGGTGCTGTCATGGGAGAAGGGGAAAATATTAACCCCCGGAGGTATTTTCGTTTTTGCTTTTTTTTTTTGCTCCCCTTCTTCCCAGAGCCATAACTTTTTTTTTTATGCCAATATGGCCATGTGAGGGCTTGCTTTTTTGTGGAACGAGTTGTACTTTTGAACGACACCATTGGTTTTACCATATCGTGTACTGGAAAATGGGGAAAAAATTCCAGGTGCGGTGAAATTGCAAAAAAGTGCAATCCCACAGTTGTTTTTTGTTTTACTTTTTTACTATGTTCACTAAATGCTAAAACTGTCCTGCCATTATCATTCTCCAGGTCATTACGAGTTCGTAGACACCAAACATGTCTAGGTTCTTTTTTGTCGATGTGGTGAAAAAAAATTCCAAACTTTGTTAAAAAAAAAATTGCGCCATTTTCTGATACCTGCAGCGTCTCCATTTTTCATGATCTCATGTTGGGTGACGGCTTATTTTTCGCGTGCCGAGCTGACGTTTTTAATGATACCATTTTGGTGCAGATATGATCTTTTGATCGCCAGTTATTGCATTTTAATGCAATGTCGCGGCAACCAAAAAAACGTAATTCTGGCGTTTTGACGTTTTTTCTTGTTACGTCGTTTAGCGATCAGGTTAATCCTTTTTTTTATTGATAGATCGGGCGATTCTGAAAGCGGTGATACCAAATATGTGTATGTTTGATTTTTTTTTTATCGTTTTTATTTGAATGGGCAAAAGGGGGTGATTCGAACATTTATATTTTTTTAGATTTTTTTTTTACTTTTGGCATGCTTCAACAGTCTCCATGGGAGACTAGAAGCTGCTATAACCAGATCAGCTCTGCTACGTACAAGCGATGATCAGATCACCTGTATGTAGCAGAATTGCTGACTTGTTATGAGCGCCGGCCACCGGGCGGCAATCATAGCAATCCGACAGTGACAACCATAGTTTCCAGCGCGATTGCCGGAAGCGCATGTTAAATTTTGCTGTCAGAGTTTGACAGCGGCATTTAACAGGTTATTAACAGCGGGTGGATCGCGATTCCACCTGCGGCTGTTCCGGGCACATGTCAGCTGTTCAAAACAGCTGACATGTGCAGGAAAGATGTGGGCTCACCGCCGGAGCCCACATTAAAGGGAGGGAGTCTGACATCGGTGTATTATTACGCCCGATGCCGGAAAGGGGTTAATAATTATGGTAATCCTAATTGACCTAAAAGGGAAAGGTTTATTCTCATTTCATGTCAAATATTGAGAAAAAAATGCAGATGTGTCTTTTTATAAGTATGGAAACTTCTAGTTTCAACTGTATATATAAACACAGCAGATGTTCTCTATGATCAGTGCAGTGTGTATATGGCTTGAAAAAGGCTCACAACTTTGAGCCGAAATGTCGCCATTTTGGGCTACTAATTAGCACTTTTTTGCTTTGAACTGGTCTGTGGTCTCCATTTTTATTCTATACATATACAGTGGGTTCAGAAAGTATTCAGACCCCTTTACATTTTTCACTTGTTTCATTGCAGCCATTTGGTAAATGCAAAAAAGTTCATTTTTTTCTCATTAATGTACACTCTGCACCACATCTTGACTGATAAAAAAACAGACATGTAGAAATGTTTGTAACTTTATTAAAAAAGAAAAACTGAAATATCACATGGTCATAAGTATTCAGACCCTTAGCTCAGACACTCATATTTACGTCACATGCGTCCATTTCCTTGTGATTCTCCTTGAGATGGTTCTACTCCTTCATTGGAGTCCAGCTGTGTGTAATTACACTGATAGGACTTGATTTGTAAAGGCGCACACCTGTCTATATAAGACCTCACAGCTCACAGTGCATGTCAGACCAAATGAGAATCATGAGGTCAAAGGAACTGGCCAAGGAGCTCAGAGACAGAATTGTGGCAAGCTCAGATCTGTAGAATGTAAGCCCAAAAGGACAGGGTCCTCTCCCCTCTGTATCAGTCTGTCATTGTTAGTTTGTTTACTGTAAGTGATACCTGTAACTTGCATGTAACCCCTTGTCATGTACAGCACCATGAATCAATGGTGCTATAGAAATAAATATAATAATAATAATAATAATAATAATAATAATAATAATAATCTGGCCAAGGTTACAAAAGAATTTCTGCAGTACTCAAGGTTCCTAAGAGCACAGTGGCCTCCATAATACTTAAATGGAAGGAGTTTGGCACCACCAGAAGTCTTCCTAGACCTGGCCGTCCAGCCAAACTGAGCAATCCTGGGAGAAGAGCCTTGGTGAGAGAGGTAAAGAAGAACCCCAAGATCACAGTGGCTGAGCTCCACAGATGCAGTAGGGAGATGGGAGAAAGTTCCACAAAGTCAACTATCACTGCAGCCCTCTACCAGTCGGGCCTTTATGGCAGAGTGGCCCGACGGAAGCCTCTCCTCAGTGCCAGACATATGAAAGCCGCATAGAGTTTGCTAAAAAACACATGAAGGACTCCCAGACTATGAGAAATAAGATTCTCTGGTCTGATGAGACGAAGATAGAACTTTTTGGTGATAATTCTAAGCAGCATGTGTGGAGAAAACCAGGCACTACTCATCACCTGCCCAATACAATCCCAACAGTGAAACATGGTGGTGGCAGCATCATGCTATGGAGGTGTTTTTCAGCTGCAGGGACAGGACGACTGGTTGCCATTGAAGGAAACATGAATGCGGCCAAGTACAGAGATATCCTGGATGAAAACCTCTTCCAAGTGCTCTGGACCTCAGACTTGGCCGAAGGTTCACATTCCAACAAGGCAATGACCCTAAAAACACAGCTAAAATAACAAAGGAGTGGCTTCAGAACAACTCTGTGACCATTCTTGACTGACCCAGCCAGAGCCCTGACCTAAACCCAATTGACCATCTCTGGAGAGACCTAAAAATAGCTGTCCACCAACATTCACCATCCAACCTGACGGAACTGGAGAGGATCTGCAAGGAGGAATGGCCGAGGATCCCCAAATCCAGGGGTAAAAAACTTGTTACATCATTCCCAAGAAGATTCATGGATGTACTAGCTCAAAAGGTGCTTCTACTCAGTACTGAGCAAAGGGTCTGAATACTTATGACCATGTGAGATTTCAGTTTTCTTTTCTAATAAATTTGCAAAAATTTCTACATTTCTGTTTTTTCCAGTAAAGATGGGGAGCAGAGTGCACATTAATGGGAAAAAATAAACTTTTTTAAATTTACCAAATGGCTGCAATGAAACAAAGAGAGAAAAATTTAAAGGGGTCTGAATACTTCCGAACCCACTGTAATATATATATATATATATATATATATATATATATATAATAATATAACACACACACACACACATATTATATATATATATATATATAAATATATATATAATATATATATATATAACATATATAAATACATACAATAATATATTATATATATATAA